>JAQFVV010006659.1:0-459159 GCA_028023455.1 Epiperipatus broadwayi | reverse complement strand
CTGTACCGACTTTGTCTTGGTACAATATATATATATTCACATGTGAGATGGATTGATGAAATAAAAAAGTGTGCAGGGGTGATGTGGAGAAGAGAAGCTAAAGATAGGAAAAGATGGATTGAACTTGGAGAGACCTTCATCCTGCAGTGGATTGATAAGGGTTGATGATGATGATGATGAATATATATATTCATTCTTGACTTCATTCTGAATTTGAATTTATTTTTAAAATCAATATTACATTTCATAAAACCTAACTTTTTAAATATAAATTATTTCTAATTGTTATCTTTATTTATGATTTGATACTGTTGATGAACAATATGTGATGGAATTGCATGTCACAATGTAAAGTTAATTATAAAATGCCTTTTAAGAAACAAGTTTAAGACTAAAACAAAAAAAATGCAAAAGGTAGTCATTTAGAATATAGTTTAACCAAATTGGACAATAGACAAGAATTAAACAATATTTAATGATATTTGCCATAAAATTATGTTGGTAATTAAATCTATATTGTTAAATATACAAATTCAAAATAAGATTCTTAGAAATGAACAAAAAAAAAAAATAGAATGATTAAAAATAGAAAAATAAAAAATAAAATGAATGCAATGGAAATTTGTCAGAATTTAATAAAAAAAAATATACATTAATTAATAATGGAAATTTTTTTGGTAAAATTATAAAAAATTGTATGCTTTCAAAAAAAGAGTAGATTGTAAGAGGATTTATATTATTATATAAAAACAATTAAGTTATTAACTAGATTTAAAAAAAGGCTCATGGCATTATTTCTTGAGAGTTTATAAAAAGCTTGAGTGCCAGAATGATGTCAAGTCATTCCCTCTGCCAATTATACCAAAGTAAACAGGGTATTAACTAGATATACATCAATAACGAGAACATATGTAATAAAAAAATTATTTACATATAATAAAGAATAAGAAAAAAAACATATATGAAACAACTTTAGAAAAGGCATTATACAGAAAATATGTAAAGTTACATGAGACAGATGATTAAAATAACTTATAAAAATGAAAAAAAAAATGCATTTTTAAATATAAATTAAAAAAAAAAAACTTCAGATAAGTTAAATAAAGTTAGAATGGAAAGAAATTTAAAAATATGTGAGATTACTAAAATGATTAAAGGATTACGTTTTATGCAATTATAACCTTGCCATCAACAGATTTAGATAAATACATTAACAATTAATTCTAATTATAGGTTATAATAGATATTACCATAGCACAGATATAAACTTTAAAGCTCAATTAAAGAGTACTATATCTCTTTTTTAATTAAATATTTTTTTTTATTCATGTTTTAAAATGTGTAGTGGAATGGAAATTTTAAAAACTCATATATCTTTAAAAAATAATATTTAACTTGTTTATGAGTGGTATAGCCATAGAAATAATTATAATTATTATTATTAAATCTACATAGATAAATATTTGAAAAAAAAAATCATTAATTATCTTTGTTTTACATTATATTTTCAAATATTTGCATGAAATAAAATTACAAATATAAATGAAAAATTAGTAATATAATGCAATGTTTTTTAGAGAATTAACATTTATATTGATAATATTTAAAACCTTTTTATTACTTTTGTCTATTCTTTGTAAAAAACAATTGCTAAAGTTTTTCGACATTTTATATTATTATTTTATTGAACTTCTCTATCTTAAATGTAAAAAAGTATATTGCTATTATTTTCTTTTTAAAATAATATTTCTTATTAAAAAAATTATACGTACTTATTGTTTATGATATCAAGTATAAACAATGTAAATTATATAAAAACCGTTAATATAAAATTTGTTTACGAAGTGTACTTTTTTTTTTTTTTGAATGAACAAAAAAAATTCTAAACTTTCATTATTATTTAGATAGCATATTATCATAAATGACATTTTTTAAAATATAAAAACATATAGAATGTCAAAAGAAACAAACTGAAATTGATGCATTTAAAAGCAACCTGAAATATTATATGAGAGTAAATGAATTATGTTCTGTACATTAGGGGTCAGAGTGACTTATGGTTAACATGGTAGGATGAGAAGGTCGGTACTAATGTGGGTTTTGAGCGTTTCATCATTATCAGATTTTCAATGATATAGATGGCTGAAGAGTTGTAAGGTGGAGTGGTTTGAAGCCTGTCCATAAAAGTATAAAGATTGGCTATCTTAATATAAGCTGAACTTTGACTATATATATGTGTGGAGATGACAATCTGGACCAACTGATGAGTGCTGGTTTAGCACGAAATACGGATATTGGTGATTATTTATCTTTCCAACATGCATGTGATCAGATATATCAGTAATATGAGTTAGCATGGATGGTTGACGGTCGGATGAAAGTCTGAGTTCAAACCCCCTATATATTATATGAGATTAGACATTTTGGTAACAATTACTGACTTATCAATTATAGAAAATAAAAGACCTTTTGTTTTTTTTAAACAATAGTGTTTAATATTTCTTTTCTTCTTATTGTGAAGGCTAAGTTTGAATCATTTATTAATTCTCATGAGAAAAATTACAGTCAAGAAAAGGAAACCCATAATTATGATGCTAAAGCATTATTTTTTTTATTAATGGCCATTGATTTTCTCATAATTACATATGATTTTAGAATAAAACGTTACATACAACGTTAAGTGCTTATTAAAAGTGTTAATTTCAACATAACATTGTTTTTCTTCGTTTTTAATATTTATTTACATATATATTGCATTAAAAAATAACCACTTTTATTTAAAAGCAAATTTTATAATTAAATCCAGACAACAAATGTATTAAAAAAATAATCGTTAAGCCTATCATAAGATACAAATGCATCAATGTTAGCTATATTTTAGATAAATTTTCAAAAATACACAAACACTTTAGTAATGGAAATGATTGAATATATTGTTTATTATGTCTTAAATATTATTACAAATACATTATAATCATATATGTTTTTGCATTTCCATAACATAAATATATATAGAAAGGCATCACAGAATTAAGTTAATTTTAATTTTAAACCTTTATTTTCTAATAAATTTAAATAAGTAACAATAACATATATTCAACAAAATTGTACATAATTAACATTTTTCTTCAGAGATTCAAACAGGCATATAAGGGCCAATTTGTCAAACATTTTGAGCTCATTATTTTTAATGAAGAAATTTATTTATTATGAATTATTTACTTATTTTAATGTATTTATTAGAAAATTAACTTTAAAAATAAAAATAAAAAATAAAAATTTGAATCAGACATTATTAACATTAAGTTTTCATGAAACATTTATGGTACTGTAAAAACAAATTTGCCTTTCTTCATTTTTTTACAGCTATAATATTTTTTTCTAATTTTGCTTTTATTTGATGGAAGAAATTTGAACTAGAATGGATATTTAATATTAATTATAAATAAAAAAAACTGTATAGAGAAATTTATACAAATGCATTGATTATACTGCTGATTTGCATATTTTTGTTTCTCATGCTTCAAGAATGCTTGGGAGAGTACTTGCAACATATCTCATATGATTTATGAAAAAAAATTGTACTGGTAAAAACCATCTGCTCATGCAACACAACTCAAAATCTAAGCAAAAGTACGTCAAATCTGATCATGCTTGAGATACACAGATCTGGAGCAATCCTGAATTCTAACCTAATTGCCTATTCTTCGAATCTTTGACCCTATGAACAACAATCCTGATGATACAGCACAATTATTTTAATTCCAGGTCCAGAAACACAGTGGTAGAGCATAAGATCAGACTGATGATGATAATCGAGATAAGAGTAGCCCAGGAAATACATTTATTAAAATTAAATTTATTAATGCTAACTTATTAGCTAAAGAAAATAATTCTAAACATTAACTAGGAAATAATAATTAAAAACCAGGATTTACATGAAATATATATTTCTTAAAATATTGAGAAAAGGCATATATATGTTACAAAATGTTTTACACTTGGGGTGATGTTGTTTATTTACAAAACTTGGGATTTGTTTTTATAAAATCCCCTTTACTTTAATTGTTGAATGGATATAATTTTATGGAGCGTATTATAGTTTGTGCAGGGTTAAGATGCCAATTTAAAGATGTTTACAGATAAAATGCTGTGGATGCATAAAATAAATATAAAAGATTGTGACAGGTTTAGATGATTAATGATATAAAGAGTAGTTTGTGATTTAGTAGTAAATGATTTTGTAAACAGGCAAAAATATGCAATCTTAATCATTTATCTAATTCATGAAAATCATTATATAATATTTTACTGGAACACAAATTGATTTGCGTTTATGGGAATTGTTAATGATTTTAAATGAAAACAGTTTAAATCAATGTACTTAATAATTTACATGATTATGGATTTTTTGAAATGAATCCTTATGGTCAACACATCATTGCAACTAATTAAGGTTAGATAGGTGGTGAGCAAACTAATGAGAAGAATAATGGCTCTAGCACATAATAAAGAAATCCAGCCATCATGGCGGTTTGGGATATTTTATCATTTTAAAAGAATATTTGAAATAAATTTAGGTTTGGTACATGCACCATTCTAGCAGAAACAATACCAAATGGAGAGGTGGCTTTGAATGCCCAAATCTGGCTGTACAGACATCTCAGCACTATCAAAACCTCACACCTTGTGTTCCACAGAAAGTAGCGTATTTCTGATTATAAATGGTTTGGAGACAGATACATAGATAGCTTTGGGCTTCCAATGATCCCACATGACAATGAAATGTAAGAGATAAAAATATCATAATAAAAGAAAATGCATGCCAGCAAAGTTATTAGACATGAATATAATCAATAAATATTATTTTAGAGCTTGGAAATGGTCTAACCTATGCACAATGATATGTTTAGTTATGAGTCATTTAATAAATTATTATGAATAATAACTTTTTTACTTATAACATTAAACTAAAAAAAAATATATTTAATTTCAATTCCCATATACACATTAACTGCTAGGATTAACCCTCAAGGCAGCAGCAAGAAGGGATAGTCCTAATTATAAAGTTAGCATCTTTTAAAAATGAAATTTTAAAGACAAATTCAATGCAATAAATTTAGTATCATTAATCCACAATAAAAAAATTTTAAATAAATTTAAAGAATAATTGATTTAAAATAAAACCAAACTAGCAAGCAATTTCTATTTAAAATAAATAAAACTTTATTGATAGATTTTAAATGAATCCCCCCCCCCCACTTCTTTCCAAATTAAACAATTATTTCCTCCTTTTTTTCAGACTCATGAGTTTGAGTATTATTGCCATATTAAAGAAAATAAATTATATATATACATTAAACAAAATGAGTTAAATATTTAATGGAGTTGCACAAGGCTATATAACATAAATAAGCATGAAAGGGCATAGTTAAAATTACATTATACTAGTAAGGGATTACAGAGAGATAGTTTATTAGCATAATTAATAGAAACTTATAAATTAATACACAAATAAAATGTAAGGTTTTCATTATATCTTAGATACATAGATTACCTAAGAACTTTATATTAAAAGCAGCTTGACATGAAATGAGGTTACCTCAGAAAAGCATAGCATTTCAGACAGGTATAATGTAAGCAGTCATCAGTAATCAGACAGTCATCTTGTATAGCCAGTCAGATAGATGGAACATGGCAGCAGCAGGCAAACAGTTCTTTGAAAAAAGGAGAGAAAGGTGAAAGATTCCCTCTACTCAAAGTTCATAGTGCCAAACTTGTGTTGACTTCTTAAAATTTGAAGATCTTGAAACACTTCTTGAATCTGATAATTTGCTTACTGATTGAAACGTTCTGCTAGAATTTACTAAGTAACTAACTTCTTTTGTTCTATGGCTTTTTTATACATTTATAATCCCCCCAAAAATTTAATTTCACTTGTCCACAGGTTTCCCTGTAATCTCTTGATTAAATTAGTAAAATATTTAATTAGCAACATTTTTAAAACAGATAAAGCTCAAAATATCTTTTTAAATATATATAAAATTTGCAAATTAATGAACAAAAAGATTCCTCTTAATTTTAATTAAATTTTAGTTTTAATTAGTGAAAATAATCTGACTGCAGATAAAGATTGTTTCAGCTTATTAACAATTTCAAAA
Source organism: Epiperipatus broadwayi (assembly GCA_028023455.1). NCBI lineage: Eukaryota > Metazoa > Onychophora > Udeonychophora > Euonychophora > Peripatidae > Epiperipatus > Epiperipatus broadwayi. The sequence goes on along the minus strand of JAQFVV010006659.1, from coordinate 452,998 downwards.
GTATTTTGAGCCTTCCCCATTTTTTTTTAATTTAAATTCCAACACTTTAATTAAAATACATATATAAAAAAATATATAGTTACAATTATATAAAAAAGCCTAATTATTAGTAATAACATTGCTAAGATTATTGATTATATATATCCATATCACACACAACAGTGTTTTACTTTACTAAATATTTTTAAAGCTTTTCTTTTTTAAATCATTACACATACAGTGTGTGAGTGAATGCATATATATATAAGGCAAGTTCTAAATTGCAGGCCCTGTAGGAGGTTAGTATGGAAGGTGAAGCATGAAGCTCGATGTAATTAGATATCAACTGCTTCAATTTCCATAGTTATATAAGTTTTTATAATTATTTCGACAAAATATTTAGATAGTATTTATAGTATTTATATTTATGATAAAAAGCAAAAAAAAACATTATAAAAAATGTTGACTGACCTGCCTTTATGTAAATTGTAGTAAAGATTTTTGCGAAATATCAATAATTATAAATTTTGAAGCAAAATTTCATTGTTTCATCAGAAGTTAACAATTCTTTAGATTTTTAGAAATGAATTATAATTAACAAATATTTAATTAATTTATTTTTTATTTGATATGCAGTGACAATCCAACAAAAAACATTTTAAGATTATATATTTTACTTTATGATTTTGATTCTATATTGCATAGTTGAAATATCTTTTAAATGTTTTTCATTTATAACTAATAAATCACATATAATTTATTGATATAAAATATAGAATAAAGGCTTAATTTTAAAATAAATGTTAAAAATAAAACCCAAATAGCCAATAAAAATGGTGTGAAACATTAAATAAAAGAATAATTAAGTGAAAGAAAATAAGTAGAACAAAAAATATTGTTTTAGTTTTAAGGCAAACAAAATATTTCATAAACAATAAATTATAATGATACACTCAACTTATTTAATAATGAATGTTTGAGTAAATAATATATTTAAGCAATTAAAATGATTTTTGAAATTTAAAAATTCAATTTGTAATTATAATAAATGACAAAAAAACATTTACTATTTTGATATCATTTCTTCTTTAATTTACTGCTTTGCATTAAATAATTTCACTTGATGTATTTTCCAATAAAAAGGTCAAATAATAAATAAATAAATAAATAATAAAAACCAAATATAAATATTATATTGTTGGCAAAAATATATTGTACCAGATGGTTATTTATTCTTTTGATCACAGAGGGCACCACCAGATCATTGCTTATCTGGAATATAAATATAAATATACATATAGATGGAAAAATATGGTGATTTATTTTGTAAATTATGTAAGGAAGAAATAGAAAATAGTAGGCATTTGTTAATTGAATGTAAATTCTTGAAAACAGAAAGGGTCTATATAATGAAGTTATGGAAGAATAAATATGAAAAAAGTGACTATACAGAAAGTGAATTATTGGTTTTTATGCTGGGTTTGGGAAAAGATAAGGGGGATTTAGATATAAAGGTTATAGAGTTGACAAATATTACATTATGGAAAAGGGATAGAGCATATTATGGGAAAATTTAGAGTGGGAATGGAAAATAAAGTGGCTAACATGTTTATTTGGGCATAATTGCTGAGATATTTTGGACTTCATTTAAGGAGAAGCCACAATACATCACATCACATCACATGGAAAATTTGTTTACCATGATTAAAAATTAATGATAATGATTTGCATTGACAAGACCCAGGGAGAGCAAGAGCTCATAAATATTGGTCAGTCAATTGAGAAAATAAAGCTAGGACAAACATTAGCTAATATAATTTTAAAATTGATTAAAATTAATATAAAAAAATTTCAACTACAGCAATTTATATACAATAGATGTAGTTTTTATTAAATTCTATCAAGATTTGTACAAGAAAAAATAAAACACTAAATGTTCCAGGAGACAGACTAATTTTCTAATAGAGTTTTAAAAAGGGAGAGAATAATTATCTTTCAGCTGAAGATTCACGTAAGCAATTATAGTTTCCTTATTCAAAAAGTTTTAAAAACAAATAACACATGAAAGATTCTTGAAAGAATCAATGAAAACAGCATGGGTGAGTGATCACTAGATTATTGACTAGAGCCATCATATTGTCCACAAAACAACTGCATGGCCAACCACATTGAAGATTTCCATTGATTAAAATGCAAGAAAAATAAATATGATATAAGGAATACAACTCATACCATGGTTTGCTAAGCTTTTCACCAGGATAGGTTCATGCTCCCTGTGTCTTCATTAATTGCCTATGGTGCTGCAAAAACTAAATACAAACAAACCACTAACTGACTCACCCATGCCTACCATCAGTGAATCCAGATCAAGAGACCATGCTCAAAACCCCTAGTGCATTAGCATTTAACTAAATTGTTAAAGTATTTTATGTTCCACAATTTAAATAGTTTTATTATCTTAAATTTGTTTTCTTTTTAAAAATATATATGTGTTTCAATTTTTATTTTTATTTTGTGTAATTCGTTTTCTGTCTTTGATATTTTTCTCTTAAATGAGTGCTAGTTTTAAACCTGTATTGTATGTTCTGTTCAAGTCTTAGTAAGTAATGTACATATAATCTTTATTGTAATATCACATTCCTTTTTGTTATATAGGAGTGTGGTTATTACAGATTATTTTAATTAGCTTCTGGCTTATAATCCATTTTATTATTAGTCTAACTTATGTCAAAAAACTATAATTATTTGTAATATACTAATATGAAATACAATAGCATTTAGTTTTATTCCTTTGAGGTTCCACTTTGTTTATGAGGGGCAAGTACCATTGTTTAACCCTTTCAATAGGTAGATCATGAGCTCCAAGCCAGTCTCACTCTGAAGGAGGTCAATTAATTGAAAGTAATAACTTTCAACACCCTTGGTTTGTTTTTTAAAGTTAATGTTTTGGAAGCTATCTTCACATTTCTCCTGTTTCAGCATAAGCTCTAAAAAGGCTCAAATACAGAGATTCATTCTTTTCATAACTATTGGTTATAAGCAAGAAGCTAATCCCCTTTAGTTATGTATGATCTTTGAATACTTAATGGTACTTTTTTACTGTCAGTATTTTTGCACTCTTTCCAGTATAACGCACAAGAAATCACTCTCTAAGGCATGTTAAAATATTTTAGTTTTTGATGAATGTATGAGTAGTATGTTTTAAGTTGATTTTAAAGTTTGTTATCTAGATTTATGTTTATTTACTCATACTACTAATAAAATATTTATTCATTTTACTTAGTTGATTTTGTTTTCTATTGCTATCTTTCCAACTTTCAGAACAAAAAATATCTCATTTACTTAATTGAGCTAGTCCAGTGCATTTATGTTCGTATATTCTGTCCACCTTAAAAATAAATGTCTAGTTCTGATTTTTGGACTAGTGGTGCCCTTGTGGTCAGTATATGTGAAAGAAAAATTTTATCATCTGGTACATAGGTATATAATTTTGGTACCCAACATGAGTTTAATTAAAATGATTTTAAAAAAAATTTAAGAAACAAAAGTTTCATAAATGACATATGATAACATATTTATAAAATTAATATTTTGTTAGTGTGTTTGCTCCTGTAGTATAAACATATCTGAAAAACACCTATATACTTTAATAGGAAGAAAAAATTAATAATAGTTAAAAAATGTTGAAAAGCTAACGTTATAAATTTTAGGCACGCTTCTCAGAAATATATACATAAAAGATACATACATAAATAAAGGAGTGGGATGGAACATAAGGTTTGAATTTAGGTTAGTAATTAGTGAGTGGATAGAATCATGAATCTCAATCTTGCACTAAGATTGGTTGCTTCAACATACATATATGACTAATAATGAAATAATTTAATAACTTAAATTATCTTTATCCAGATATGTTTTATTATAGATTTAATTTAATACATCTAAATTATATAATAAGTACACTTATATGTGTTAAGAATCATATGATGTAATCATAAAAAATGTGATATCTGTTATTTCAACTTAGTCTTTCCATGGATAAATGTTAAAAAATTAAAAAAATACATAACAAAATATATATATATATTAATTTAAATATTAATTGTAATTATTTGACCTTTCTTTTATGATTTTTTTTATTAATAATAAAAATAATATCAAGAATCTCTGCTTCAGTCTTCAAGCTTGGAAAATCATTGTAATAGCAATTAACAATAATCTTGCTTACAGAATATGTAGATCTGTAATAATTTCATCATATTTATTTTTGTAGAATGATAGACAAAATGGACTGGTAGAATTCATTAACAAGTTTAGGAAATGCCTTTTTCAAGCCATGGTGTTAATCCTTTTTTTAAAGTGATGTGAAGAGATAGTTGTTTACTGCAATTCTTTTTTCATATATGTATCTTGGTGTTACTAATCTCTGATTAATATAATTTAGTAGATAACAAGGAGTGAAACATCAGATAGCTAGGTTATTTACTCATGTATCTTTATAATAATATGAAACACAAATGAACTTTGTTTTGTTTTTTTTTAATTAAACAAAATTAACATCTTTTTTTGTTATACTAGCTACAAATAAATCTAGAATAATAAACAATAGCAATGCCCATAATCCCTCCTCAAATTTCACCTATTACATACATAATTTCCATAGTATTTTTATAATATTTAATTTCATGAGTTTCATACGGTTAAACTGTAATTGTTAGCCATTAGATATACACACATATTGAATGATAATCCTTTTAAACTTACTTTTCTAACATCTTAGTGTCCAGTTAATGACATTAAATATATATTTTTAAAAATAACAGTAATAATTTTAAAATAAAATTTATGTTAATATATATACAAATATAAATTATAAATCCATTTTTCCAATTTTTTCTGCAGATAAATCTATACACACACTTTTATTTCATTTTGTTATCATCATTGTTTATAATATTATATTTTTAACAACATTAAAAAGATAATATCAACTACAAATGTATCATTATTATTATCATCATCATCATCATCATCATCATCATCATCATCATAATAATAATAATAATAATAATAATAATAATAATAATAATAATAATAATAATAATAATAATAATAATAATAATAATAATAATAATAATAATAATAATAATAATAATAATAATAATAATTGAAAACAAAAAAAAAATGCAGCATGTATTAACTATTTATACATTCAAATAGATGTAAGTATAAATGATTATGAGACATTTATTCCTTAAAAAATATGATAGTTCAAAATCTTGAAATAATTACAAAACTTTTCTCTTTTTTTTAATTCTTTCAATTTTTTTTTGCTGTACTATAACTGACTTAGAAATTAAACTGTTTTATTCTTATATTAGATACAATTATCTGCTATTATCAGAAAACAAAATTTAAATTTGTTAATATCAACAACTTATAATTTAATCTAGACAACCAGAATTTTACAATATATATATATATATTACTCTAAGCAATGTATAATGCTAGGTAAACATTTTATTACAACTTAGATTGACTTAACACTGCCATTCCATTTAGTATTATAGAATGTATATTACAATTAAATGAAAATGAAACATTTAATCCATGTATTTATTTAAAATTATAAGAATCACTATAAAATAGTAATAATTATAAGAAAAGAAGGAATTAAATGAAAATCCATGATTATTAGGCTAACTTTATAATTTTAAGTTTTAAAGTAATATTAAATATTAATGTTTATAATAACTTTAAAAAGCATTTCGATTTTAAAAAGATTACGCAAATATCAATATACAATAATACTATATAGTCATTTATATCAACAAATAACACATAGATTTAGATTTATAGTACAGCTGTTACATCCCATAAAATTATAGAGCACAAATTATAAAAATATGAAAAAATGAGTTCCATCATCTATACAACTAACAATAAAAATAGATTTTAATTATGAGAATGTAGCAAGTATACATGTTTAAATTAAAATTAGAAGATTTTTTCAATGTTGTTATTATAATATTCTTGATTATTTACATATTTTGCCTCATTGCTGTCTAGTAATATTGTATGTGTAAGTGAAAGAGGTTATCTTTCTGTTTGATTGTAATTTGTATTCTATAACACATGTTTTGTAGCAGGTGTATAATAAAGATATAAGTTGTTATATATATATATATATATATATATATATATATATATATATATATATTTGATTTATTTATATATATATATATATATATATATATATGTTAAATCAAATTAATACGTGTATGAATAAATTATTTATCAAAGGGAGTTCAATATTTACTAAATGTAATAATTATAACTACGTTGAGGTCTAAAATTTTTAGTGAAGCCATCAATTTAAATAGAATTTATAACTAAACTAAAATATTTTTTGCATAATTACACATAATGTTTTAAAATTTCTAAAAATAATAAAAAAAACATTACATTTTAAAAATATTATTGTTATATTGACAAATAAAATGTACTTACAACTGAGCTTTTACTAACATGAATATCAACAATTTCTTCCACTTTATGTCATTTATTTTTAAAATTTAAAAATAATTATACAAAATAAATAAAAACATATTTTTGACTTGACAAACAAAATGTAAAATATTCCTATCACATTGAAGTTATAGCTTTTTTATTCCTTGATTATATTTACCATGATAAATAAAAAGTAAATTAGAAAATCAATATCCTTAAATATAAATCATAATATGTAAATAATATAAAATAGCAATAGTTTAGGACAGACTCATTGTAAATAAAATATGACAAATAGTGCCATTACAGTCTCAGACTAAAATAGGTCTGCAAAAAGTTATAGCAGGTTTTATATATTTACATGTAAAAACCTCTTAAATTGTTGGTGGATTTAAACTTTTATTGTATAAATGATATTAACCTTAAGATATAGGTTCCCATGATACTTCCATTGTTGCTACTATTTGTAATATGATATTTTGTCAATGACTAAAATTTATTTAGCTAAAAGCTTTCAATGAGAATATAATTTTATAGTCAATATTATAGTTGAAACCATTACTAGTTAAGGTTTTAACCATAAATGTTGTGTATAAAGATCAGAAACAATAATTATATCAAGAGAATAATTTTTTAATGAGAAAATTTATTTTTCATAAGAAAAAAAAAATATTTCTTCCCTTGAACAACTATTTCCTTAATGTTAGTAAATAAAGGTTTATTTTTATTTGTTTACATGTTATATTTTTTTGTAGAATTGTTAAACAATTATTTCTTAATAAGTATATCAAATATACTTCTAGATTAGAAATTCCCAACATGTGGTATATGTACAACTGGTGGTACATGATATCCCTGCAGGTATTATGTGGAAGATAAACTATTTTTTATTAGAAATATACCAGAAAATTTATTACCAAGAAAGACAAACCAGGTAATAGAAATTTCCTTTGACAGTGAAGATTTTAAAAATAATATACCTGTAAATTTTTGGATTCAGGAAAAGAATGATTTTAAATAAATTGCATATTTTTAATGTTATTTTACACCAGCTATTTATGTGAAAAGAGATTTTCAACTATGTTACATTATATATATCAAAATTAATACTTGAGCCTAATTTATGCTTAAAACAAACTAGATTACAACATTAAAACAGGCAAAAACTCACTATATGTATTGCTACACTGCAAGCTAGAGTAATCAATGGATGCCAGAAGGTTTGTGCATAAAATCCCCATCTAGTACCTACTCAGCCAATATCCCCAGACTAGTTTCTGGCTTCTGGTCTTCATCAGTGAGAAGCCTTGGATCTGAGAGCACTGCACCCACAAGCCTTTTGACATTCATTAATTACTCTAGTTTGCAGTGTGTCAATATGAATAGTGAGTTTTTGCCTATTTTAATAACAGTTATAAGCAAGCATAAAAAATGGTGATCATGTGATGTTTATTACATTACAGCGTAATATTAAAAAAAAAAGTATTTTGCAAAATAAAATGAAAAAAGTATATGGCTTTATTGCTTGGGATTTCATAAGAAGTTTGAGTGCCAGACCTGCAAGCAGCAGAATCTTGAGCCTTGAATCTCTCAACCCAAATTGGTCACTTTATCAACTGTGCCAAATATAGATTTTTAGATAATAATTTTGAAAAGTCTAGTTTTGGTTATCAAAATTTAAAATAAATATTTTTTATTTGCCTATCAATATTTGATGATTTTGATGCTTCCATGTTGATATTATTTGGTGAAATGCAAAATCCAAAATGTTGAGTACAGTTGATCTAGGTAATGTTTAAATATATTTGATTTTTAGATTTAAAAAAATAGCCTGTCTAAAATATAATTATGTGGAATTTTTTAATTATTAGATTATCTTTTAAATTGGAAAAAATATTTTTCATTATTCTGTGATTAATTTTGTTACTTCCTCGTAATATTCTTGATATAATTTGACTAAAACATAAACATTTCACTGAAAATAATATTTTTTGTTGAATACATTTTTTAGACTGTTAGTTATACATTGTTTGTGTTGATAATATTATTGCTATTTTTGTTTCTTTGTTGTTGTTTTTTTACTTGAAAAATTTAAGTTATAATTTTCTCATTACAGTCATTACTTGCAAATATCCTTTTAAGTAAATTTACTTCAAATAAATATTTGGTGTAGAATAAACTTATTGGCCTAAAAAATTACCTCTAAAGTGAAAAAAGTTAAAAAAAAAAATCTTCCAGGAGTTTGTTACAAAACAATATATTTAAATAGTTAATACAAATCGGGGGAAAGACTGCCTGAAATTTCTAGTAATAGAAAATTGTAAATCATTAAAGACATTTTAATTTTAATATTTTTATTTTTTTAATATTTTCCTTTTATGTGTTTGGTGTTTTTTTTCAATAACATGAGAATAGATACATTATCAATAAAATGTTGTTGATTAATCTTAAATTACTGTTTCTGTTATAATTTATTAAGTTTTCCTTGTAATTATGCACTATTGTTATACTAATTTAACCATATATTTATTATTTTGTTTTTTTTTAAAAAAAAAAACGTATATTATAAAAATCTAGTATTTTAACCATACAAAGTAACAAAATTTAACAGTTTAATCCAAGACGAGAGGCATTATATTGCAATCTAAAGGCAAAAGTAGCTTTGTTTGATTTAAAACAGTAAATTTGCAAGGTATTTAATTTTTGAGTCTACTTTTGTCAAAAAGAGTATAAACAATAAAAAAAAAATAATGTAATGAATCAACTGATAATAATTATTGTTGTTATGGATGTTTTAGTTAGAAAGTAATGCTTCAAATAAATTATAATTATTTAAGCAATGCTAAATAACTTATAATTGTAACATGGATAATTTGCTAGAGCAAAGACAAATGCGAACAGATTCTTTTAGTAATTAAAGATACCAGTTCTATCTATAACAAAGTTATATTTGATGGGAAAGTAAGTTGAACTTTGAACGTGTTTATTTTTTTTTTATTATGTTCAACAAAAGTAATATTCATAATTTAGATTCATATAGTTCTGAATGTACATTATCTTTGAGCTAAAAATGATTAGATATTCATATGTTGAAGAGCCAATTATTCAATTATCTAAAAAGTCTATCTATAAATGTGAATTATGGATTACAAACAAAAAAAAAATTACCTTAAAACAATTAAAATAACTAAGCAAAAAGCAATTTAAGTAAGCTATATCACTTAATATTGCTATCAGTAGTTTGTACTTGTTTGCTTTAATATAATTTATTTTAATCTCAATTTTATTATAACATTGTAAATTTAATGAGATTTTATATCATTTAGATACAATGCAGATAAATTGAAGCACGTAATAATAATTTATATATTTATCCAATTATTGCCACGTCTTTTATGTGCACATCCATCCACGTATACATAATATATTTATAAAGCAAGATAAAAGTGACTTAATTATAATTTTTACTATTTATTTATAACAAATGATATATTATGCGACAGCAATTTTTACTTGCATTAAAGTTGCTGCTTATATGGACTGCGTTTAAAAAAAAAAAAAAATCGCTTCGCCAAACATTCAACAGTTGCTTCAGAATGGCATATATTACCTCTTTTTCCCACAAGTTTGTGTTGTTTTTCACGATAAAAGCTTGTCAGAGGTGAGAGAATGTAAAGTATCGATCACAATCTAAAATGTAATCTGAAGCGTCTTTCATTCATGACTGCCTTTGCAGAGATAAGAGGAAAAACTGCTATAATTCAGGTAAGTTTTTCGATAATCAATTCATCAAAAGAACAATAGAATGACAGTTCAAAGACAATAGAACCACTAATGTTCACATTATGTTTTTCTCAAAACTAAGCTTTTAAAATTAAATTTATCGAGAGAGCTTATGTACGACGGTGTGTTTAAATGTGCTTATATTCAGTTTTGATTGATGCTTTGGAGAGTCAAAATAAAGACACTTACGTTGTTATTAATAATAAAATCTATTAGAAAGAGGCTTCATCGTCTACTTACTTCAAATTTATTAGACAGCGGCCTCATCTACTACTTACTTCAAATTTAAGTTATTTTGTTTTAGAAAAAAAGTTTATAGCTAATGAATATATTGTAGCCTATATGCGTACATTCTCTATATTCAGTTTCTTTCTTTACAAAAATTAAAATTAGATTAACAATCATTTATAAAATGCAATATCACAATTTCAGAAAATTACAAATTTTATAATACATATTTAATTGACAGAAAAGTTTTTAATTATTTTACGCCATTTAATTAAAAAAAGTCTTTAAACTCTTAAAAATTAAAAAAAAAAGGTAGAGGAGAATACGGAATTTTTTAAATTAATCATAGTTTTCTGTTGGTGCTAACATTACGTTTAACCGTTAATAAAGTAATACGAAAATGTGAAATAATTTTAGCTTTAAAAATAAATCCAGGATAAATTTTGGTGAATTATAACATGTTTGTTAATTTAGTAACAATTTCAATAAATCGAAATAAGATAATAAAATATTATTATTTGTCAACTTAACTATTCTAATTCTTTATTTATTTAGAATATATATGACAATTTTTTTTAAAAAAAATAGAATTTATTAATCTATTAGACACACAAGACAAATACAATGTGTTTTCATGGCTAATAAGCATTGCTATCTATGGTTTGTCTTGTGTTCAAACCTCCAGCGATACATGGTTGAGCTTGTGACTGCGAGAGTTTGTTTGTAATTGAGAGTTCTTGGATATTTTAGGGGTGGAATATTCAGGTTTTAGCCAATTGATAAATTGTGCAAGTGTCTAATTATTCCCATAGGGGCTATTATTCAGTCTCTTATCTTAATTTTCTCTATGATCTTGCAGAATGTAGAGATTAAATGACAGTTGTTATTTTGAAGATTGCTTGACATCGCTACAACATAATATTAGTTTTCCAAGGCGATTTCTGATCTACATAGAGTGATGTATAGTTAACCTCATCTATCATGTAACAGTATCCTGGTAATTTATGAAAACAGGAAGCCCTAATGCATGAGGTGCTTTACTATTGTTAATAGTCAAATGTGAAAATTAGCTAAAATTTGCAAATCTCTGCACAGCTATTAAATTGACGTTGTGAGAAACTTTGTTAAATTTAGTACTAATTTTGGCGATGAGCATTTTAAATAGAATGACATTTTGTGAGACAATTTAAAAAATCCAATACAGGATGCATGAACACTTGAATATGATATTTAAATCTAGTCAAAAACTAATTGCCATTGGAAAAAATATTTCTTAAATTAGGTAAAATGTCTGGTTTATAATGCAAGTAATCAAACTGAAAGAGTGCAAACCTCTCAAGCATTTAGCCAATCAGATTGCAAATACTGGGACAAAGAATTTAACAAGAAAAGAGTGGTTCCACTCTCTTCTTTACTTGTCTGTCTATATATCCAAGCCAGTCCAAAGTACTTAGATCTGCAAGCATGAATCTTAAATATGTTCACACTTAACTCACTGAGTTCTAATTATAAACATACAGTGTGAAATCTTTTGATTTATTACACAGTAGTTTTTAGATGTTATAACTTGCAGCAATATATGTAAATAATATTTATTTCTACAAACACAGACGGTATTGAAATCAACACACTGTATGTTTATAATTAGAACTCAGTGAGTTAAGTGTGAAGATATTTAAGATTCACGCTTGCAGATCTAAGTACTTTGGACTGGCTTGGATATATAGACAGACAAGTAAAGAAGAGAGAGGAACCGCTCTTTTCTTGTTAAATTCATTGTCCCAGTATTTGCAATCTGATTGGCTAAATGCTTGAGAGGTTTGCACTCTCTCAGTTTGATTTCAATACCATCTGCATTTGTAGAAATAAATATTATTTACATATATTGCTGCAAGTTATAACAGCTAAAACCTACTGCATAGTAAATCGAAAGATTTCACGCTGTATGTTTATAATTAGAACTCAGTGAGTTAAGTGTGAAGATATTTAAGATTCAAGCTTGCAGATCTAAGTACTTTGGACTGGCTTGGATATATAGACAGACAAGTAAAGAAGAGAGTGGAACTGCTATTTTCCTGTTAAATTCTTTGTCCCAGTATTTGTGATCTGATTGGCTAAACGCTTGAGAGGTTTGCACTCTCTCAGCTTGATTTTGATACCTTCAGCGTTTGTAGAAATAAATGAAATAATCAAACTGACATGAACAATATTATTCTTGCTAACAAATGAATGAGTTATCCAATTTTGTTAACAATCCTTACAGCATCCTTCTTCCTGCTTTGGCCCATAAAAAACTAGGATTTAGGTCCCCAGGGATCCTCCTAACAATCAGACACTCTCATTCAGTCAGCAAAGTTGAGTTAAATCAAAATACCTCTTGAAAATTAAATTTTTCCATACAATTCTCTAGAAACTTGAATGGCTGCTATTTGCTCCTAACAGCATTTTAAAGAAAGTTCTTATCATTCTTAATTGTTATCAGTTGGTGCCATAATTATTGTGTGAAAAAAAGACCAAAGAGATAACTCTTTGTCAATTGGAATCAGTTTAGGGAAATATTATTTCCCAAGCTATAACTAACATAACTAAAATGGAGAGCCAGTAATAGCATGAACTGAAGTCCTTGGCTACCTCTAGTGGACTATACATGACAATTTTTAACTTTGAAATTAGATCATTTAAACTATTTAGAATATACACATTAATCTTATGTCAGAATCTGTACCAAGTGTAAGTAACAAAGTAATAAGATCAAACAATATTTTTGATTATTGTTAATCTTTCATTGATTCCCATTTAATAAAAAAAAAACAAAAGGGAGAAGAAAGTGTTACAATAATTTGCAAAAAAGTATAACTATGAACCAGGAGATAATTTACATAAAGTTATTGAAAATAAAAAACGATCATCAATTAAGAGGAGCATTTTATAACAAATAATCATAATATCATATCTAAAACAAATGATAACTAAATGATTGTATTCTCTTTATTACCAGTTGAATATATTTTAAAGAAATATTGTTGCAATTTATATAATCTGAGGACTGATATAGGTAATCCTAAGATTTCATTATTTTTAAATTACAATCCAGTTCTAAAATCAGATGATGTCTGACAAACATAAAATTGTATTCAATTTTGTTTAGATATAAGGATTGGGGAAAAGGTTTATGTAGTTATTGAACATAAACATCACATCCTTTACTGGGAAGTATTTTTGATTATCTAACATAGAGATGGGAAACTTCTGACCTGTAGGCCATGTGCTCCCTCACAAACTCTCAATCTGGTCCCCAGTCATTATCACATACAATATAAATTGGACCTGCATAAAACTTTTATTTAAACACACATGTAGTTCACTGGAAATATGTGTGCAAATAGTGAATTAAGAGTTTAGTAAAATAAACAATTTTTTTTTCAAACATCTGCTTCTCTCTTCAACCTTTATTATAAATATTTTTACTTAATTCTTTTAGAGGTAAATTAATTAAATTTTTGGTCCAATACAATAGGCTAATTTTTAAATCAATAATTCTGTGCAGCCCACAAAAATAGTTCTAGGCAGAAAAAAAAAACATTCCCCACTCTGATCTAATAGTAGTTATATTCAATGTATTTAAAATATCATCTATTCATTGACATATAAAGGTGGATTCAATAATTTTTCATTCATGTTACACGAAATATATAAACTGAACTAGTAAAAACAAAAAGTGTGTAAATAAAATTGTTCTTTTTTTTTAATGTAAAGCTATTAAACCTATTATTCGTAATTCGTGAATAAAAATTATCTATCTATCTATCAATCTATCCATCCATCTATCTATCTATATTTATATCAGCTGAGATGTTAAACAAAGTCCATTCTAGACAGTTTAAATTAACATTTAGTTAAACTAAAAATCCATCCTCTTATTTAACATTACCCAATTTACTGGCTAATAAGAGCAAAGATATAGATAGAAAATGAAGTTTTATTATTTATTAGAATGTAATTAACTTTGGAAATACATGGTTAACTTTGCCAAGATATTGCAAGCATTGGTTAATAAATGATTTATTTATATAATGGTCAGTTTTAGATTAGTGTGTTTTGTTAATTATAAGTTTTATTATATTAAAAGAGTTTGTCTATATAAAGTTATTAAAATGTAATAGAAAATATCTCACCATTATAAAAAAATAATGTATGCTGATTAGAGTGAAATTTTATGTATATCGTGGCTGATTTGAAAATTAGTCTTATTATTTATCATTATTTAATTTATGATCAATTTAAAAACCTAGATGCATATAAAAATTATTTTTCATTTTTTATTAGAACATAATTGTCCTTAATAACAAATAATTGAATTTGGATACATAGTTTAGAATGTTGTTGGAAAGTTATTTCTTTATATCTAAATATATAAATTAAACCATATTACTATTTAGCCAAATAATAGGTATATAAATTGAAAAATAAAAGTAGCTACTTATCTTGATTAGGGCCAATACCAAAACATACACGCATCTTATTATGACATATATTTCAATAGAAACTGCTTTTTTATTATATGTTTCAATGTACAATGTCAGCACCCATTTAATATCAACAAATACACAATCCTCTCCTTTTTCTTTTCAAAACTTTATATTCTTATATTAACAATGAACATATATATAATACAAACTCCAACATTAAACAACTGTTCATGTTCTTACAATCATTTTCAAGGATCTATAACAACAAGAAATACACATTTATAAATAATAGTTTAATTACATAAAACTTTCTTTTTATATCAACGTAAACATTAAAAAATATATATTATTTATAAATAATTATACCCTACTTACATCTCCTTCTTCTACTTTTATTATTATTCTTACCTTTACATCACTCAATTACAAATATTATTACTTTATAAAAACATCGAATAAACTCTTTATACCAATTTTAAACCAATCCCAATTGCAAATTACTACATTCTTTAAATCTTTATCTAAAAATCCATCTCAAAAACCACATTCCTTAACTATAGCTTTAAATGTATTTAAAACAAATATAAACATTTTTTTCAAAACTTTAACAATTTACTTAACTCAATTTAAATATTCCATTTTAATTATATATTATTTAATATATAGATATAAAAGTTTATTAGTGATGTTTTTTTTAAAGTTAATTTTTAACATTTTAAATTTAATCTGCAACAGTTTCAATGTAGTTTTGTGATGTTTAAACTACCACTTATAAGAAATATGCATTTATTATACATTCATAATGTGACATGCACATCCATCATGTATTAGTTATCTATAGTCTCAAATAATAAATAGAGAAAACAATTAGAAATCATTTATGCTTAAATTAAAGTAAAATATTAACGGTATAGTATTGAATAATAAAAAACTTTGTTATGAATATAAAGAAAAAAATTTACAATTCATGACTTAGTTTGAAAAGGATGTGTTGTGACAAGTCAACTAAAAAACTCACAAAGAAAAGAACAAACTTTTTTTTCGAAAAGATTTTTTAATTTTACCTGTTTTTAAAATTTTGTGGATTTAAGAAATAAGCTATAATACCCTTTGAGTAGATACTATGAAGGAGGGACTGTGATCCCTTGAAGGCTCAATTAATATCTGTAAGAATAAATGAACAATAAAAGATTATTTTCTAATGTGGAGAATACTATGCTGAACCATTTGAACAGTTGAATGGTTGGATATTGATATGAACAATAGTATTTAATAAAAAGAAATAGCTGAATACCATCCAGTGATAATGAGTATGGGGACATGAACCATCATGATATAAGATCATATGAATGTTATAAAAACTTCACAGAAAATGGAACTATATTAAAAGAATGTTAAAGATGTCAACTGGGATAATAAATGCTAGCACAAATGAATTTCTCATTAAATTAACTTTTACCTTATATTCAATATTTAAGAAGAAGAAGAAGAAAAAGCAGAAGAAGAAGAAGAAGAAGAAGAAAAAGAAGAAGAAAAAAAGAAGTCATAAATAGATATCTGTTTAAAATTCTTTCTATTAAAATTTAAAGTACCAATATAGTTTATTATATTATTCCATACACATTTAATAAATAGATCAAAGAAGTAAAACTTGGATTAGCAAGAATACTTCTAGTAAAATAAGTAAAAATTAAAAATGTAGTTCACATTTAAATTGTTATTTTGAACATATATAAGTGTGATGAAAGCTTTACTTGATCTAAAAGATATAAAAATATTTAAAAAATAAATAAATTGTTTTTTATTGCATGAAAGATTGCATGTACTAATTCTTTATTTTAATTATAAATATACATGTTAAATAATATTTAAAAATTAGATAATAACTTAGTAATTGCAATATATTCAGAATAGATTATAATAATACAATGAATTATTTTAAATCTATAATTGTTGAATTTACTTTTGTGTTTTCAACTTAACTCTTTCTTAGTGCTGTGTGGACTTAAAAAAATAAGCATTTTCTTGTGCTTTTCTTTGTTTCACATGTCAATGAAAAATATATGATAAAATGATTATTACTTATCATAAAATAATAAATTTGACTGCATTTGATAGATATTTTTGTTTACTACTGAAACAAATTTTAAATGTTCACATTTTGTTTCTGTAAATATTAAAAAAATGAGATCACAATCAAAACAAAGATGTTATACCTAATTATTTCTAGAAAGATTATTTTCAGTTTATAAAATCAACAAAATATTTCTTAATATCTATTATTTTTAAGCATCAAAATGAATAATTATTTATTTCTCTTATATCTAACAAATTATGCTTTAAAAGTTTAAGTTTTTTTGAATATTTATTGCAAAATTGCATTATTTTCTTACTCATAAATATAAATTAGATTGTTTATGTAAAGCTAATCTTGTAAATTGCTTCAGGCCATACTTTACATTAGCTGCTAATATAATATTATATTTTTGAAAATAAAGTATTTCAAGTCAAAATAAGCCTTTAATAATTTATATTTATTGATATCTAATAAATATAGTGAAAATCCTTTTTAAAAAAATATCTGAAACTGTAATAAATTCACAAAAAAACATGTTTTTGGCTCATTGGAACAACAATATCATAAAACACTTAATATTTTACAGCCTTGTCAACAGACAATGTCTGAACATGTCAGGGCAAGTCTTATGTCTATTGTTAGAGTGGGAATTTTGAATTTTTCACCTTCTACACAATTTTTTTAGTGAAATTATTTTATAATAAAATATATTGGTTTACATGCATTTTAATGTATAATACTTACAGAAAAATTGACCAGCAGGCAAATTGGTCAAAACATGCAAAACTGCGGAATAGAACTATGAAAGGTTAATACACTTACATTTTATTATTAATCTGTGCATCATTTGAATTACTTATTCAACAAATGACTTTGTAAGCTATTGATTAACATATTCCAAACTACATATTCAGTAGGTAATTAATCATTTGTTTACCAAATAGAATACTTATTAATGCATAGACCCACTGGCATTTTATAAATACATGAGTCTATTATGATCTAAGTTATAATTATTATAAATTCATTTGTAGGCAATTTTAAAGTGATAGTAGTATGTTTTGTATTCATATTTGAATATAATTATATAAATTAAAGTACAAATTCAGTAGTTACATATAATTGCATTTGATCTTTTTGTTTGAAAATAAGTATACATATTATGTTGGGTATCAATGTGTTAGCTAATTTTGGATAATGATGATAATACTTATTAAGGAACAATAAAATCAAGCAGTTAGTAAAGTCATGCTACCTGAGCTATTGTATATACACATTTTTATTTTTTTTATTGTTGCTGCCCAAATTTTAATAAGATGCATTAATATTATATTACATGTCTATATCCAGAGTAAAGGCAAGTTAATTTTTTTTCTTTCTTATATGATAACTACATATTGAGGTAGTTATGTATTACATGACATACAACATGATAGTGTGTGTACATGTATTGAAATGGAATCTGAGGTTCGGATTACATTTCACAGTCCTATTCTATCCCTCACCAACAAACTGGATTCAAATCCCAGTCCTACATATATATACGCACCTATTTGTTTCAATTTTTTTAAAAATTTTGTATTCAAAATAAACGCTAACAAGAGATTTAATAATCTTAAATTAAATAAATCAATAATAATATTTCATATAATTTTAATAGGTCGTATATGTGTGTAAATCATATTTATATATTAAAAGGTGATGGGGGATTACGTATAAATTAATATTTATATTTGTATATGTTATACGAAAATGTATATTTAAAATTTTATGTATTAAAAATATGTATAGCATGGTAGTTGGGATAATGTAATCGGTTTGGTAGCTTGTAAAAGCATTCTAAAACAAAATCAATTAGCATGATTAAATTATTATCTATATTAGAAAATTAAATAAACTTCATAAACAAAGATTATTATTTGGTAAAATCTATTTCTGAGTCAGAAATAGATTTAGAACAATTGTTTCAAAAATACTAATCCGTTTGCATTGTTTTACACTACCTGATTAACAAAGAAGAAATTCCTTACTAAAAGCTGTTTTGCAGTATTATTTTATAGCCGCAGGTACTATAACTTAATAGCATTCCTTAGATAAACTGGAGTCATTTAAATAGGTCCCAAATTTCAGTCATCAAGGAGAGTATGTAGATTCATAAGACATCCACCGAACGAATCTACATCACTCAAATTTTCAAGAAGCACCTTCTCTCCATGACTAGGCCAACTCAACTCCAGCCAGCCTGCCACTAATGATGAACATCCGCGAACCTGATGCTATACCGTGAAAACTAACCGGTGATCTGCTACCTGCTTTACAAAGGTAACAATGTAAAGTGCCACCTTTATGAATTCAGAACTTTCCCCTGATTTAAGTTTTAAAATATGAAAGAATTTAATATTAATTATTTGTAACTTCGTTATAGTTTATTTTATTCTATAACCATTTTGATTAGCCTCATAATTTCTTTCATTTTTAATTTAATGCGGCAATTATTTTATTAATATTTTGTCTAATATATATATATTTTAAATGATAAATGACATCCCAATGAACTCCCACCCCCACCAATATAGTTATTTTTACCTTAGCTCCTTGCATTAGATAGGAGTAACACTTAATTTTAATTAGTTTGTTTTTACTTTTAAAACTATAACGCTTGCTAGGTTGGGAGAAGATTTTTTTTAAAAAAAATGTTTTATTAATTATTATACTTTTGTTTAAACAACAGACAGAGAAATAAAGTTTCACCGTTGATTAGTTTATGATTTATACAATGTTAATAATCTTCGTAAGTGGACAATATTAATGCAAACAAATGTATTAACTATATTTATTACTTTTTATGTCTTTATTCTCACCCATCTAAACATATATAAATATTTTTCGTAAAGCACACCTTAGACTTAATTGTATACTATGTTATACATATGTGAAATTTTATTAAATAAGTGGAATGAAAGGGGGTAGGGGATTTATAACTTTCTTTGGTATTTAAAAATACTTTTCTAATAATGTCTTTAAACTACTTTTATAAATAAGATCATACCATTATCTTTGAAGTTATCATTATAGATTATATGCTTAATTATAGATATTTGACTAGTTATTAGTCTGTCCCAAAGCGTTGTAAGCATTGGCCATTCTTCATAGTATTAAGCTTTATCTAGAGACATGTGTCGGAATGCCCGAGTCATCTCATCTTCTTTTCAGGTCATAAACAGGGTGATGAATGTCCCTGGACCATATACATATATATATATATACTCGCGTAACAAGAGCAATGCATGGGATAATTCTGGCAAAGTTTGACCCAGTGCATCTCCATCCGATTCCACGAAATGTGGGGTGGCAAGTCGGCTAGACTGTTTCTTCTGTTAATCTGATAAAGCACCTCAAAGTATTGGATCTGCAAATATTCAGCCATTATGCTAACACCACATCACTTTATATTAGATCCCTCTTTTCAAAAAGCTCAAGCCTATAAATATCTGTATCTAATGCCATGTTCTAATTAAACGTATCTCATAAATTAAATAACTTTTGATGTGTCGCTTGATGACTCTATATATATAATTTAGAGAAATAATTCCACATACGTTCAGTAAATAAATCGTTATTAAAAATTATATTTTCTTGTATGTAAACTTATGATAGCTTGGTTAATCAACAATTATGTAACCCATCCTGGGATCAGTCAATGTTGTGTTTTTGTTTGTAATTCAGGCAAATCATTATACATTGTACACTTTATAAATGCGCTAGATAAATTGAAATGTCATTATGCCACATCAAAATTCTTCCAAACTTATTTGTAAATACTTTTGCTCAAGTGCAAGTAAGCACAAAATAACTTATTTGTAATACGAGGCTAATCGCCATTTAATATAATTAAAATGTATATATTTTTTATTTCTATTTGTTCGTTATTAAATATAAATTTAAAACTAAACATCTGATCATTGCTCATTCTTTAGTTAATTTAGTTAAATTTAAATGCCATGATTTGTGGAATGATGTAAGATCCCACTAAAGTTAAGCATAAGTGTTTTTCTGTTTTAAAATGTATATACGCATTTGTCTTGATTTTCCTCTGAGTCTCTTTGCTTCTCTGATATGCGTTGTCGGCCGGTGGTGAATTAAATATTCTAGTACCAGTGGATTTGCTGATCATAAGTAATTGAACCTGGGATCTGGGCATACAGGGAATAGTTCATGATTGTTCCTGACATATGTATCTCGCACATGATTGGACTCGAGGTACTTTTGCCTACATACTAGATCATGTTATGTGGACAGTCAATTCCGACCGTATATATATATATATATATAATTGAAAGGAAATGTAGAAATAAACACATCAAAAATTTTTGTAGTCATTTCCTATATTATACTGGAATAGCAGTTAAGTATTGAATAATTTTGAATTTTAAAAAAAAATATTATAAATTAAATGTTTAAAAAGATCTAATAAATATTTTATTAATTCTGATTTTGAAATTGAAAAAAAAAACCAAGCATATTTTTATGTTACAATAGATATATTGGTAATTATAAAATCCCTCTATCTATTTTTATTAAAGACATTTTTAATTAAAGCTTGTATAACATATTTTAATAAAAATTATACAAAGATGTTTTAAAAGATTACGGTGAATTGAAAAAACTCCCTAACTTTTTTCAATCAAGATAAAGAAAACTTACTTTGATTACTGTGGTTTTTTTAGTTCCATTCTGAGTATAAAAAAGGTTGAGAAAACATATTACAAGAGAGTTTTAGAGTTTTTTCAGATGACGTGATTACAATAAACTTATAACTGAAGGCAAACAGAAGCTAGTGCTATGATGGAGTTTTGATTCACATGAAGACCAAGACCAGATTTTCTGTGGTTCATAAAATATTGTGTACTATCTGGTATGCTTGAAATCTATCAAATTCTAGATTAAATGGAGTTGACTGTATATATGCCAACTGTTATCAAATCATATTTTTTTTGAAGATAAACACAAGCTACTCTATGGTTTTAGAAGGGACCAGTTTACCAAGAGATTACCATATTATGTACAGTTTTATCAATGCACAAGATGCACTGTCAAAGGTACTCAATTGTGTATATAAAGTACTTACAGATATCAGCTGGTTTTAAACAAATAATTTTTGACAAAGCTAAAATAATGGGAAAAATAATAAATGACCATTTTCAGTTTTATTTATTAAAAGTGAAAGTCACAGAGACTCTTCACTGAAAATGATGATTAAAATGACATCTAAAAACACAGAATTGATTCATAAATGATTTTATTTTGAAATTTAAAAAAAAAGTAAATGCAGATAATCTTATAAAAAAGCAAGAGGCCAAAGGTTTTTTTTAAAAAAAAACTTTCCAAACTGAATCCCACAAAAATGTTCTTTTTGTTTTGAAAAAGAAATACTTTTTTGCCATTAGAAATAATGAATTAATTACTAACTTTAATTCATATCAATTTTTTATGTATATACACAAACATGTGTACTTATGTACTGAAAAACTAATTGAATTTTATTATTAGTTTATCACAATTCTGATATGTAATTTTAGTTTATACAGAAAATCCATGCTTATGTAGATAAGTGTCATGTAGACACATATATATGTTAAAACCAACCATACTTTATGAATTTTTAAAATGAATTATTGATATATTGGTAAATCACAGTGTGATAGCTTATTTCTTTTTGTATTAATGGAAAGTAGAATGCCAAATTTCTGTTTATAGCTTACTCAGAAGGCCTTAATTTTATTTTAATTAATAAATTGATATTTCATTGTTAAAGTTATTCCAGTGAATTTATTTAATCCTAAAATATGGTAAAATATTATATGTTGTATTATATCTTTTGTTCACAGTAACAGTTATAGAGATTTTGCTCATGGAGCTATATTTATGCATAATGGTCTATAATGTAAAAGGGGTTTATGTTATAGTATTATGAACATCCAGATCATGATAATTAAAGTTGCTGCAAGGGGGATATCCTTGGCCAGTACATTAATAATAATATATAGCCAGAGCACTGATGATGATCAGTATGTTTTAAAATTCCAGCATTATTTTTTTTTAATTGTTGTACTCTTATGGATTAAAACTTAAATTTGCTCATCCAAATTATTATGTTGTATTGCTACCCAAAGTTTGGCAAGAGCTAAATAATTAGTCTTACCTACATTTGACCTATTTCCATTTCAATTACAAGATTGACTTTTGAATTTTATTATTGATCATTTATTATAATGAATGGTTTATTTTTATTACTCTGAAATGCTGGGTTGAACTTACAGCTATTTTTGTGTTTAACTCTCATGCTTTTCATATTGATCTTTAATACTCATTAAAGCAAGTTCCACCATATTAATCTGTCTTTGATTGGGTAACTGACATTCAGAAACTCCAGACATTTATGTTTCATGATGTTAATTTTTTCTGAGCCCAAGAGAAATTGTTGAAACTTTCCATACACTTATGCTACCACCTGCACTTCCTTCTCAATTGCAGCATAATTGAGTTCTGCACTTCTCATGGCTTGCAGCTACAAAACAAAATGTATGTTTGCTTGTCCTCATTGAATTGAAACATGATATCCCTCAACCCATTTTTGGTGTTGTTGGTCTGTATGTAAAATGGATAACTAAAATTTGGATATGACAATATAACAGTTCTAAAAAAATGGGACCTATGGAAAACTGCACTGTGTGTGGGTGACCACTTCCACCACTGTTTATTGAATGTCAAGACTGTTATCTTTTGAATAATTTTGATTAAAATCATGATAACAGTTGCACAGCTCCAAGAAAAAGTTTAATTGTATTTGATTTGTGGGTTTGGAAAATTATTATATTAATAATTTTTTTATCCATGTGTGGATTAATCCCTTGGCAGTTGGCCTAAAAAACAATTTCTTTCTTCACAAACTGATTTGATTCACAATAATATTTTTTGATCGACATTCAAATAAAAATCATGTTGAAATGTTGTATCTGTTTCTCCACTATTTGGGATGCAATAACATCATTCATGTACAAGATAATATTTCTTTAACTTTTTATTAGAACCTTGTCTAGATATCTTAATAGACCTGCACTTCTATGGATTAACCTGAAGGATATCTGCCAAAATACATATGTATATCCTCATCTGAAAGCAATATAACTTTTATTCTGTGGATACAAGAGAATCTGCCAAATGCTGGACATTAGATTGACTATGGCAAAAATTGACATCATAGTAATATCTCTTGAATGGGGAATGAAATATCCCCCCCCTGGTATTGCAATGGACTTTAAACCTATTGCATCATAGCATAGTATTATAGTTCCATCTTTCTTTTTACAATTATCAATAAGTTATTATACAATGATGGAGATTTTTACATCCCAACCAAGCATTTGTTGTAATTGTTTTTCCACTGCCTTCCATTACCGAAATAGAACTGGGTGGTTACTTTTCTAAAAATGTGTTTCCTCCTCATTTACTCATATGTGGTACACATATGTCTATATTTCTCCAAGTATTTTAAAACACAGGGGGACATTCAAACAGCATTTTTATTAACATCTCTTTCTAATGTACATTAGTGAGAGCTGACAGTTTCACTTTAGGTTTGATCTCATTGTTTACTATTTGGTGTATACAAATAACTTGCACAAGTCTTTTTTACCCTTATTCAGAAAACCAATTTTTTCATTGTTTATGGTCAGCAAGTTCTTCTGGTAATTAGGTATGCATTTATATTGGAAAACAAAATAAGATCCAAAACTATTATATATCAGCCCCAG
This sequence comes from Epiperipatus broadwayi, assembly GCA_028023455.1. Taxonomy (NCBI): domain Eukaryota; kingdom Metazoa; phylum Onychophora; class Udeonychophora; order Euonychophora; family Peripatidae; genus Epiperipatus; species Epiperipatus broadwayi. Next base: position 428,138 of record JAQFVV010006659.1, on the reverse strand, counting down.
CATTATCAAAAAACCAACTTAAAATGGAAGACACTATTCTTACATTCATCCACACTTGGTTAGTCTCAATCCTGCTTTTTTTCCATTGGCTAAAATTATATGTATTTGATTGAAGGGCAATGTTGATATATGATGGCCTTGAGTTTTAATTTATAAAAATAAAACTTTAGAGATCAAGGAAATTTGACTTTCCTGTATCCAATAGTGCTCTGGTTTACAGTCCTGAAACTTCCACATTAATTCAATGGTCATGCTTGATAGTTCTGCATTGATGTATTTTTTGCATCCTCAAAGATAGTATTGTTCACCATACAGGGTAGGTTTATTGTTGTACTGTTATGGTTCTTATCTCAATTTTGTGGGAAGAAATATGTCCTATTTATTAATTCTTGTTTTATTATTTGTTGATTTTCTTTAATTTCTTTCATCTCATTGATTTTCATATAATTTTTGCTCCATTGACTATTGATTTTGTACTATCATTTCTTTCATTTCATGTTGGCATTTATTTAACATTTCTATCACTACCTTTATCTGCTTTGCATCTCTCTGAGCTTCACAGTCTCCATATTGGGACAGTAAAGACCACATAAAAACTTCTCTATTTTCTAAAATTAAATTTAAATTTTTGCTTTCAATAATAACTTTTGCCTATTAATTATTTATGCTTTGATTATCCACTTCACCATGCTTTATGTGAATACATGCTTGTTCCATATTAAAGTCATTCATCTGTCATCCACATTATATCATTTGTTGCTATTGCTTGATGTCAAATATTAAACTTTTTATCATGTCCAATTAAAAAAAATGCTCATGTAAATTGTAATAGTGAATATAGGCAAATGAGATGTCTTTCAGTTTCAGGTGCCAATTTCAGTAGTATGGATTTATATGTCGAGACTTAATATTATATTAAGATTTTATCAAATGAAATCGCTAACTATGAAATCTGTGATGTTGTTTATAAATTTTAACCAAAAACAAAGTTTTAGGAATAATGTATATTTAAAGATGAAGATTATTTTTATAAACTTTAAATATATTTAAAATGAAAAATAATAAATAAATAATGATCTCAAGGTTTAAAATAATAATAATAATAATGTGACTGCAAATTGATGCGATATGAGTGAATAAATAAAATAAGTAATGCAAACTTATAGAATGAAGTCATCCAATTTTAATGACATCATTGATAAAGAATAATAATTAGCAAACGACATTAATGGTTTAAACAGCTCTGATCTACTTATTACATTCAATTCCTGAAGCTATAACAAAAATAGTTTGTATGTATAAATGAACATTGCTATATGAAAACATTTGTAAAATTCAAATTAAATCTTTGGGTAAATTGCGACAGACAGAAGGGGATTATAACCCAAACATTTAAATTACAATATTACAATAAAATTCTTTTGTTTATTCTCATCAGTTTCAACACAAACCATATAATATGTGTTAATTGTCTAACATTAATACATTTAGGTGTTGTACTGCATGTGCACGTAAAATATATAAATGAAATAATATTATTAAAATTGTTTTATCACGCTAGTAAACCTATTGTCTTCAAAAGTTCTAAAACAAAAATAAATGTGCATGCATAATAAAAAATAAAAAAGTCAAATCTTATCATTTCTGGGAAAGTTTTTTTTTTTAAAAAAAACATTACTGTATAAAAAGTTCCTGATTCTAAATCCTATAATTAGTGAAGACTTAACATGGTTAGTGGATGAATTGGCTCCAGGTGGTGATGACTTCATAACAAATCAATTGTCTCTATAGCTTGTAGGATGATGCAATTTTTCATGAAGTTTTATTTGGCTCTTTGGAGAGATAAGCAACTTCTTTCAAGGAAATCTGGTCTAGTTATGATAAAATGGTTTACTTTATAATAAAATGAATTTTTATCCTGCTGTTTCTTAAGAATGAATTTCATAAAATATATATTACAAAATTAGAAATAATATTTATAAATAGAATTCTTCTGAAAAAATGATGTGGAAACTTCTAAATGCATGTAAAACAACAATATTCAAAGAAAAAAAGGCAGGAGTTGGAAGGATCAAAAGCATTAGATCTTTTTCTACTTAGCTTTCAGCAAGGCATTCTGTTATTCAAACACCAATTGTATATTTCTATAGGAAATGCATGCAATGTTATGAACTGCAATTTTAGATTGAAAGTTAGTAATTTTTTATTCTATATTATTATTTTTTACTGATCTTTCTTGCCTTATAATTTCACATAATATTGTTATGGGGATTCTAGAATAGATTATCTAATAAAATTTTTATATAGATTTTGGTGTATTTGCACATTTAAAGTTAGTGTTTTAGAATTTTTACTGATTAATAAAATATAAATCATTTAAGCTTTTGGTAGTTAGGTTTTTAATGAATAATCTTACCAAAATTCACATACGCAGCTATTATTATTTTAAACTTTATTAATTAAAAGTCTGAATTGCATCAAGATTTTCTTTTTCGAACTTTGGTTTATAATTTGAAATGTTTCGAATAATAAACCTTCTGAAAAAAAAGTATAAAACATTTAATTAACACATACATAAACAAAATATAGATAATTAAGTAATGAATAAGTTGCCTCACATAAAGCAAAACAGATAACACATGTTAACATTTTTTTTTAAATTTTAATATTCTCTCTATCTATTTTTCTTTTTAATGAGTTTCTTAGCCTTAGTTATTTCTTGAGTTTATATTTCTTTTTTCCCCTGTAAAACTTCATATATAGTTTGTATTTCTGAATAAGTTTAAAGATTATCAACTGGGTTTCAATTATATTTCTTTTATTGTTAATAATAATATTTTTTTCATCTATTCTTTATCAATGTGAATGTGTTTTAGACTCCAATTCTTATATGTTTATCTAGGTCTGTCTGTAGTATTAGCTCTGTTCTGTTATTTAGTAGGGGGGCTTCATATAAGCTAAAAACTTTTTTGTAGTTATTTTGTCGTGGATCATGGACATGTAAAGTGTTCATTTAGACTAACTCTCTTATTTTAAATTGGTTTGGTTTTTGTAGGCTGGTTAACATTTGTGACTGGTTAATAAGATTAGCTTTAGCTCATTCAGAAACCATGTCATGGTCTATTTCTTCTGGAATTGTTGACATTTGAGTTTTTATTAAGATAGGTTCATTATGACCAAAATATAATCAACATGGAAAAATTGTATAGATTCATTTTGAGTAAAATTTATGTATATTTAATAATTTGTGGAAATTTATTAAACCTTAACTTATGGGGAACCTTCCAAATAAACTCTACAGGGATGCACATGGGTTTGATTTGGGGTTGTGGATGAAAATTAATTTTGTTTTGTATCCTGCTTTTTTATCTGCTTTTCCCATTCAGGGTTTAAAAAGGATGTGACATTGTCACTTAAGATTTATTTATGCTTTTTATGTCACTTTTTTTTATGACATTCTGTGTGTTGGCTTTTTGTTTTGGGTAATCTGGTACATACTTTGTAAACAACTCATACATTACTAGTATGAATTTATAGTGGTGAAATGATGGTAGTGGCCCATTCATTTGATTCATCCAGATAATAGGTTGAAATCTGTCTGCATACAATCAATTTGCAAATGTAGTTTTTAAATAGATCTCACAAGATTTCAGTCTATTTAATATGTATACTTCTTGGGACAATAGATTAACCTTCATATTATATATTTTATTTTCTAAGAGCCATAATATCCATGCATGCAGCACACATAGTCTAGTAATTTTTCTCTAAGGATGGTTGGAGTCACAAGACTCCAGGATATATTATTATTTTTTATTGACCTGGTAGGTTAATAGATGATTTTATATTTTGTAGCAGGGTAAATTATTTTTAACATTTATATTTTGATTTTCTAAAATATTTGCTTCATTTGCAAATTGTATTACATTCCTTAATTTATGATCTTGATACTGTCACTTGTTTAAAATTTTTAATTCCATTTCAGTTGTTTCATCAACTAACAGGAAAATTGCAATTATATACAAATTGTCTGCATTAATGTTGTAGGATTCTAATTTAAGTGTTTTGACTGAGTATATTTGGGGCAATATTTTGTTTACCTTTGCAGAATTTAACCTGATACTTGAATTGCTGCAAGAATAAACTCCACCTTACAATACTTTCATTATTCAAATATCTTTTATTTAAAAATTGAAGACCTTTATGGTAAATAATTACAATAACCTGTGAGCCTAATAAAAACTCATAGCTCGGTCAATATTCAGACAATAGTGAAAACTTCTTTTTATTATTCTGTAGTGTAATTCAATGCTCTTTAAGTGTCTACTAAGAAAGTATAATAGTATATGTTTCCATTGTTTTTCATTCAGTTGGAATATAACTATGTCTAAAATGTAGCCACTGATGTCAACGTGGGCATAAAAAAAGGCTTGGAAGTTGGGATAATATAATATTGATTCATCTAAAATTTTACCTTATTAATTTTATGTTTTGTGCATGCTTAAGTTGTCATCTCTATTTTTTATTTTTATTTTTTCAGAAGTTGAGAGATGAATTGCATTATAAGCAAACAATTTTTAGAAACAATGGTAGAAGTTGCAGATACAAAAGAAAGGGTGAAGTTGCTTTCTGTTTTCCAGGGTAAAAAAATTCTGAACAGCAGCTATCCTTTTAGAATAGGGTTTTATTCCCTTCCACTTTTAACAAATGATTAAAAAAACTTTTTTTGTATAGTGATAGTACTCTTTTTTATGTTGAATTTGATATTTTTATCTATACATCCTTTAAAGAAAATTTGTAAATGATTGGAAGTGTTCATTCCTACTTTCAGAAATGATGACTACATCATCCACATACATAGCAATAACATTTTAAACTCTTTCATATAATATCTTGTTTAAGCAACAAATTACCCTATCCCCACTATTTATCAGGTGAAATGGCATACAATAAAATACATAGTCTGTTCATCATAGTTAAACAATGTAATTTTGATCTTTATATAGCAGTGATATCTGTCAGTAAATTTCTGTGAAATCAACTCTAGAAAGTTTTTTTTTTTAATTTTATAAACAGCTGTTGTATAATAGGTGGAACTATATGCTCCAGTATGGCTCTTTTATTTAAAAATCTAGAATCTAGACAAATGTGGGCTGACTCATCTTTTTTTTCTAACAAGCATCAAGGAGTTTGTTTTCAAAGAATATTATATGGTGTGGCACATTTTTATAATATCCCATTTAACCAATTGCTGCATTTGTTTATTTATCTCATCTTTATATTGATATTATATGGAATTGTTGACATTGAGGTAGATTCTATGAATATAGCACTTAAAATAATTCAGGGTCATTTTGAAAATACATATTTAAATTTATGCAATATTTTATATATCATATTTTTTATTTCATCTCCATGGTTATTGGATTCTGTTACATTTACTAAGAGGTCCACGTCATTCACCATGGTTTGAATACAGGAAAGGTTGCTGAGGAAAATGGTATATAGCATTTCAAATTTATAATTTCATCTTAGCAAAGAATTTGTCTTTTTTATAATCAATAACACAGTTAAATCTATCTAAAAAATGGATCCTATTACCATATTATGTATTAGTCTGCTCATAATAAAAAATATATGTTAAAAGTTTAAGGAGATAAAATAAAATTTTATTCCATATATGTTGTGCAAATAATTTGACTTTACAATCATTTACCAGTGTGTTTTGTGTAGATTGTTTTAGTGGTAATGAGAGGAATTGCTTTATTCAATTACTTAATTTTATGTAATAATGCCTCTGAAATAATAGATATTTGACTTCACATATCCACTAAGATCTTTACTTCAATTTCTACAGTTATTTCATGTATAGGTTGTCCCCCTTAAAATTTGTTCATGGACCCCTCAGTAAAATACATTCTCATGAGGCCCCAGTTAGTTTGAGTGCCTGATGCTAATTTTGGTGCAATATTCTTTATGACAGCATTTTAATTTTATTTGTTCATCCATTTATTTGAAGCTCAATTTCTTGATTAGACCTTTGACTGTATGACCTGCATTGATTTGTCTCTGTATATAAATTATTGTCTTGTCTGTTAGGAATTTCTACCTTCATTTAATCTCAGTGCCTTATTTTGTTCATCATCATCATCAAAATTTATGTTAGATATCCTGTAATCACAATATTCTATCTTCAATCTCATTATTCTTTCATTAGGGTTATTGCCCACTTTTAACATTACTAAAATATTTCAGATTTTTTTCACTGAGCAACATTTATTTGCTGCCATCACAGTTTTAATATAACATTGCAAATTCCACTCCACTATCCTCAATATGTATTTTTTGAATAAATGTAGAACAGTTAGAGTCTTTTGATCACTATTTTCTAGCTAAAGAATTGGGTCAAGCTACACGTTTGTACATTCACATAACAGAATTAAGAGTCCAGGCAAAGAGATCAAAGCTGACCATTATGAGATGGTGAGATCTCTAAACTGATTGCATCTCAACTTATTCACCTATGCTCCGAGACTCAATACTTTATGGATACCATGCTTGAAAGTACATTCACATAACCTTTCTTCATGGCTGGCATAGGTCAGGGAGAAACATGAAACTCAGGGATTAGAGTGCTTTTAAATTGATTAAATTTATCATATAACTAATTGGGATTTTATTATTAAAGCACAGATTTTCAAATATACACTTATAAGTAACTAGGATTGAATGGGATTGAATGAATAATGAGACATTGAATGAAATGATTAATTTAATTATACATTTATTTAGTAATAAATAACATAAAGCATGACAAAATATAATTAACTTCAGCATATTGAATGAATACAAGCATTATGGTGGGTGACAAGAGGGTTAAACTGCTCTTCTCTTACAATTCAGTTGTGGATATACTTACATCAATAATCACTACAACATGTCTATATTAAGTTATACCAATTCCTATCTTTAGAATTGTGGCTGCTATTTTATAAGTAATTATACTAGCCATTGATCAACAATTTATTTTACATCATATTAGTACAGATATATTTCTACATAAAGGGGAGTGTAAAAAGCAGCTCAGATAACATAAATTGAACATGGATTTCAAGAAATAGTTTCAGACTAATGCTGAATATTATATTATGAGAAGAAAGAGAGAGAGAATTGGCTGCTCTAGATTGCCAACAAGCTATGGTTCAGACAAATAATAATGATAAAGTCACACTTCAGATAGATTAGTTGGGTCAAGAATTCTTGTAACAAGTACTAGTACCCTGGAATCAGGTGTCCTTCTGCTTGTGATGTAAACACTTAGAGTTCAAAAATGGGTTGGCTTGCACATTTGCCTGGAGATGTGAACACTTAGAGTTCAAGAATGGGGTGGCTTACATGTTTGCCTGCTATAAGGCTTCAGGTCTTACATATGTGATGTCCCCATAATAGGATAAATGGGATAGCCTTGCCCAAGGTCCCATTTTTATAAGAAGCAGCAGATGTTAAATATCTATTTGGAATTATAGTATTTAATCCATCAAACAATAATGATGAAGCATATTTAGAATTATACTTACACGAACAATAACTTTGATCAACTTATTCAACATAAACCAACTCTTATGTAGCTTTACAATATATTCACTACTAAAAAGAATAATTATATAATTGATCTTTTAACCTATTCAATCTATATACTCTTTATTATTTAAGGAGGGGAAAGTATATTTAAATGAACTTAGGAAATATATTAACAAGCAAATATACTTGGGACTGTCCTCAAGGCAAGTCCAATACTTATTAAAGATAAATGAGCGATTGAGAATTGTATGATTAAAAGCAAGCCACATTATAAATTTAAATCAATAAATAATTAACAATAATAATGAGCACCGAGAGATTCATAAATATTGCAGCATAGGATTTCGAAACAATGCATGAGAAGGATTAACACTATGAAATTAATTACACGAAGATAGTGAAATATTATCTTCTTTAACTTTACTAAAATTAAGTGTTCACTATTTTAAGTCATTGGCATATAATATAATTAATATTTAAAATACTAAAATAATCAAAAGAAAGAATATAGGCATAACTGCAGTGATAGACAATTTAAATTATGAATGATATTAATTTTGCTTCAGAAAAGAATTACAAATTAGGCAGGACATTTATAAATTTTACACATTAACTAAATTAAATATACATTGAGATATTATTATTTTAAACATTGTGGAATTGTTTAACATTAGATACTGAAGCAGTTAATCTGAAATTTAGATTATGCTTCACATTCCTATCCAATTTCTCATCACCAAACCGAATTCAAATCCCAGTCTTAAGCTTATATGCACACCCACATAATTCATTTTCTCTTAAATTTTCTTTAAAAATAACTGTGAACAAGAAATTTAATAATATCTTAATTAAATAAATAAATAATATTTTATAGATTTTAATAGGTCATATATGTGTGTAAATCACATGTATATATTAAAGGTGATGGGGGATTGTATATAAATCAATATTTATGCTCATATATTTTGTACAAAAATGTATATTTAAAATTATGTCATATTAAAATATGTATTTATATAATGGCTATCAGGATGATGCAATTGTCTTGGTAGCTCTAGAAGCATTCCAAACTAAAAATCCATTACTATGATTAAAATTATTATTTCTATAAAAAATCATCAATTTCCTTAATGAAATTTATCATTTAGTAAAATCTATTTCTGAGCTAGAAATAGATTTAGAACAATCATTTCAGAAATATACCAACCCGATTGTATTGTTTATACTATCTTAATAACAAAAAGAAAATACTTTATTAAAAGCCAATCTGTAGCAGTATAAACAAGAATCATATAAATATGGGCTCATTTCAGTCATCAAAGAAGAGTACTTAAATTTGTATGGCGTTGGCCAAACGAATCCACATTGCTCAAAATTTTAATATGACTACCAAAGAGTAGAAGAGAAAGATTCACCTTCTCCCAGCCATGCCCACCCAGCTCCAATCAGCCTATCACTACTGCTAAACATCCATGAACTTGATGATATGCCATAAAGACTAATCTGGAGATCTGCTTCCAAAAGATAATGCCCTTGAAGTACTGCCATTATGAACTCTTACTTTCTTCTAATTAATGCTTAAAGGTTTAAGAATTTAACATTAATGATTTGTAAACTCTGTAACTCATTCCATAATTAATCTTATAAATCTTTAAATATGGTAATCTTTTAATATAAGTGATTTCTCTAATTTAGTCTATCACCAGTTTGTTTAGCTTCATAATTTATTTCACTTTTAATTTGGTGCGGCAATTATTTTCCTAATACTTTATCTAATATATATATATAATGTTAAATGATATCTCAATAAACTCCCACCATCACCATCATAATTATGTTTAGGTTAGCTCCTCACTGTTATAGGGAAGCACCAATTGGTTAATTAACGTGTTGTTACTTTTAAAACTATAAATGCTTGCTAGGTTGGGATATTTTTAAATGTTTTTTTTTATCAGTATACTTTTTGTGTAAACAACAGAGAGGAAAAACTAAAGTTCAATCTTAGATTAGTTTACGAATTATGCAAATGTTAATCTCTTTACTAATGCAATATTAATTGAAAACAAATATATTTATTATCTATATTACTTTTATATTTCTTTATCCTTGCCCATTTAAACATGTATGTATACTTTTCTTAAAGCACACCTTAGACTTAATTTTCTATTACGTTAACATATATGGAGTTTTATTAAATAAATGTAATGAAGGGGGGAGGTGATTAGATCTTTAGTTTACATTAAAACTTAATGATATTTTATAATAATGCCTTTTAAATTACATTTAGTAAATCCAATCATACCATTATCTCTAATGTTATTACTATAGGTTATAAGCTTAGTTCTATACATTTTATTATTTATTAGTCCATCCAACATGTTGTTAGCATAGACTATTATTCCTTATGATTAAGCTTTATCTACAGACATGCATCAGAACACTAGTGTCATCTCATCTTTACTGTAGGTTGTAATCAGGATAATGAATGACCCTGGACCATCTACTCATGTAATGAGAGCAATGCATGGGATAATTTTGGCCAAGTTTGTCCCATTGCAACTCTGTCTGAGACCCTTAACTCCTGAAACCAATTCCACAAAATGTGGTTGTAGCAAGTTGGCATATTCTTCTTTTCAAATGATAATGCACTTCCCAGAAATGGATCCGCAAACCTTATTCAGCCATTATGCTAACACTCCAACACTTAACTATATTATATTCCTACTTTTAAAAAGTGTAAACCTATAAATATCTATATGTCTGGTGTTATGATCTAACTAAATGTATTTTACAAACTAAGTAATTTCCATTGACATGTTGCTTAAAGACTCTAGAGCTAATAATTTATAGAAATACTCCTACATACATTAATCATGCAAATTTTATAAAATATATTTCCACATATAATAAACTTATGAAAACTTTGCGATTAGTTAACTGACACTTATGTAACTCTTCCTGGGATTAATCTAGGTTGTGTTTCTCTTCTGTATTTCAGGCAATTCATCATGATTATGCATTAGATTAATTACTGAAATATCATAACACTATGGCAAAAGTACTAATAATATAAACTTATCTGTAAATACCTATTTTAAAATGTGAATAAGCACAATATAACCTATTTTACTATGAGGCTAATAAATATGTAATATAACTCAAATGTATAAATTTCTGATTTTTATTTACATTCATTATTAAATATAATCTTAAAATCAAACATTTCTGATCATTGTTAGTCCTATATTTTACTGATTTAGTTAAATTTTAAAATAGTTATTAAAGTATATGTGTTATGATTTGTAGAGTTAAAAGATCCCACTAAGGTTAAGCATATGTAGTTGTCTATATCAATGATTACACATATCTGTCATGAAATTCTCTTGAGTCTCTTTGTTTCTCCACTGTGTGAAGTCTACTGGTGATAAATTAAATAATTTAGTAACATCAGAGTTGCTGTTCATAAGTAATTGAATCTCAAATCTGGGCACACAAAGCAGAGTTCATGAGTGTGTCCCGACATATGTATTTCATGCATGATTGGACTAAAGGTACTTGCATTGAGAGTCTGGATTGAGTTCAGTGAGTATGAAAACTGACCAGCACAATACATTTAGTTACTTTTAGCTAGCTTGGGATTTAAAATTTTGGAAGTTAAATATGAATTAACACAGAGCTCTGTGGTTTCAGAATTAATTTACCAATTATTGTTCATCTGGAGATATAGGTGCTTGAATTTCATGCTTTGTGAGCTGATTTCTTGGTCAGATTTATGGCATTGTCATCTTCTTCCACTAGGCTAGTCTGCAGATCTTCATATGGCAGTATCCTGGTTGTGGCATCAGATGGTAGTGAAGCTCCACCATTCATCTCATGGAGAAACAGAAAAGACTCTTTTCTAGCCAGACATATTAAAAATTAAACTGGTATGGATTCTATGGGAAACTGCTATTATAAAAATGGAGTCTGTTTATCTAAGCATAAAATATGACCTATTTATATGTTTACAGCACAAGCACTTACTATTGGGAATTTATTTCAACTCAAAACCCATTAACATTAAAATTTACATCAGAACTACAAGATTACATAATTTGATTTTAAAATATTATTCAGATTTTTGAGGCATTATAAACATCCCTTAGGCTATCCAATAGTGCCAGTCCAATGATTTTACTGTAAGACCATTTTGTTGTAAACAATTGCAAGTACACCTGGGTCTCGTTTTATGCGGATTATTTTAATGTGATTTTGAAGTTATGCGATTCATGTTTCTTCTTAATATCTTTCATATTTCACTATATTTATTAGATATCAAGAAATTTAAATTATTTATAACTTATTTTGACTTGAAATACTTTTTTTTTCAAAAATATAATGTTATATTAGCAGCTAACATGAATGTGGCCTGAAGATGTATTTAGAATATTAGCTTCTATGTAAATAACCTACTTATACTAATGAGTAAATAATAATAATAGATTTATATTTACATATAAAAATATCACAATAAATATTCAAAAATTTTAAACTTTTAAAACGTATTTTGTTAATTATAACAGAAATAAATATTTTTTTAGATTTTTAAAATAAATAATAACGAAGATTTTATTGATTTTATAAACTGGGTAAACATAATCTTTCTAATGATAATCTATAATCTTTTTGGTTTGATTACAATCTCATTTTTTAATATAGAAACAAAAAACCATTAACACAGCTCAAAACGGAAAGTGGCACTAATTGTATGTCACATGACAAATCTGATTTCTTAACAGTTCACAAACATACGCATATTGTCAAATAGCCAAATAACTGCTAATGATTAAAATATGTATGAAAAAATGTAAAATTAAATATTGTAGTTAATAAAAAAAGTTTGTCTTATATATATATTTTTTTCAAATATATGAAATTTTTTATTAGTCATACTTTATTTCCTTATTTTTTTAATGCGAATTTTAAAGTAATTTTTCCTTCTTGCTTTGCTTTTATGCAATTTCTGAAAATTACAACCCCTATCCCCCATTTTTCAAGGTAAGTTAAGTCTATTTTTGCGTGATTTCTTTTGTGCGCATTTTCTGAGGAACCTACCTACCGCATAAAATGAGACCCAGGTGTATACCAATTAACAAATTTAAAAGTGATTTTATTTTTACTCTTACTGCAGGTGCAGCAACTAATGTAAATTCTTGTTTACAACAAAATCAACTTTAATTACTAAACTAATATTTTACTTTCAATCACTAAAACTAAAAAAAAAATCTTTTAATGAATTTAAATCATGCCACCCCTATATACATTATAATAATATGAGTTGGATTATTTGTCCACATATGAATTTATAATAACAAAATTTAATAAGTTGACTTCTAACATTAATTTCATACTAAAATATTTTTTTATTAAATAATATGGATAATGATGTGCTATAATTACTAATCCTGTCTATTTACAACATTTGTTAATATGTAGATATATAATGCTGTATACCTTAGCCATGATGGTAGATTTTAATGCTTCATTTTAAAGAAAGTGTTGTCATTTTAATAAAGTTTGAACCTAGCACAGACAAGTAGTAAATCAGGTTGATGGAGAAATGGTAAAGGATTAGAAGATTACTATTTCACTACTACAGTTATATTTTTGAACTTTTTTTGCTGTATATAGTCTTGTCAGTCTTTGTCCCAAAAGAAAGCAATATTTTTTTTTTTGAAATTCAGAAAACATTTTGGGTAATTCAGCAGTAACATTCATCAAACCCTGGATGCTGTACCTAGATAATGACTAACTATTTCTATTTTCTTCCCTTCAGTAATTTCATTTAAAGCAAACAATTTTTCTAAGGTGACCAGATACTGCATGGAATTCTCTTCTTATTCTCCTTTAAACATTTTTACACAAACTAGGTGAGATATGTATGAATTCCAATGATGGATCTGTTTGTCATCCTGTGATATGTTCAATGCAGAACTATCAGTAATAATACTTTTTCAGTGATTTAACTCCTCATTTTTCTTCTATGGATAAGATTTGAATGATGTCTTTTGTTCCATTTTGATAAATTCCCATGGGTGTAATATCAACATTGTATCTCTCTATTTGTCCCTCTAACATATCAATGCATATATATCTTTATTTTTTATTGCTGACCATAATTCTTTTATTTTGTTGTGTATCATGGACATTTCTCTAATTGTTTGCATGGCATGATGATTATTAATTTCTATTCCATTGATGTTTATCTCTTCTATGTTTTGCCTCAACTCTGCATATATCAGTTTCATTATGTGGCACATTCTCTTTCCATTATTTGTATTAACTAATCATTGTTAATTTTATTGCCCACTTCATTAATCTTAGTGTTGAATTTATACAATTGGCAACCCATCTCCCAAAATTGATTTACAACAGTATCTAATACCATTTGGATATTGTGAATATTTCTTTTAAATATTTTTATTTCATTAATAATTTGTATGAGATATTCTTGTGCAGACAATTATTCTGTCTTTTTGAATTTTAACAACATTTTTCAACTTTAAATTCCATTCTTTGCATATGATTAAGGTTCAACATTCTTTTCATATTTTAAAATTTGTAAATTCTTCTTTTAGAATTTTATTGTCTTCCATAACCTGCCTTTGAAATTCTTGATATTCTTGTAATTTTTCCTCCCATCTTCTGCATTTCTGTTTTTACTTCTTCCCTTGACTTTTTTTCTTTTCTTTCAAAGCTATTAATTCAATCTTAACCTCTTTCCTTAATATCAAAATTTCAGTTCATACTTCTAATTTTTGACAATTATATTCCAATTTGCTTTTAATTTTGCTTCTAATATTTTTTATCAGGTTAAAAACTTTTTGGAAACTGAGATTAAGCCTGTCCTAAAAATATTGGTTAGTTCCATTCATAGTACTAAGTTGTTAGTAAAATACAATATTATCTAATAATAACTAATCTTTTAGTAAATATAAATTACTATAATGTACTAGTTCAGGGTCTGCCCTCATTTCTTTTACTGCCTATAAATAAAATTAGTAACATGCATGTACAATAGTATCTTTCTCTATTTATATTCCTTTCATAATAAAGTAAAATAAAAATATAACTATTTATTTTGATTTAGTGAAATAAATATATGTTATAATGATATAAAATTTTATATATCATATGAGTAATTCACTTATCAGTCATATGTCAATAAATTAAATTGCTTAGACTACTTATTTTTGAAACTCACATTGGGTGCCAAAATTATAATGGTACATATTGGAAAAAGGATGTCCTTCAGGTTCAGGTGCCAATTTTTAATAGTATGGATTTATATGATGAAACTCAATATCCTATTTATATTTTATTGAATAAAATTAAACTATAAAATCTATGAAATTGTTCATAAATATTCATCAAAAAACAAGGTTCTACAATAATATATATCTATGTTAAAGGGTATTTTCATTAACTTCAAATATATTTAAAATGAAAAATATTGAATAATATATGATTTCAGGGTTTAAACAAATAATAATGTGACTGCAAATTGAAGTGATATGAGTGAATAAAGAAAATAACTAATGCAAACTTATGGAATGAAAAATCATCCAATTTTATTTACATCATTAGTAAAGAATAATAATCAGCAAATAACATTAATAGTTTAAAAGGCTCCAATCAATTTATAACATTCAACTCACAAAGCTGTTACAAATATATTTTTTTATAAATAAATGTTGATACATGAAAGCTATTATGGAATTCAAATAAAATCTTTGGTAAGAACAACAGACAAATGATTATTATAATCTCACAAACTTAAGTTACATAAAATTATAAAATCTTTAGTTTCTTTTTATCAATTGAAATGAAAACAATATAATGTGTGCTAACTATCTAACATTAATATAATCATCCATTGTACTGTTTGAGCACATAAATATATAAATAAAACAATATTATTAAAATTGTTTTATCTGCATAGTAAACTTATAATCTCTGAAAGCACTAAATTAAAAAAAAATATGCATACATAATAAAAAAAAAGTAATGAGTCAAATTTTACTATTTATAGAAATGTTTATTTTTTAAAGTTTTTGCATAAAAATTTCATGATTTTAGATCCTATAATTAGTGAAGCTTAACATGGTTAATGGATTAATTGGCTTCAGGTTGTGATTTCTTCATACTAAATCAATTGTCTCTTTAATGTGTAGGATGATACAATTTTCCTGGAAAGTTTCATTTGGCTTTTCAAAGTCATAAACAACTTTTCTCAAAAAATTATGGTATTAGTATGATAAAATTATTTATAATGGAATAAATTTCTTATCTTGCTGTTTTTAAAGAATAAATTTTATGAAATATAACATCAACATTTTGAAATCATTTATAAATAGATTGAGAAAAAACTTCAACAACCATACTGATAATATATTTATGTTCAGTGGTCCCCTAATATATTATAAAACAATCTTTCATAGACTTTAATTATATCAAATGGATACTTAATTATTAAACTAGCAATCTAGATTAAAACAGAGACACTCAAGTAAAGTTTAAATGTTTATTATATTCCTTTATCTTACTAAGATCTTTTCCACTTCCTTCTTTTTTAGCAGCCCAAACTGACTTGATCTATTATAAAAACAAAATACAAACATAAATTTAAACACAGCCATTATCTTTTTTTATGAATATAGTCCAAAAATTTAATGTATATTCTTTTTCAAGGGAACATGTGCCATCACAAAACCTATGGATGACAGTGATCCAAATTGATTATAGAAAAACTGTCCAAATGAGAGTGAAACTCTAGGGCAGCTTATTATAAGAGTGCACAATGTTGCAACACTTAAACTTTTTCCCTTCAATGTTAAATAATTTATTCAAACCTTTAAGAGATGGCACAAGTGTCTGCTGTTTGCTTGCAGCTGAAAACCATTCCTATTTCAAACACAAGATTCTGACATAAGTTTTTGTGCATACTCATAGTCAGAATTATTGAGTTTATCCCCTCCTTTTCCTGTTTTTGTTGTGATTTTCTATAACAAGCGGTTAACATTCATTCTTGTACACATATTTTCAAAATCATTACTAGCATAAGCTATGTATATGGGAATATGTAAGTCCCAAAAGCACTTAGCTAAAAAGTTTTTTGATGAAAGAAATAGCTTCACTGACATGCTTTTTAGAATGCAGCATAGTAATTATAATAACTGAAGGAAAATTATACAAACAAAACAAAATTTTGATTAATAAAAATTAGTAACATAAAAGCATACCCCCTTGTTACTCAATACAAAATTATTAAAAATTAACACTCCCTCATAAAAACCCTCTCTACTGTTATAGCTTTTTTTACACTTTAGTTAATGGAATCCATTACTCTATTATAGCAAAATGAAAAAAAAAAATATTTATTAAATATTCATAATTATTCTGATGGATTAGTAGAACAACTTTCTTCAGATGGTCATTGTTCTTATATATGTATTCTTGTGATGATTGGTGTGAATCCTTCATTTTTCCCATTGGTTTTCTTTTGATTTCCTTGGCTAGCTTTGCAAATCTTTCCTTTCCTTGGTTGACATTCAGACAAGTTGCTTCAGGTGGCGATATGAGATGTAATTCCCTGAGGGAAAAGTTCTGATATCCCGTAGCTGAAAAACATTTTCTCAGCACTGTTAATATTATATTTTTTTTTCATGGTGTTTTATATATATGAGTTCAAGATCAAACAAAGTTCAATGCCAAGTAGTGAACCAAAAAGAAACTCTATAATTTGTGGATTTTTTTTTCCTTTCACAAACCATATTCATACCTATTATTTTATTTTTAGAAATTTTTACAGTTTCAATTTTTGTCCTTTTATGGTCATCTTCTATTTTTTTAATTAGGGGAAAAATTTTGGATCAGTTAGCTTAACAGATTACAAAACACTTTTAATATCTGAAGTTTTAACAATAGAGTTAATTGCTAAAATATACAATTTTTCTTCCCTCAATCAGCAACTCTCTAAGAATTACAATTTAAAATAATAAAAAAAACTTTTAGTAAACAGAAATCTCAAGATCTATTTTTATTTCAACATTCAATGAATTTAAGTAAATAATTCAACTACAGGAATTCGGATTTCTTCGAGATAAATAATAATAATAAAAACTACTTAAAAAATAATATTTCAAAAATTATTTTAAAATATTATTATAATATATAGTATAGGATGTTATGCATTTTCATACATAATTTAAATTTATATATACAGCCAATATCAGACTTAGCTAATATAATAAAAAATAAATAATCACCAATAACGTATTTCATGCTAAACCAGCAATCATCAGTTGGTCTAGATTACTATCCTCACACATATATACAATCAGTGCTCAGCTATATTAAAATAGCTAATCTTCATACTTTAATGAACAGGCTTCAAACTATTCCAACTCACAACTCTTCAGCCTTCCATTTCATTGAAAATCTGGTGATGGAACGTTCAAAGCCCTTGTTAGTACCAATGTTATCATCCTACTCATGTTGACATATTAGTCATTCTGACAGATTTTTAATGAAATGGAAGGTGAAGAGTTGTGAGTTGGAATAGTTTGAAGCCTGTCCATTAAAGTATGAAGAATGGCTATCTTAATATAAAGCTGAGCACTGATTGTATATATGTGTGAGGATAGTAATCTAGACCAACTGATGATTGCTGGTTTAGTATGAAATACGTATATTGGTGATTATTTATCTTTTCAACATGTGTGTGATCAGGTGGGTCAGCAATATGAGATGGCACTGAGAGTAGTGGGTCGTGTGAAAGTTTGAGTTTGAATCCCACATATATTACATATATAAATGCAGGTTTAAGCCTGTACAATGTATCTATTATAATAAAGTAATTTTTATTACATATACTGATATATATTATATACTTTTTATATTATTATTAAGCAATAACTTCAAAAAACAACTCTTCTTTATTGATAAATGTTTTATTGCAATCAATAATTAATTCCAACTGCAAACTAAAATGAAATTATACTATTTACTGCTCTTTTAACAAAAAAAATCTCCCCTTCTCTATTTTAACATGCCAAACAAAAAGAACAAAAATAACTGAACTTGTTTATTACCATTTGTATTGTTAAAATTTTCTTAATAACAAAAATCTCTAATGTCTCTACTTTAACATACCAATAAAAAAAAAATTTTTTTTTACAGTATTTAAGAATTTCCAAGCATTTTTAAATCAAAATATAAATCAAACTTGAACTTTTAATTTCTGTGATTGGCCTCCATGTTGGTGCAATACTTATACAAAAAAAACCTGTAATGGACAAAATATACAGCCCACATAAAAATCACTCAAGGGCAATTTGCTGGAATCTCCATATTCCAATGTCACATGATCAATACCTTTTTTTGTATCATCCTAAGATTTTCTACATGCAAGTGACTATATTATATTTTAAATAATCTTACTAATTGCAAATAATGCCAAATGCTAAAATAATGAATCATTACAATTTATTTATCTATATACATTATTGCAACACAAGCAGTAACATAAGTAAGAGCAATTTATAGGCTACATCGATTTATTAGTTCTTTTATACAGGATTAAATTTAGAATAATAATATTATTTTATTTAAGTGCCTTATGAATTTTCAAGACTAATGAATATGTTTAAAGATTTATTGGTTCTAATAGTATTGTTATTCACAGATAATATATAGTTCAATATATTTTAATTATCTTTAGACAGATATAAATTCACTGGCCAGATTAACTATTACTACTAATTACTAATGCATTTACTCACCTTATAGTTTTAAGATTTAATAAGTTTACAGATTAAGGACATGCTAAAATTATAAACTCCAATCAATTATTTCCGGCAGTAAAACTGGTAAATAACTAAATAATAACTAAGTAAATGTATCTGCATTAAACTCATTTATGAACAAATATATGTAAAAGTGTAGCATATGGTAGGAATGAGCATCTACCACAGAATACTACTCAAAGTAATTTAATGAATGCAAAATGCCAGCCATCACAAACTGTGATACACTCATTTATGTATCAAGAATATATAACCCAAAGCATATGATATAAGGTGGGAATAAGCATCTACGACGTATTACTGCTCAATGTAAGGGCTCTAAGTGTAGTGACCAGCAGACTCAAACAGCCAGAAACCAGAGTATTTTAGTAACTCAAGTAACATTAGTCATTTAATTATCATTTCTCATGCTTGCTTACTCTCAAAGGTATTTAGCTTAATATTGCAAATTTTTAGAATTATTAAACAAACATAAATAGATGAACATATTATATTAATTAAATTTTCTTATGCAGTACGTTTTGTACTATACAGATGCCATTAATTTGCATTATCCTTGTTAATGCTTAACTTACTATTTTTGTTATTTCTATAATTAAGCTAATAGTAATGACAATCATTATTAAATCTGGTTTTAGAATAATAACTAGATATTTAGGAGCATGGTGAGGGTTTGCAATACAAGGTAACTAATATATATTTTACAAAGCACAGATGGTATTTAAATTAAACTGAGAGAGTACAAACCTCTCAAGTGCTTAGCCAATCAGATCACAAATACTGAGACAGAGAATTTAACAAGAAAAGAGTGGTTCCACTCTCTTCTTTACTTATCTTTTTATATATCCAAGCCAGTCCAAAGTACTTAGATCTGAAAGCGTGAATCTTAAATATCTTCACACTCAACTCACTGAGTTCTAATTATAAACATACAGCATGAAATTTGTAGTAAATCAAAAGATTTCATGCTGTATGATTATAATTAGAACTCAGTGAGTTGAGTGTGGAGATATTTAAGATTCACGCTTTCAGATCTAAGTACTTTGGACTGACTTGGATATGTAGAAAGACAAGTAAAGAAAAGAGTGGAACCACTCTTTTCTTGTTAAATTCTCTGTCTCAATATTTGTGATCTGATTGGCTAAGTGCTTGAGAGGTTTGCACTTTCTCAATTTAATTTCAATACAAGGTAACATATTTTTTATTTTAGATTTATGCCAACTGAAATGTGGTTTTACTAATAAAGCATACCAATCTTTTGCCAAGTAAATAGATCTATGTTTAGACAAAATGAAAAATAATTATTATTTATAAAATAATTGTATAAATTAAATGTCAGAGATTAATATCTAATGTTACTAATAGACAGTTATAATAATATTACAAAAAAACATTAAGTCAGATGTCACATGACATAATTTAATAAGCTTGTGTTTACAAATGTTTTAATCTTTAGATTAAAAATACCAGGACAAGGTCAGTGTGTTATCTAATGTATAACTATTAAGTAGAAACACTGAAATTTTCAGACATCCATATATCTTCCAATCCAGATATCTAACTTAAATAGCCATATGGGACTAAACTAAATTCAAATATTCCATATATTAATAGCTTTAGCAATACAAAATCAACAAAGCCACCATAGCAAAAAATTAAAGTACAAAAAAATAAAGTCAGATGTCACATGACTTAATTTAATAAGCTTGTGTTTAAAATGTTATATATAGAGCTCACAAAACAAACTTTTAACCCTTTAACCACTAATTATATTATTGGTTGTATGAAGTAAAAATCAAATCTTTTAATTGGCCAACTCACAAACTGAAGACAAAGCCTATTGTTAAAACATATTTGCCTATAATATTAAATTCAACTCAGATACGTTTATAAAAAGTATATTACTAATTTTTCAGGTTATGAAAGAGAACGAAAGTTCTTTCAAAAATAAATTGCTATTTATTTATTATAAAATATATTCAATTTTGGAAAATATAAAGCAAATGTCTAAACAAAAAAGTGCTGACGCAAATGCTTTTTTTCAATTTTACGTTATGGAAAAGTAAAGATTTCTTTTTGCTAAATCTTAAATATTTTTACTAAAATCTTCAATATTTTTCAAAAATAATTTTGTTTTTTTAGTATATTTTTTAAAAAACTATTTTAATTTCTCATTTTATATTTTTTTAAATTACATTCAAAATGAAAATCTCAGCATTTTTCTTTATTTTCTTTGATCAGGTGGTTTATTTGTTCTTTCCAGCCAATCAGAATGTCTTTTTCAGCTGAGAGCTGGCTGACAGCCAATCACCAACAAGGTTCTTCTTTTTTTAGTTTTAAATGAGGTTTTTTTGATTTTTTACTTGTAAAATAATTTGGAAGAGGGCACCATCTTACAGAACTTTTAAAAACCTAATCAATAACTGTCAAACGAATATTCTACCATTAAAACTAGCAGAATTAGAGTGACATCAGATGTCGATGAGATGCCTCATAAGAGGCGGTTAAAGAATTAACAAGCTTTGTAGAATGCCCACAACCTCAGACCAGTCTTTGCTACTGGCATCTGGTGATTTTATATTACTAAAGCTGTTAATATATGGTATATCTGAACTTGTTTCCATCCTATATGGTTATTTATGTTAGATAGTTGGATTGGAAGACATATGGATGGCTGAAAATTTCAGAGTTTCTACTTAATAGTTATACCTTAGATAAAGTACTGGGCTTGTCCTGGTATTTTTAATCCAATAATTGAATATTCTAGCACATCACTGAGGTATCCAGTAGCAGAAACCAGTCTGAGGTTGAGGGTATTCTATAAAGCTTGTTAAGAGTTTGCTTTGTGAGCTCTTTATATAACAGTTATAATAGTATATTCAAAGTTCATACACATTACCCTTCAATCACTAAGAGTTGAAGTTCTGAATTCAAGTATTGTTAGATTTTCAACAGACTATGTCTCTGTCTCTACAAAAATAGCTATGTCTAACAAAGCTATCATGTTCTTCTTGATTATAGCAATGGTCTTCACTAATACACATTTATTATCTTTGTTTAATGGGCTGAATCTGATGATGTTTTCTTTCTTGATTCACATCTGGCTTTTGCCTAAAGAAATAGATACTTTTGAAGTTTAGGCAGCATATAGTTCAAATATAAACTGGACACAATGCTCCTTAATATGGTTTTACATTATTTGATGGGTTCTCAGCAACTCACAATGGACTTATGACTTGTAAGCAGCCAGTTTGGGCCAAAGGGAGCAGATAATGGCTTCTCTACTCTGACATTATATTTTAATATAAAACACACTAATAAATCAAACAGCTTTAGCATAAACAAATAAAGCAGAATAATAAATCCAATTAAATCAGAATAAGCAATTATACAGAATAAAATTCAGAGCTGAATAAGCAATATAATTTAAGCAGAATAAGCATTAATAAATAATCTTCAGAGAAAAAATTTTCAAAGAAATCCTATTTATGTTACTGAGTTGTCTTATCAAGCAAATCAATTTCCATCTTGGATCATTTCCAAAATCTACACGTTGGTTATAGATAACTCTTAAACTTTGTTATGGTCTCCATTTTATTTGTCCAATAACATCATTTATAAAATTTTAGATTTGAAGGGGATTATACCAAGATAACAACTAATGCTTTGACTAACATCTGATATGTATCTCATTAATTATTTGATCTGTTTATGAGAATTTAATTATATTTTATACAATAATGTCACTTCTACTCACCTAATTATAAAATACCTTTAAAAATATTAATAAAAGAAATATTTTGTTTTAAATTATTTTTTTAAATAAACTTACAATTAATAATGCCATATACATTTTTCTGTGCACATACTTATATTTATACTTTTTACTTATTAAAAATGTTAAAAAATTTTAATGTAATAATTCCTTCAAAATTTTCAACTTTTCAAAGTATATATATATAATTTGAAGTTAAATATTTTATATAAGCATTATTTACAATAAGTATTCAATTATTTATATAAAAAATTTAAAAAATACAGCCAAAAAATGAACTAAAATTATTTTTGTTAGGATGTAGCTGATAGCTGTTTTAAAAAATCAGTCGATTCTTTTATTAATATAAGCTATTATATTGAAATAACTTTGCTTATTATTACTGACATTAGTTAAAATAAGTTTTATTATATTTATCCCAAAAGTAACATTATTTTGCAAAATAAAATTTAAATTCACAATTATCTAAAACACAACTGTTGTGAAATATCACTAAAACAAAGAAAGGGGTTATAAACAGTGAGGATTGCCAATTCCTCTACAAGCTTTATGATAAATGCTTAGCCAGAGCCAGCACTTAAAATATCTCTGTCAGGAACCCCTCCCCAAACCCCTGACCATGGTTTCATGCTTTGGCACTCCTCAGAGAGGTGTCAGGGTAGGTACAGACACTAGATCTAAAAATACCAACCCAAAGCTAAGCACTTAGCTAAAAGTTATCTATTGAGTGGAAAATCTGAAATTTTCAGACATTTACATGTCTTCAAACCCAGCTATCCAACTCAAATAGCTATATGGGGCTGATAGATCTTCAGCCATACCATATATTAGTAGTCATAGCAATATAAAATTGCATAAGACTTTTGGCAGAGACTATAAATAGTCAAACTCTATGAAATAATATCAAACTAATTTGACATTTATAAAATAGAGACATACATAGAAAAGTACTTAATAGCAAACCTATTTAATTTAAAAAATATGAAATTAAGACATTTGACTGTTGATAAATATATTACATAATGTTTGCAGCTATAGCTCGTTAAATATTTAAATTAAAATATCTGTGATTGGGATTGATGTATTCCCAGAATCACCCAAATGCTATCCTAGTCAGCATAAAATTCATATCATAATAAATTATAAATCTTTTTTTGTCTTAGCACTGATATCGATAACTAGTTATTTTTATTTTGTAAACTTTATTTATATCATCTATTTATCTAGGATTTATAGTATATTCTAATTTATCTATTAATATTTATTTAATTATATAAATAATAAAATATATTCTACCAGAATTATAGTAATAAATCATTGGTATAAAATAACATTTGACACATTGCAGGCAGACTTTCAACATTGTATATTTGGCTCAGCAAAGTAATAAATATTGTTTTGTAACAAAAAATAATTCTCATTATAGTTGATAATTGTCTATATACTCTGGAAAAATATATTTTATAACATATTTATATATTTTGAAAGCAATTAGTGTGAAAGTTTTACTTTCACACTTGAATTGTGGCTGTTGGCTTTCATTAGTTACTGTTCTAGGTAAAGTACTTTATAATTATTTAATTATAAATAGAGACCTCCACTCACTAAATATTTACATCATTATCATCACTATTGTCAACCATTATCAATCCACTGCAGGATAAAAGACACTCCATGTTCAGTTCATCTTCTTTGTTCTCTAGTCTATCTTCTTGATATCACTCTTACACACTTCCTTAATTTATCCATCCATTTTATATATGATCTATTACTGAGTCTTTTATAATTTCTTGAAATCTAGTTTAAGGTTTCAAGTGCCCATAAATTATCAACTCTTCAAGAAATGTGTTCATCCCAACTCTACTTAAGTCTCTTATTTTTTAATGGATGCCAGTAAGACCTGTTTGTTTTCTTACCCATGTTTTTTTTTTTGTTTTTGATCTTTTCTGTTACTTCTAATATGCATCTCTCTCTATTTCTTTGAATTGTCAGAATTCCCTGAATTGCTGTTCTGCTACATGTCCAAATCTCTGATCTCCAAGTAAGAACTGATAAAACACATCAATTAAAAACCTTCCTTTTCAAACATATAGGCATTTTTTTAATGTTAAGTTATTTATACAAAAAGCATTCCAACCAAATTTAATTCTATGATTATGTTTTTCCATTATGTTTTTAACTGTAATTATAACCTGACCAAAGTATGTATATTAGTTACCATCTTGTAACTCATTGTTAGCTATATTTAGTTTTATCTTTTGAGAAAATCTATTGAACATTACTTTAGTCTTTTTAACATTCACCTTTAGTGTTATTTTCTTACTTTCATCTGATAACTCTTACAACATTCTTTGAAACCCTGAAGCATTATTTGAAAAAAACAAATACATCATCTTCAAAAATCTATATGATTTACATAGTCACCATTTACTTTTACTCCTTTAGCTTTCCATTTTAATCTATAATATATTGCTTGCAGCACTGCTGTAAA
The DNA here is from genome assembly GCA_028023455.1 of Epiperipatus broadwayi. Classification (NCBI taxonomy): domain Eukaryota; kingdom Metazoa; phylum Onychophora; class Udeonychophora; order Euonychophora; family Peripatidae; genus Epiperipatus; species Epiperipatus broadwayi. Next base: position 402,445 of record JAQFVV010006659.1, on the reverse strand, counting down.
TAGTTTTGAAAATATGGTGTCACTTTGTTGTATTCCTTCTCAGTGTTAATTTTTCTATATTTTTCAGGATATGATAATATCCTGGCACTATACCTTGATAATCCAATGCTTTAATGACTGAAGTAAGGCTTATAAAATCAAACACATTTTTTATAATCTATGCATCTGAAGCATAATGGTAACTCATATTCATTGGTTCTTTCTATAATTTCTTTAATTACTTGGATATTATCCACTGTACTAAAACCATTTTTAAATCCACTTGGTCTTTTGGTTGGTTGAAATCCAATGCTCTCTGTACATGAGTTGTAATTACCTTAGAAATTTTTTTATATAAAACTGATAAAGACTGATTTCTAATATCTTCTTTATTAGCTTTTTTAAATGTTAATATTAATACGTCATTCTTCAAATCATCTAGTATATTTTATCATTTAGACATTTTGTATATAACTTTGCTAAAAAAATTTTGTTTCTTCACTGACTTCTTTAAGATATTTATTATAATTCCATCATTACCTAGATATTTCTCTTTTTTATAAATTTAATTGTATGTCTCATTTCTTCATTTAAAATCTTTGGCAATTCATCAGATCTAATAGTTGTAGGTTGTACTTGTTTTCTATCACTATATAATTCTTAATAAAACTCTTCTACACATTTCATGATGTCATCTCTTTTTTTAGTAATAGTTTCATCATTCTTTCTTATTGCAGAAATAAGTTTCCTACCATTTCCAAACTGTTGTTTTACACTCTTAAGACTTTTATTTCATTTCACAAAATTCTTACAAATAGAAAAAAAAAAAACAATTCATATATTGCTGAGTAATGAAATGTATAATTTAAACATTAAGACTATTATAACATTTAATTTTAATATAATCTAAAAGATTTTATACCATAATAATGTAAAAAATTCATTTTTAATGTTTAATAAAACTTATAAACCATATAAAAATTTAAAATATAAGGATAAAGACACTTGTTTTTTTTTTTAAAGAAAAAATGTCCAAGATGAATTTTGGCAAAACCAGTCATTTGTTAATACATGTTTTCAGCTTCATAATTTACCATTTATCCATAGTGAAATTCTACAATTTAATTTATAATTGCAACATTACTTGAAAGCACTTATTTGAGCTATATTGTCTAAGATAAACATTAAAGATTATTCATTACTAGCTTTAAATATTTCTTATCAATACAGCTTACTTGAAGATTTATTTTCTAAACTTCTCTTGCTTATGTAAAGTTATGCAGTGATATATTGTTATGTTTATATAATTTTACTGTTTTCACCATCTGTTGTATTTGGTTTGAAAATGCTGCATAAAATTACATATTATTGTTTATACATTCATGTTTATTGCCTTCACAAAATAAGTAACTTTTTTTCAAATTTTGAATTGATATTTTTGTTATTTTCTTTTAAAAAATCATATTTTTTTTTGTTTTAATTTCTACAAGTCAGAGATTACTGTTTTTCTTTTCTTTAATAATTACAAGTAATTAACTTTTGTCCCAACCTCTTTTTCTTTCGGTTATTCATTTTTAATCACATAAAATAAAATAGTTATTATCCATAAATACTATTGTCTATTAACATTATCTGCTTTTAAAATTGCAAATACTTTTATATTGGAAATTATAGGATGGCAAAAAAAAAAAGTTTACTATAACGTAAGTTGAGTAAAAAAACAACACACTATTCAACTTTAACTTATGATTAAAGATTTAATCACCTAGATTATGAATTAAAGACTAGTATTTATAATATTAACTTTTTAAATCAAATGCTTAATAGTAGGAAAAAAAAAAAGAAAAAAAAATTTTTAAGTAATAATAAATTGACTAATCACCAATTCACAAGTATGGAACATCACGGAAACATATCTTCCCTGATAATTTCCATCAAACCATTGTATCCCCCTTTGTTTCTATTTTTAATTTTTATATCTTGGTTTTACTTTTCTAAAATATTGCTTATTTTCTTTAAAGACACAAATAATACAATTTTTTTTCCTTTATTTTCTTATCAATTTTTCGAAATATCATACTATAATACTGTCAATCCAACTTATTACTATTTTATTTTTTTCCACATTTATTTTATTAATCTTCATTCAGTTTATTTTCGTTTTATAAATAACTTATTCAGTTTTACTAAAACATAAATATTACTTGGAATTAACCTAATTTGACTTGAATATATTTCTTATTCACCTCAATTAAATGGAAACCATCACACCAACGTATTATATCATTTTAAAATCTATTATGTTGTTTATTAATGACTTTTATAACATTCTTATATGTATGAAGATTACTTAACATCCTCTCTATACACAACACACACTGACACATTTATACTGATAAATTCTTGTATTTATCATGCTAAAATTTTTATGGAGAATTATTTAAACATAATTTGTTTTTAAAACTCATATTTTATTACTACAAAAATACTTGGGATGTTGAATTGATTTTTGATGAAAATATTTTACATTAGTGAAATATTTGTAATTTAAAATTCCTGTACTTCAAAACAGTTCTAATTTTTGAATTATTTAATCTTCAAATTTATGTTATAAGTAGCAATTTTATTACAAATTTTGTAGCTTTAAATATTTAAATCATAAAGTTATTTTTATCCATCCTTTTGTAGATAACAACTAACTTTTAATAAATCGTTGTTATTTATTTATTTATTTTCGTTTATTTATATGTATTACCATAAAATCTAGAATTTAACATTTTAAAGTTCTATAAAAATAAACTTTAATATTATAGAAACTATGTGATTTATATATATATATATATATATTAACTGATACTTTCTAATAAATTCTCATACAGAGCTACTATAATATTAGTTGCAATACAGAATAATATGTAATGCATCTATTTATCATAAACATGGCATAGGTTTAACGCTGGTTAAATAAAAATTTGCAATTATTTTTGTGTTTCAAGCAAAATGAGAATTATTTTTCTTCTTTTTTTTCTTCTTTTAATAATAATAATAATAGTAGGAGATGATGTTCATTATCAACAACCAAGGTAAAAAGCTCCAGTTCTATTTGCATAAAATTTATTTAAAGCTTTCATTCACTTGACAAGATAAAAATTGCATAATTTTATTTTCAATTGATTCATACCTCATTTATTAAATTTGTCTAAATTTGGCATTCAAAATTTACAAACTAAGTAATTTGTCTAATAATAATTTAGTGATTAATATAGTGACTGAGATGTCATATGTCCAGGTGGCTGGCACCAATTTAATTAACACTGAAGACCAAAATTCAAACATAATACAAACAGATGCTAATGATGCTAAAAATAATACTCACCAGATCAGTAACAAAAGTAAGGATAATCCAATAGTTATAAATAATAAAAGTAATATTTCAATAAACAATGAGGATTGCCAATTCCTCAACAAGCTTTGTGATAAATGCTTAGCTAGAGAAAGCATTTAAAATATCTCTGTCAGGACCTCCCCCTCCCCCCCCCAAACTTCTGACAATGGTTTCATGCTCTGGCAATCATCAGAGAGGTAGTAGGGTAGGTTCATACACTTCTAATTTTACTAACACTAAATTTCTGAGGTCAAAGATAATACAAATATATGCTAACATTACTAAAATTAACCCTCAACAACTCAATAGGAAAAATAATAATAATCCAATAGATATTATTAACAAAAGTAACAATATATCAACAATTCCCAAGTCAGCTCCAAGATATAGAAAAAACATCATGTGTCATCAGAGAACTGGATCTCAATATCCAAAAAGCACAATCCCCTCCTCTACAGTTTGGAATACAGATGCTCTTTTATGATAACCAATGAAAGTTTAACAATTCAGTCACAATTGGATTATTTGCAACTTTTAAAAGATTTTTTCTACTAGGTCCTCAATTATATCTGCCACAGACATCAACATTTCTCTATATAAATTTTTTAGGCAAGTATTATTTGATGCAATATTTTTTGCATGGGCCATGGGATACCATTGCAAGTATTGCCAACCATCCAAATCTCAGGTATTTGATAGTCAAGTTCTTTCAGACCACACAGAGAGACAGATTTCAAAAACAGAAACTTTGCCTTAATTACAGTGGATCCAAATTGCTACAACTGTATCACAGGCATACTCAAAAACACCTATTTGAGATACAACCTTCAATATTTCCAGTGTATGATGCAACCATTTGGCAAATTTATGGCCTTTTATCCCATATATTTCAAAGATACTCCTATACCTATTAATAGTAACAGCTATGACTTCAAATTACAACTGCACCATGACATTGATTCAAACATAATTCCAACACAAATCCTTGATCAAGAAGCTACTCTATGTTTATATATCAGAGGATTGAAACCCCAGTGCTACTTCTGTCTCCAGCAGGGTCATTTATCAGTGAAATGCATTAATCTCCAAACTTCACTTTCAGGAAAACCGCCTGATCACCTAAATCCCTGAATCAACAAACAGTCACCAGCTAATCTTTCCACAATTATATCTATAAATAGACAAGAGTCATCCACCCTCAACCTTACTCTACCACCTATTAATTTGACACTTGATGAGTCAGATAATGACAAGGTTAATTATGCCAATTTAATTGATATACAAACACCCCTGACTCACTTTGTTTCCGAAACTTCTCCCAATGCAACAACTGAACCAACTCTGCCTCAAAAAAAATTAATACTATTCCACAAGCTCTTATTTGTAATCGTACACATGACAATTACCATACTATTCATAATAAAACATCAACACACATCATGGAAACAATTTCTCCATGTTTACCACCTATACCAACATCCCCTCAACACTTCTAATGAAACAAAAACAAAGCCTGGACCCCCCCACCCAAAAAAAAGACTCAGCAATATAAAAAATAAATGTGTTTGACATGCTTATGCTGGACATGGACCATGTAGAAACCATTAACATCCTCATGCAAACTGAATGCCCATTGCATGGGTACATAGATAAATCTTCCTCTACCTACCATAAACAACAAATACACTCAACAGCTGGGATGGAAACACTGTAGCTTCTGATCAACCACATAAATTCATAATAATATAAGCAGATTTTTCTGAAAATATTAAGAACTCATACCAATCCCGACTGACAACTAAAATTAATTACCCTAAAAACCCCTGATAAATGCAACTAAAATGTAGTATCAACTCAATGACCAAACTTTTTCAGTAAAAAAAAAAGCAGATAACCAACATACAACATTATGTGCTTGTATTTTTTGAGACTAAAATATACAATGATCCCAGATTGATCCTGCCACTTACTTCACTAAACAGGACTTCTGTGCCTGCTCCAGGGACACAATTTCACCATCAGCTGGAACTGGTCTTTTTATTACTCCCAGCTGCCCATTCTCATCATTTAAGATTTATATGAGTCTTTTGATCACATTTTTTCATCTCATCCAACTGTTTTAATAGGAGATTTTAATATTGATTATCAAAAATTCATAGCAAAATGGCTTCACCTCATATCTTTCCACTTATGTGTGAGTAAGGTTTTTTGTCTTCCAACTTTGTCAAATTCCATAATAAGTGGCATGCCTCACTCATTAATCCTTGCCTTTACTCACAAATTCTACATCATTTAATTCAACTTGATCTTCTTCCTATGTTTTTCTCTGACAACTCTGGACAATCTCTCATCCTGAATCTTAATGAACTACACACTACAATGATTCATTTACATAAAAACATTTGAGTACTTCTACCCTTACAAACTACAGAGTTCTTATTTTCTGAACCATATATTATGTTTATGGAAATTAGAACAAATAAAACTTGATTCAGTCCAAAGATACCTTGACTTTACATTTATAAAATCATTCAATATCGAACATCTCACATGCAGTGCACCTCTACCCTCCCAACTTCTGGCATTAGCCAATGAATTGCATACACAGATTACATTAATGAATCTTACACATCATACTCATCAACAGTTACACACACTTTCCCAAGTTTATCAAAAAAATACCAATCAACTTTATACAATATCTTACCATTAAGAAAAAAAGAATTTTTTTTACCAATATACATGGACCTGGGCATATATTCACTGGGATGCCATCCACACTAAAAGTTCCTATGGCACTCCAAGTTGATGGTAATATGTGTGCAGGCTATAACATGATTAATCCTATATACCAATATTTGAAACAGAAGTTACAAATTCACAATGCATTTACACCACTTTCAGACCTATTTGAGCCACCAGATATCAGCACCCTACTCCAAACCATACACCTTGATGAAAAGCTTGCCACTATAAATAACTTATGTCTCACAGGTTCCAATGGAATCCCAGCTTTTGTCTTTGCCCATCTTATGCACTTGACTGCACTATATATCTGTGACTTGGAAAATTATCTATCCCAAAGAATATATGACATCAAAGGTCTATATCCAATTTCAATTGTACCATTTACCAAAAAAACCAGGCTTAACTACTACTCTAACCAATCTCTGCCCAATTTCCATTGGGCCACTGGGAATTATCTAGAGCCACACTGGGAATTATCTAGAGCCAAACCTTCTTTCTTTAATTTCCAATATGCAGTTTGCAAAAAAGGCTTTTCTGCCATACATTCTGCTTTGATATTTAAAGCAGTCTTGAACTCAGTTCAAAACCCAAAAAATATGCTTCAGTTGCACTTCAGCTAGATATATTCTGCATTTAACTCTGTGTATATTCCCATTCTGATTGATATGATAGCTAACCCCAAATATTCTGCTTCACTTAATTATCAACATAATGCAGAGCAGAGAGATACATATAACTCTTAATGGAAAAAGTTTACCATCATTCAACCCTATGTAATCCATCTCCCAAGGCTCACCACTTAGTGTACTGCTCTTCATTTTTTATATAAATTCCCTATTAAAGCATATACAACAGAAATTTACAGGCACCCAAAGTATACATACTCATCAATACATTCCATACATTGCATACATGGATGATGTCACTGTCTTTCTGTCATCTCAAAAGCATCTTACCACATTGCAAAGCATCCTAAATCAATATACCATCATGTATAAGCTTACATTTAACATGAGTAAAACAGTAGCATGGTTTATATACATCAACAAACCATACACTCAGATTTTCCAAAGAAACCCAAGCTTCTTTTTTAGGTTTCCCATTATACATGGGATCACTTATGATGAAAAACATCTTAATGCTTAAAGAAAAACATCTTACAAAACATGCTTAAAGAAAATGGCACACTGATTACCATTTCCCATGCCAAAGCTTATTCCTCCCTTTATGCAAAATTTTACCTATTTAATATACTCATAATGACTAAGATTACAAATGTTATATAAAGACCTTGCAAATACAAGCTTGTTTAAATTATCATGTGACATGTGACTTGATTTTTTTTGTGACTAAGATTACAAATTATTTGTCTATTGTTAAATTTTCAAAATTGTTTAATTCTGCCATCTCCTTTCTATGAAATACTATGGAGCAGAAAGACACTTTCAATTTCAGCTAAGTGACTTAGAGGGCCACCCCATAATGGTCTAAGCCTCCACAGTACCCAAGTATTCTGTATCCAAAAAGCCATAAATTCAATTGCATTAATTGTTCACAAGTTCCCAGCACTACAATGACTGTTACAAGTGATCTCTACTGAGAGACCTTCTTCTATATTAGCTACATTTCTAATTACACTTTACCAATCAATCCTAGCAGCATCCAACCAATAAACATTTCCCATGACTAATAAATACACATGCTGGCAAACATATGCTATACTATATTCAAAGGCCAACAAAGATTATATTTCTCTCATGTTTGGTATGAATAAACACCAGCTGCTCTACTCCTTCAAAATATGGTCCCTGGAGCCTAAATTTTTCAATTTCCTAGGTTGTTTTAACCTACATGCATTGGCAACATTGTATTTTCTCCAGTATCACCGTCTGTATAAAAATATAAACCCATTGTGGACATTAGGTAATGTGGCAGAAGAAACCCAACAATATCTCTTTCAGAAGTGTCAAGCCCTCAACCAAACCAGAACTATCATGCTAAACATGTATAGACAACCAGTTGCTTCTATACAAAAACTGCTTCAATCCTATTACAAGCCATACCCTCCCACAACACATGCAACAACATTCACCATTTAAATTATATATATATATATATATATATATAATTTAAATGGTGAATATATATATATATATATATATATATATATATATATATATAGAGAGAGAGAGAGAGAGAGAGAGAGAGAGATATTTAGATCTCATGTCATGGTGATAATGCAAAACTCATATATATTAATCTTAATCAAAATTTATTTATTTCTTAATCCATATTGTTTAAAATATTTGCAAATCCATAAGAGTTTCTGCTGTTATTATGACTTGAAAATGTAAATGAAGTTTGCAATGATGTTTACGTCAAGATAATACTAATATGAATTGATTGAGACATAAAACTTATAAGGTAATGGTTTAATGATTTCTTTTTAAAAAATATCCATACTTTAATTTTTCAAACATTTTTTTAATTTACTAGATTACACTGAAATTAGTTTTGTCAAAGGTCCTATTATTTTAAATATTAGTTAATATTTCATTTTATTTTGTACTCACTGCATCTTTACCATTGGCAACAACACCAAAAGACATCGAGTTATATTCATCAATAAGTTTTAACAAATCAAGGTCTGGGACAACAAGACTGCACCATCAGATATTTTAACTCCATCCACCATTGGACTATAGAATTTTATCCACATCTATCACACTATCCTGGCTGTCACCACATGGAATTCTATTCTAATTAACTTTGTTCATTGTACAGCACCCATGGCTTGATTTTGTGCTACACAAATTACAAGTTTCCACCCTAGTATATTACAGAATAGACAATTAAAAGAACAATAATCAAGATTAACATAATGGCTGTAAATAACTTTTAATATGATACCAGATTTGCACCTGTAACTCTTACAAAATATTTATAAAAGCTAGAGTAACACATCTTTTGGTCATCAAAGTATATTGTTGAGACATAATAATAATAATAATAATAATAATAATAATAATAATGTTGATGATGATAAGTATAATAATAATAGTAATCATTATCATCATCATCATCATCATAATAATAATCATCATCATCATCATCTTCATCATCATCATAATAATAATAATAATAATAATGTTGATGATGATGATGATAATAATAATAATAATAATAATAATAATAATAATAATAATAATAATAATAATAATAATAATAATAATAATAATAATAATAATAATAATAATAATAATAATAATAATAATAATAATAATAATAATAATAATAATAATAATAATAATAATAATAATAATAATAATAATAATAATAATAATAATAATAATAATAATAATAATAATAATAATAATAATAATAATAATAATAATAATAATAATAATAATAGTAGTACTGTAATCTCTCATTATAAATGCCATATTTTTATTACATATATATACTTATTAAAAATAAGTTTTAATTTAAAATCTATGTTTTGGATATCTATTTTAAAATGTATTTTACTTTTAATGACATAAATTCATTTAAAATATGAACTTAATTTTGTTTAATACTAAGTTTTTACAAATAGAATTCAGTTTGGAATCTATTTTGTTTGGTAAATGGATGTCTAGCTATTCTAAGTCTGTAAAGGTAATACAATAAGAAAATGAATAAATGAATTTCTGTTTATATCCAGTCCTACATTTTATGTGAATGACTATATGTTCAAATTAAATATGTCATATTTATAAATAGGTTTACCATGTTTTTTTCATTTTCCAAACTGGGACAAATAAAAAGACTAGATAATAATTCAATTTATTCATTCTATAATTGCAAAGGACATAGAAGATATTAAAAAAGAAACAAAAAAAAATAATTATTTGCTGAGGAATAAACCCAAACTGAAATAAAAGTGAAAAATACAAAAACAGACTTTAAACTACCATCCATAAGTTAAAAAAAAAAATTAAATGTAAATGGGTGGGTATGTAAGAAATGATCAGATTGTAATAGAGATTAAGCTGATTGATATAAAAATAAGACAAAATATTTTAAAGTTCAATAGAAAGATAGATTAAAATAGTTTTTTTGTTTAAGTTTTTTTTATATAATAAAATGTTGAAAAAGAAAAAAAAATTATTGAATCATTTTATCAACATAATTTATCTATCATTTGACTCTTTTGAAAAAAATGTATTCTTTCAAGGTAAACCAGGACAAAATGTAAAAGCAGTCGATAATTTATGGCAACTTTAATTGGTATAATTGTATTTAAACTGGGACTTGCAGATTGCCAATATTATAAATATACAATAAAATTTACTAATTCTTTGGAAAAAATAAACACATTAGTGAATAATAAAAAAGAAGAGCAAACAACGTATATATTGTCATGTAAATCTAACAAATATCCACCCATAATATTAAGATATAAATAAAAAAACAATAAGGATTCATTTTCTTATATAAAGTTTAATATAATTAATATTAAATAGTTAAGATAATTTAAACAATATTAGATACAAAAAAGTTCAAACTCAGAATAAAACAAGAACGGATGAAATTGTAAATAAAATATTTAAAAATATATATTTTTACCCCGCGCACACCGTCTCAAACCCACCCCGAAAATCAAAGAATACGATGGATACAACGTGCGGGTTTTCCCACTAGCTCATCGAAAAAAACAGACTAAATTATCTACAATCAGCTATTTCTCGTATTTATATTGGGATATTGGGCGTAAGTGTATATATTTAAGTTGTCAACGCAGCAGGTGATAACTAGATTTGAGTAATAATGCAAGAGAGACAAATTAGATTAGATAATTTTTTAATAAATTGGAAAGCTTGAATAATATCATTTACAGTAGTAAAACTTTCATGTGATTTTATAATAAATTACTCTAGTCATTAATAATCAGTTTAGCTCTAAAAACTCATGCCAATATTTAGTGTTTTAACTGGTTGTATAGGTCGATATGGAATCAAGTAACGGCATTTAAAATATTTACTATTTTATATTAAGTTGTTTTATTTAAATAGATTCAAACATTGGTTAGATAAATGGTGTTTATAAAAATATAATATATGATATGATGTACTGATGGTTGCAGGTTAGTATACTCAAATGCGTCTTGCATGCCCCAATAACGAGAACTCACCCGCTTTTCGAACCCGTGATCAAAGATTACCTGGAAGAATTTTTTCTCTCCATGTGGTAGTAAAAGCGAGACAACTAAGCGAGGGTAATGCCACAGTAACTCGAGGAAGAGTGTGGAAGTGGATTTTAAAACGAAATTATATAAAACCTTTTCTCCCGAAACATTTTCTACGCAACTGCGATATAACTATTCAATAAAACTGGCGAAATCAAACGTCGCAAAGTAATAATCAATTAATTTCACTCTGAAACCCCTCTCCCAGTTGTTCGGAGGAATAGCAATCTTCACTTATTATTCCGTAATAATATATAAAAAATATAATAAAATTTAGACTATTTTAAGTATTGAGTTTGGAGTATAGATTAAAAATTATAAAAGTAAAAGAAACAAAAAATTTTGAATATTTCTCAACTCAACATAAATAAAATTTTAGTTCGATAAAGGAAATTACTTTAAAAGAATATAATAAATATTATGGGATAAACTTTATGACTTTGATTAGAGTTGAGAAATATTATTATTGGCATCGTTTTGTTTGTAAAATAAGTAATAGTAAAATATAAATGTATTCACAACTGGATTATTAGTAGGCACAAATCTTAATAATGATTATCTAAAGGCTAGAGCACAGAAATATTAGAGAAGGAAATTTACTGCAGGGTAGTGTAACATTTTCAAATGGAAAACAAGAAAGTTACATGCAATTAATTAGGTTAACAGATTAAATATAAAATTATTACTGGAGAGGAAAGTTAAAAAGTTCATGTAACAAAAGTTACCATTCTTTCTTCGTCGCTTCTTCTTGCGTGATATGTATGGAGAGCGTATTTGAAAGGCTGGTTAATTTAAATGTTGGAATTTGGAAGACTGGAAGCAGAACATTACAGCAGCGGTTGAAAGATTTAAATTGGCAGAACAGGAATCAGCTTCTTGGACTTTAGCCCATCATTAGTGCAGTTGCAAGTCTTATTAATGGTTGAAGAGGTTTTTTTGGAAAAACTCCTTTTCTGTAGTTTGAGGGGATTTTATCACAGCCAAGTCAATTAGGTGATATTATATTTAAGATGACATACCTTTGCTAGTTTTTGTTATAATCCACCCTTTGATTTTGGCTCCACAATATCTAATTTGACTATACAATAGCATTTGCCTTTCTTGATAAGCTCGTTTCTCTTTATTTTTAAATTTAATACTATTCTAAATTGCAAAACAATTACATGAATTGTGAATACAAAAAATACATTCATTATCTTAATTTATCAAGTACAAACTAATTATTCTATACATTTGTTCAGGTAAGATTTTGATTAAAAATTCAAAGGATGTGACTTTTGATCAGCATTTTTAAATGACTTTGTATAATTTGAAAATTAAAATTTAAAGAAAATATACGCCAATTGAAACTTTTAAATTGAGCTAATATAAATCACAGCCAAAAACACCATGATTTGTGACATTTATAGTCATATTCTTTACATTAAATTCTTTTTAAACAAACACAAAATAAATCACTTAAAATTTATGTGGCTTGGAATAGAAAAAGTCTCATTGCGGGTAAATAGTGGTTTAGAATTACCATTCTTAAATGACAATCATGAAACTAAGATCGATTCTTCGATCTGTCTGTTTCAATATATATATGAATCTTAATTTTTAAAAAAAATATTTGAATAAAAATAAAAATGATTGTTTTATTGTAATAAATAATAAACTTTATTTTATTGTGTAAAAGAAATATCATGAGAAAATTTGTGCAAAACAAATGAAAGTAATGTTGCTAAGTGATGAGATAGAATGTTGTTGTTTTTTACTTTGGCGAGATCAATATTTTTTTTTTTTTCATATGTCATAGCATCTGCCGGGACGCGAACCCACACCCGTCTGCAACCAACTACTTGCTTGCATGGAGGCTGCGATACCTCTCGGCTAACAAGTTTTACAAATGTGTAGAACAAATCATAATGTTCCATAGTTATATTTTGCAAAGAAAGAACACGGTGCATTTCTTAATTAATGTTTGCAGCATGATATGATACCTGCTAAGTAATTGTAAATCATCTATACCTGAATATATATATATATATATATATATATATATATATATATTTCATCAAGCTTTTATATATATATATATATATATATAAGCTTGATGAAATTGAAAATAGCTGGATAATCATCTATAAATAATATACATGGAGGTATCATCATCATTATTATTGTTAGAACTGTATAGAGAACATAAAATAAATTGTAGCAGAAAAAGAATGTCAAAAGATGTAGGCTGTATTGACAAACATTGGTAATGTTTTGAAAATCATCATTAATATTTTTTTAAAAAAAAGAGATATCTAATAGAAGTGTTTTCTCTTTCAAAATTTAAAATAATAGCATACTTTTTACTTATCAATAATATTCAATACAAAATTTATAACTAGATCAAGCAATTAAGACTTAAATTAATTAATATAAATATGTTCAATAAAGTAATTTGAAGGATACATATAATATTTAAATCTTTTTTTAAGATATATAATTAATTTTATAGAAAAACTTTACTTGATCTAAAGATATATATAATTTTAAAAATACTTTTATTTATGGTATATTTATGTCTGAATGTGGTATATACTAATCAGTTATATATATATATATATATATATATATATATATATATATAAAATAACCTACACTCCCAACACCGCTCATACACATTACATGAGCGAAATGCCCAGGCGCCAGTTCTATTAATGAATAGAACAATATAATAAAATATATAATACAAAATTATTATTGAGACCCTTCAATTAAGTCTATGTTCAGCTCAGCTCAGTGGAAGGCTATAGAAAGTTCAAAAGATACATGATTATAAGTCAATGAAAGAAGAAATATTACAAAACATTAATTATAATGTAAATCCTTTTTATTAATTAATTGCATGATAAAGAATCACAATGTTTATTTGTACAATCTATTAAAGTATTCTTTCAACTTAATTTCTTCCTTCATCCAAATACAATATATATCAGCTTGCTATAATTGTATTACTGAACAATTCTATGACGTGGCATATCATAATCTAAACATCTACTTTAATGTGAATCAAGAAATAAACAATAAGATCTCAGGGAATTGAACAAACACAGTTGAATTAAATAAATATATTGGCCCATAAGTTATAATTCTAAAGTATGATAAAATGTAATGAAACAAATTGACTAAAATATTTTACTGTGTTTCAATAATAAGATAATGACAGAAATAGGGTATTTTAATCTCATATCATCATCTAACAAATATACTAACTTGACAATTTTTCTAATACTTTTATCCAATGGCAAATGTTCCTTATAATGTTTGGATTAAGAGACAATATTGTCAGACACCAGCAAATTTGATATTATAGTTATAAAACAATATATCTATTTTATAATAGATTTATAAAATGTGGAGATGTGGAAATGAAAACACGAATGCATACAATAATAACTCAAGACACAGTTTTAAGATTTTAAATAAATAAAACAAATCATTTATTACACTAAAATAAATTTGGTTTAACATGATATTTACAATTGGACTACTTGTCTTACAGATTTCTAAATTATCAAATAAACTTTGAGCATCAGTTTGGGATTATCCCTATTATCAAAGCAAATTAACAACAAAACTTAAATATTCTGACTTCGAACATATGAACATATGCTTTGCCTACATGTTTCATCTACATGACCCTAAATAAACAACATGTTATATTATTAGCACAAAAAATACTTTTGAGAGGATATTACTATTGATTAATAAAATAAATCAAATTAATTATATTTGGCTCTCAACAAAGCAACTTTCTCTGATTGACTAAATAATCATACCTTTCATGCATAGCAACAAAATCATGTTCATTCTGATGATTTATAACCTTTACTTAAATAAATACACTGTATTTTAAAATATTTATTTCCCGTTTTAATCTCAATAACTTTATACTTCTATTTAAATGAATGTAATGTATTTCAAAACATTTATTTCTCATTTTAATTTCAATAACTTTATACTTTATATATACGATATTATTTATATTACGTGTGTGTGTGCATGTGTCAAGCAACAATAATAGAAAATAATCTTTTCTACAAACTCTCCATTCATTAAGAAAATATCATACAATTATTTTATTTCGGATAATTTCACAATGTCGTAATTCATCAATAAAATAAGACACTAATATTACATCAAGAATTAATTTAACAATTTATCTGGCCACAATATTAATTAACACAGAGCTATATTTTCATGATTATACAGACTATACATTATAAGGGAAATCTACATGAGGAGCAGATAAACTCTTACTGAACACTTCTACAATAATTCATCTGATTCTAAATACACTGTTGGTGGGGAACCTTTCCTCATCACCAAGAATCTAAGAAAAACATCACATAATTTCCTAAACATCATTTAATCATACTTCAACAATAACTCATCTACTTCTAAATAAACTATTGGATGGGACTTCTTCCTCATCACTAGGGCTCTAAGAAAACATCACTTAACTTCAACAAATATCATTTAATCATCCACATATAATATAAACTAGGCTCTACTCATGGAAAATTATTAACATATACTAAATAAGCAAAATCTTTTATCCCTACAAACATTATAACACAATCAGATTTCTTTCCATTCTCAAAGCTTTTCTAAATATCGAACAATATAAATACACGCTGGCAGATAAATACATACAGATAACGTACTAATCCATTCAACTCAGTAGAATATGATAGCATCCGAAATTTATACATAAAATATTTACAAACTGAACTTTATCAAACAAATGTCATAATTGTGCAAAACAGACACACACCCATGAACAAAAGTATATATAAAATTAACTCTAAATTACACACTATGCAGGCAACATGGTAATTAAATATTGCATTAAAGTATAACTTTTAATTCAGAATAAACTTTAGGTTACTTTTAAAATTTAATAGTTATAATTATTACGAATGAACTTTCTTTCATATCTAGCAAACTATTTCTATTATACGTTCGTTGATTTTAAAAAGAACAAAATTCTCACTTTGAGATAATAAAGTATACAAGATAAATATAAACCTCTCTAATAATATATTAAAAAAATTCTTTCTTTTGCCTTTGTAAAAGAGCAATAAGACATATTTGTACAAAATCAATTTTTACCAGTGTATTTTTCATTTGGATACGCTTTGGAGACGATATAGAAGGTCAAAATAACCCAAATTATAAATAAAACATAATAATAAGTAAGCCTATCTATCTGTAATAGCCATTAATAATGACAAGCAATAAAAAATAAATAAAGAAACAAAAGTTATTTGTTTTGTAACTTAAAATAAAAGTTCACTTGCAAAGCTCTGCTCCAGGTTTATGAAACAATATGGGACACATTCCAAACTGAATTTAAATTAAAATAAACTTCTGCAGGACAACTTAAAAAAATATAATCATAACTTAAATATGACCTAGCATCTCCAGTGTTCATAGCCGAGCTGTTTGAGTTTACTATATCACATATAAGGAATTAATTTCTTTTTTATTATGACGAAAATATGACATTTCTAGCTATTGTTGAACAGGAGTTATTTTACTGACTCTGTAGCAATTTTAAATTAAGTATGCAGTTATTATTAGTAGTTTTCTTGAATAGCATTTGACACTTTATAATTTGTTATATGCATAGTTTATTTTTAAATATTGTCAATTAAGATACCATGATTCATTAGTAATTCCACAATTAATAATACTTTGTTTTATATTCCATCTTTATCAAAGAGAACAAAAGTTACCTGCATTTCTATCCTTCCATTTGATTTAAGCAAATACTTAATTTGAAGTAACTCACATTTTATTTTCTTCATTTAAAATACATATTATTTCCAGAAATACCAGATAAATAAATACTGTCATCTCTTTATGATGAATTTAAACATGGCATGATTTATCAAAATATGCATATCTTTAATTTTATGTTTATCCTCACAAAAACATAACACAGAAAATAGTGAAAAATTAAAATATATTCTGTAAAATAGTTCTGCATGCGTTTTCCAGATATATTAAAAGACACACGTTGCTTAATGATACAACAATAATATTCATGCAATTTATTCTTATTTAAAATGACAATTAAATGAAGACTGGATGTTATCAACATACATTTTTAAAAGAGCAATAGTTATGAAGGGATTAATTCAAATGTTTAAATCAAGGAGAGCAAAGTAAACCAATGTACCTTTTTAAAATTTAGAATTGCATCCTATTTAACTTTTCCCATAATAAATTTCTTAAGATCCTTTCAAAGTTTTACTCCAAAGCCTTTTTAAAATCAATTTGATTTCAGCAACTGGCTTTAATTTTTACAATAATGAGCCACTGTTTACTGGCTACAATTACAATACATAATAAGCAAATTTTTTTTACTGGAGATCTTTGTTAAATAGCTCTCTTTAGCAAAAGGTCATTTCCCTTCATAAGGTTACTCCCACGCTTCTTTTCTATCTAAGCTAATTACATATTCAAAAAAAAATATTTTCGAAAAAAAAAAAATCACTCTGATTAAATCAAGACAAAAATAATAATAAAATAAATAGCTTTTACAAACTTGAAAGAAAAATGAATATTAATTAACTATTAAACAAAAATGATTAATAATTTATTTAATTTGTAAAATAATCCATTGATTCAACTATCTATTAATCATTGGAAAGAAATATATATTTGTTAAATTATTTAAGATAATTACTGTAATTTAAATGTTTTTATTGTACATGTACTATTGTTTGCTGTTATTAAAAGATGAAAATGAAATGAAAATGATGCAGAGTCATACATGCATACACATGCACTATACTATAAATATTAAACTATCCTAACTAGATATAATCGACATGGCTATTAATTGTTGACAAAAGGATAAGTATTAAAGAATAAGGATTTTGAAACCATTCAACCAATACTACACTAATATAAAATAACTTTGCATCTTTCTGACAAAATGTATCAATTCCATTAATAACAACCCCTCTTCCTCACATTAAATACTTCATTAACCACAATAATAATAATGAATACTTATAAAGTGGTCAATCAACTGCATAAGCAATCCATATCTAAGCTTTAAACAATTTCCAGCAAAAAATTTTAAAATTCTAAGGCTATTTCATTTTTTTTAATACAATATAACTATTCAATGCAGATACAAAGTATCTCAATTCCTTGTGCCCATTCAGATGGTCACAATATATATATATATATATATATATATATATATATATATATATATATATATATATATATATATATATATATATATATATTGTGCCCTTTTGTATGGGTCACCATCTAATTTTTGTGCTAATCTATTAAAAATTTTAAATTTAAGATATATTTGAATATGTGATGTTAATTTTGCTTATGGTAATATTTCAAAAGGTTTAATTAAAGCAATCTATGAGTATTTGATATGTGAAATTGTGCTGATATTGAGAGAGACATTTTAAATGATGATGATTATAATATATGGTTGGGAAAAAATGGCCATAATCAATACTGCATTAATATATTTAATAAATAGGTATTTAAAGCTAAAAGTATTTAAAAAGACAAGTTAAAATTAAATGCATATGTTTATTGTTGATAAAATAATATTATAAAAGAATATAAATATTTTAATTATTGTAAGTACTTAAATAGAAGACTAATATTTGATTTTAATAATATTGGATAATTATTTTAAAATCTATTATAATATCTTATTTATTTAAAAAATATTTATTTTAAAAAATGCAATTGTTAGTTTATTTTTAGACGATGAGAAGCGTTTCTTGTGTTATAAAAAAACAGATGTTAGTTAAATATACACACACATGCTTGGAAGTTATTTAGTAAAGTTGCAAAACTATTTTAAAAATCATGTTATAAAATTTATAAATAATACGTGAGTTATCACGAGATAAAAATAAAGATAAATCAATGTAGAATATTAAATCTGATTTTAAAATATTGTTTTAAAAATATAACGTATAAAAAATACTTAGTTTATTTTAAATAATTTTATAAAAGTTAAAATTAAAATCAAGTAAGTAAGATATATTTTAAAAAAATGTTTAATAGATTTAAATAAACGATAAAGATTATTTAAAAATTTAATAATGTAATAAATATTAAATATTAAATAAGTCATTATTTATTTTTAATTTTGTGTTGTTGGTAAATATGTAAATAAGCCAGCAAAGTTGATTGTTTAATCTACCAATCAAATGGGAAGTTTCTTCCGGTATAAAAGCTCAGTTCAATTGTTAGGAGAGGACTTTGTGATTGAATTTTCAAGTTAATTGTGCTATTAAAAAAATAGCTAAGTAAATTTATAGACGCTTTTAAAATCATTTTTTAAAATTATAAGAGTGTCATTGTAAATAATTTATAAAAGTTTTAAATGATAGACATGCAGTGTTAATTTAATTTTTTCCCTATCAATCGTCTCTATATTAAGCTCAATTTACAAGCAAATAGTCATGGGAACATCATATATAGTGAAAATATATCGGAAACTTTATACTAGAAATATGACAAACGCTGGATTAGTTCGGAAAATTACGAGATGGAGAAAAGTAATATTTTGGACAGTATATAATTTTAAAAGCTAATTACTATTGACTATTAGAAAATAGATATTTTTAAGAATAAAATACTTCTTTATGAAGAAAGTATTTTTGTAAGCTATAAATTTAAAAATATATCTTAAGTAAAGATATTAAAAATGAAAGTAGTTTTATAAATACTTGCCTTGTTAAGTCTTTATGTTTAAAAGACTGAATGTTGACAATTTTAAAAGGCAAATAAATTGAAAATATAAATTAGCTAAAAGTCTTAATATAATAAAAATTATTATATTGAAATAATTTAAACGCTGGTCGTTTATAGATAAAGAAGCTTATTCTTACCTGGATATTTTGTTAAGAAATGCGCAAGTAATATGTGGACGTCCCAGTTAATTTAAAATAATTAAATGATAATTTTTCATAAATTATAGACTAATTTAAAATAATAACTTTTAAATAATATTCTTTAAAGAACTGCATCCGGATCAGATAAACTATTTTAATTTTATTATATTTTTTATGGAAGAACTGATTAACTTTTATTTTGGTTTTAAAAGAACGTTTTAGTTTTCATAAACTTTTAAAAAAACACGTGATGGACCGGAAACAGGAAATGGTGTTCTAGTGAATATGTGCCTAGGATTAAAGAACTTTATGGTGAAAAGGAAACATCGCTGGAGTTATGTAATATGAATTCTGTTTTATTTATCTAATATAAAAAGTTAAATATTATTAATCTATTAAAAATAAGATAGGTACATTTCTTAAAATAATAACTAAAAAATAATATAATGATTAATTGCATAAGTTTATTTTATAATTAATATAACACAGAATATTTTAAAGAATGATCGTGAGTATAAATGTGAATTATTTTATGAAGCTGTAATTCCGAAGAATATTGGAAGATGGACTGTACATTAAATCATTATTGATGGTAAAAATTGTATAATAATAATAATTTTGATGTATTTAATATGTTTTCTTTAGATCAACCAAATATTATGTTATTTTGAATGAATGTATGATTATTTTAAAAATACACACACATTATATTGGCAGTGACAGTTTTATTTAAATATGCATAATTTGAATTTATGATATAAATACGATGCAACATTACATAAGAAGCTTAGAAATAATTATATGATTCTTTCGTAAATAAATTTTAATATTTTGTTTATGTTATAGTATTAGAATTATATTTATTATTCATAAGTAATTATTTTATTGCAAGTTAGGAAGAGATTTAAAAGTCTATATTTTATTTTTGTTTTATTGGATAAATTAAGTTAAGTTTTATGTAGAAGTTTATATTTGAGTTGAAGATTTACCGAATATAGATGATGAAGTATAAATAGTTTTGGATAATTAGTATTTATTTAAAGTTGATGATTGTTTTTCCGGAAAGTTTAAATAAGTTTTAGAGGATGTTTTGTAGATAGAAATTTATTAAGAAGGAGTAGAATAACACATAAAGTAAAGTAATAATTTTACATAGAAAAGAATCATAGAATTTATCTAATATAATACTTTATGAATTTGAAATTGATGAATAATTTAAATATTATTATTTTAACAGTACATATATGTAATGCATATTTGATAAAACATGTAGCATGAATTGCATTAAGTGAAATATAAAATTATAATCAATTATTTGTTATTACATTACAAGGATACATTAGTTTCTATATTATGCTATTAGAGTAATGCTAATAGTAAAGTGAATACATACTAGTACATGATGAAATGAGTAACAGTAATACTTAAGTGATGTAGCAATTTAATTAATAAAGTTTAATTGTTTACATATGCTACATAAATATTATTTACATAAATTTTTCTGTGTAATAATTGAAGTTCACTGATATTTATTTAAAGTCTAAGTTTTGAAAACATACTTCAATGTTATTAGTACAGCATTTTTAAAGAATGTATAATTACTTATTAGGAGTATGAATTAATAACAGTGTAAACATATTGTATTATTATTTTCTTATTTTTATTTTCTTTGTTTTCATAATTTTGAACTGTAAATATTGTAAATAAATTCTTAATCAAAGTTAATGTAAATAAATTTGTTTAATTTGTTTTAAAAGTGTGTCGAGTTCATTATTTTGCACCACAGCATTTGACAGCAGATAATTTGAAGAAACATAATATTTGCACAATGTGAATTTATTAATATTATTTTAGAAATAAATACAATATTTTCCTGATTATCATTTATGAGAATTGATTGACATTATTACATCATATTACAATGGTCATAGAGTAATTATAATGCATAATATAAGAGTACAATATTATTTATTGCCACAGATTATTGAATTATAAGATTTTGATCTATTCCAAAATTAAGATACTATATGAAAATAAAAGATATACATATTATTATTTATTTAATGATTGATGATATAACAGAAATAGATAAGATTAAGTTATACCCTAAGATTTGTATTGAGTATTATTATTATTAGAATAAGTTAGGTGTACTTAAGTTTGATATAAAATCCCATATCATACTTATTTACATGAGTTATCATTACTTTAAGATAATTAGAAGAACCTGAGATTATTTAATTATATTTTAAAAATTAAAAGTTAAGATTTATTTATTTTATTATTATTAAAGATAATTTATTTTATTTAAAAGCCATAAGAATGCTGTAGAGGTAGTAGTAAGTTAATAAGGAGGTGATAGTATTCTTATGCCATTGAGACAATGTCTTGGGAGATATTGACTCAATGTAAATCTACTTATTGCTTTGTAACTTTACTTCACAGTCTCATGATTTTAATAAATACTTATTTAATTAGTACATACTATAGAAATATATTGATTTTGATAATTGATAATAAATTTAATTAGAATATGATAGTATAAAAGTAAATTAAAGATAGATATGCAAATTTTAATTAAGCATTATAATTTAATTGAGCTAGTCGTATTTCAAACTATATTATACATCGAGAAGTAAGGGTACAATATATATATATATATATATATATATATATATATATATATATATATATATATATATATATATATATATATATATATATATATATATATTGTAATGGAACATACTTGCTACATTCCATTTAAATTGAAGAAAGACAAAATTATCCCGGTTATATATAAATAATGTAATGGAAACTATAGATTAGGTAGCCTACGATTGGACTAGCCAAATGTAATGGAAATTATTTGGTAGCTTACGATTGAGCAAGCTAAATATAATGGAACGTCTATTAAGTATTCCATTAAAATTAAAGAATGAAGAAAAACAAAATTATTCAAGTTATATTTAAATAAATTGTTTAAATGCCCTTCCAGCTAGCTATACATAAAACAAATCTAAAATCATGCAAAGCAATGAGATCTATCTTTATAATTTATTTTTAAAGGTTGATGTGACTAACTAATCAAATATATATATTCAGAAACAAAGGGACTTTTACTAAATTCAAATATACACATCTAATTATGTAAATTTATGTACCTCTAAATATATGACTGAATAATAATATGTGTAAGTGACCTACAAACCAAATAATAAATGAAATATAAAATTATCTTTTATTAAATTGTAAATTCAATTAATTTCATAATAACTTTGGCATTAAAAGAAAATAAGAATAATATAGTATCGCTCTTTTAAATAATTACAAAGGCATTATTTATAAAAACAAATAGTACATCCTTTATTTTATGTTATAGTTCAACTTTAAATAATATTGATGTTTTAAATATAAATACAAAGAATAACTATATGTATATACTTGTAATAAGTATATATAGATTAAATATATAAAGACATATTTCTGCCTAACCATTATAATATAAATATAACAATTCATATATAACTTCAACCTATAAATTACATTTTAAGATTTTTAAATTATTTAAGATAATTATCTGAACATCTGTTATACGTCTAATATTATTATAAAACAAGATGCTTAAATTGACCACTTATAAAACGTTGTATTTTATAATGAAAAATAAAAGTAAATAAAAAAAAATATATCAATCTCAAAAATATATTTATATATTATTCACACATATATATAAAATTATTAAATACCTTTTAAAGTTCATTTAGCTAATTTTCCTTTCCAAAAAGTTAATTTATTACATGAGTTCTTTGTATCCGTTTACTTTTGTTATTAGAATGCATTCTTTCGAAAGGCGAAGAAATTATTATATCAAAGAAAATTGTTAATCCTTAGATATATGCATATTTTATCCGTTTTAAAATTTCCTTCCTTTTTAAAAATAAATAAACAAATTAAAATGTTAAATCCAGCATGTCAATTCCAATTACTTCCAGATTATGATTAAATTGACGATTATACATTTAAGATAGCTATATCAAGTTTCAACTCCAGACGCGACGAAATTTATACATTGAATTTTTTTTAGTTGTTCCATTGAAAATTGCTTTGGAATAAATGAAAGCGATGATGCAGCCTCCTGGCTGCGATTCTTGATTAACCTGCCATAATTTATGTATTTACCATAAGATATATATATTATTTCAGTATTTTGAAGAATAGTAAATTTTATAGAACTAAAGTACAATAAAATCTTTATTTTTCAGTTGTTTGTTCTATATCTATTCCAATAATAATATATATTGATAATGGCTTCTTTATTGTTGTTGCTATCGTTCCATGCGCCAGCAGATACTATTTTAAAACTCATGTTATATATGTTCTCTTTTAAAACAATTAACATTAAAATAAAAATAAAATATCAAGTATATATATATATAAAATATTAAATTGAAAATTTGACATCTTTAAAAATATACATATATTATAATTTATTACATTTAATAATCATTGTAAATAAAATAATTTTTTTATAATTAACAATTTATATGTCCTTATTTATTTTAATAATTAAATGTTTATAATGATGTACTATCAATATATATAAATAAAATAATAACTTCAAATAATAACTATATTTAATAAACATAAAAGAAAAATTTAAATATTTCATATGTAAACATCAACTTAAAGAGATTTTTTTTTTTAATAACAAATGACAAATTTTTAAAATATAATATCGACTTATCGATATTTACAATACCCTCTAATCCACCGAAAAAAAAAAATGTCTTTGCAAATAACTAATTAATTAAGAGATATCGAAAAACTTCTCAAATTTGTAATCTTTCTAAGGACTAACATGGTTTAAAGAATATTATTTTTCATATTAATAACCATA
Organism: Epiperipatus broadwayi; assembly: GCA_028023455.1. Taxonomy (NCBI): domain Eukaryota; kingdom Metazoa; phylum Onychophora; class Udeonychophora; order Euonychophora; family Peripatidae; genus Epiperipatus; species Epiperipatus broadwayi. The sequence continues at coordinate 377,270 of JAQFVV010006659.1, read as the reverse complement.
TTCATTTATTTACATCTATCTTTCAAATCATCTAGATATTTGTCCAAATTTTTTAAAAAAAAAAAAATAATAATAATCAAAAGTGCCTTTTTAATTCTTCTTGTAAAGAATTTCCAGTATGTTGAACTTTGTGAAGAAGTTTGCTTTAATTTACAAGATTTTCATATAGTATTTTTGTATAATTCATTTGCTTTTAAATAATTTTGAGATAAGTACCTAAAGATTTTGCTATGAACTCCTTAGATTCTGCATCTTCCGATCCTTTACATAAATAGTAACTTGATCATAAGCACTAACATAACTCTTAACTTTATCAATAATAGTTGCTATTTTATCAGATAATCTTACTTTTCCTTTGACTATCTTGATAAACATCATCGACTTGAGTAAGTCTTTATTTTACTTACTTGTTCTACGTGTAATTAAAAACAATTCTCTGGACAATTTTTGAATGGTATTCATTCAAATTTTCTAAATAATCCTTTAAAAATTGCAAATCAGATTGATGTAATACAACTTCAACATTAAAGAATTCTTGAAAATCATTTTGTTTTACAACAATAACATTACTATATTAAGTCTTTTCAGTTTAACTTTAGGTTTATTTAAATCTCTTTTCTTAGCTATATTTTCTTGAAGAAAATCTTTACTATTTATCTTTCTATCTATAACTTTAAGTTTAACTTTGGCCTTTCCAATATCTCTTTCTTTATCAATAATCTTTTTATTAATATTTAAATTGAATACCTTTTTATTTCTCTCAAATTTCAATAAGATATATCTTACGAATTTTGTCCTACTGGTATACTTGTAAAATAGGTCTTTTCTATTACAGTAAGGGTACAAATTATCACTCAAATATTCATGTTCTAATATATATAAAAATATGCTCTCTTTGTACCACAAAAAATTACTATAATACTGTTCTTTATATTGACTTTGATAAACACATTCTGTTCTTTCTAGTAATTTTTGAGAGTTAATTTTAATCTTTTCTGGTAAATTTAATTCAACTTCTAAAGTTTGAACACTTTCATTTATTTTATTATAATGCATTTTTATTTCTCCTAACTTTAGAGTACTATTGTCTAACCATTGAAAACCTAATTGTCTAATTTCTAAATTGTCACCAGTGTCCTTTAATTTTTCACAACTTAATTCTACTTCTTCTAATTGCTTTTTTGAATTTAATTTTATTTTTAAGGATTTATCAATTCTTTTATCCTCACTATAGTATTCATCAAAATTTTTAGGTTTCTTTATAGTCTTTCTTTCAACTACTTCTAATCTGGCTATAATTCCTTGATTTTCTTCTTTCATTTCATTATTTATTTCTTCAATTTTTGCTTTTAAAGAATTAGCTTCCACTATTGTCTCTTCTCTATATTTTTCTATCTTTTCATCAAATTTTATTTCTACTCTTCTAACACTATTATCTACCAGAGCTTTTAATTCATTAGAATTGACTTTCATCTCAACTCTAAGTTCATCATATTTAGATTCTAGCTTCTGAGAAAGTTCATTAGAGTTGGTTTTCATCTCAGCTCTAAGTTCATCAGAATTTATTTTTAAACTAGTCTCTAGTTTATCATATTTGGTATTTAATTTAGATTCTAGTCTCTCAAAATTTGTGTTCATCTCAGCTTTAAAATCTTTTAATTCATTAGAGTTGGTTTTCATCATAGCCTCCAGTTTCTCTATTAAATTCCCCATATCAAAACTACCACTAACTGACATTTCACTACTGTTATCCATTATTACTATTAGAACTACAATACTATATACTCAAAAAAAAAAAAAATCTAAGATATATATATATTTATTTCTATATAGTAATTATCACAGATCAAGGGCTCACCATCTCCAATCATTATTCCAACAAGCAATTATTTAACTAAAAAAAAAATACAAGCCTTTTTTTAATCTTATAATACATAATAGCTATCTGACAATTTAAATTTTACTTATTTGAACTCATGAACTTCTTGGCTTAAAAAAAAATCTCATCTATCACCATAATATCAACAAATTTCTCTAAAATATATATAGAAAGAGAGTAACAATTGATATCACTAAATAACATTTATTTATATTTAATGATAATAAATATTCTACACTTATATCATATTAAAATATGGAATCTTCATATCAAATTCAATATGACCTTGAAATATTTAAAAATACAACTAAATGTTCACATGCCTTAAAATAACTAATTTGATAATATAGTGAGACAACTTTCTCATTCAAAATAATGGTAGTTAAGCATAAACTTACTAAATTGATACCTATAAATTTTCTGGACCTTAAAACTTAATAACATTTTATATATATATATATAAAAAAATATCCACTTCACTAATTATTAACTTTTGTGCCCGAAATATTTTAATAAAATTGTACTAATGCAGTCCATTATCAACAAACATTCACTAATTGAACTTCATGTTTAAAAGTCACTTATAATGAAAATATAGTATTACTATACTTGTTTTCATACCCTAATTGATAATCAATGTAATAGATTATTTGTTACTAACAATAATCAATTAATCAAGCCTTTAAGTTTGGTGTTATATATATTTATGTTATATACTTATCTATTCCTCCAAAGATCTGATAGATATTGACAACCAAAAGATTGATTAGCACTTCACAACTTTGATGTAGATAAAAGAATTCAATCATTATTCCCAAAGCATACAATGTTTCATGAACACTTAGATGATTATCACATTTCATTCTATCCAATCTACTACAACCCATAATAATTTTCTGAAAACACTATTACACTACCCTGCTTATATTTAAGTCTTAGGGGCTATTACTTATAAAATATTTCCTTGCTCATCTTAAGGAGACTTAGAGGCAAATATCATACATATATCAAAATAATTATACCTTACTCTCTCTGGAGTTTTAAAGATAAAATCATGGCAGGACCACTGTTAACTGCTTCATGATAAATAATAATAATAATAAACATCAAAATTTGGGTTGGAGCAATGAATGAGATTAATCAATCACAAATGACATGAATGCACTACATCCCTAAGACAATGACAAAAATTCCCCATCCAACATCAATACTTACAACAGAACCAACCAAACTCCAACAATCAAATATCCCATCCAACCTTCAAAATTATAGATTTTCTACAACATAAACTTTCCAAATATGGACAAAATTATTATGCCGTACTTTAACACCATCATTAAAAAATAATACAATAATATTAACCATCACCATCTAAACATAAGGCTAAAATATTTCCATTTATATAAAAAAAAAATTAAACATACAAAAATGCTTCTCTTTCTTTAAATTATATATCTCATATTAATATATATATATATACTATACATTTCTCAGGTATGTGGGGTATTTCAAGCCCTAATTAGCTTATTTCGAGCCCTAGTTGTTGCGCCAAATGTAATGGAAACTATATGGTGGCTTACAATTGAAGCCCACGATTGGGCAAGCCAAATGTAATGGAAACTATAGGTTAGGTAGCCTACGATTGGACTAGCCAAATGTAATGGAAACTATTTGGTAGCTTACGATTGAGCAAGCTAAATATAATGGAACGTCTATTAAGTATTCCATTAAAATTAAAGAATGAAGAAAAACAAAATTATTCAAGTTATATTTAAATAAATTGTTTAAATGCCCTTCCAGCTAGCTATACATAAAACAAATCTAAAATCATGCAAAGCAATGAGATCTATCTTTATAATTTATTTTTAAAGTTGATGTGACTAACTAATCAAATATATATATCAGAAACAAAGGGACTTTTACTAAATTCAAATATACACATCTAATTATATAAATTTATGTACCTCTAAATATATGAATGAATAATAATATGTGTAAGTGACCTACAAACCAAATAATAAATGAAATATGAAATTATCTTTTATTAAATTGTAAATTCAATTAATTTCATAATAACTTTGGCATTAAAAGAAAATAAGAATAATATAGTATCGCTCTTTTAAATAATTACAAAGGCATTATTTATAAAAACAAATAGTACATCCTTTATTTTATGTTATAGTTCAACTTTAAATAATATTGATGTTTTAAATATAAATACAAAGAATAACTATATGTATATACTTGTAATAAGTATATATAGATTAAATATATAAAGACATATTTCTGCCTAACCATTATAATATAAATATAACAATTCATATATAACTTCAACCTATAAATTACATTTTAAGATTTTTAAATTATTTAAGATAATTATCTGAACATCTGTTATACGTCTAATATTACTATAAAACAAGATGCTTAAATTGACCACTTATAAAACGTTGTATTTTATAATGAAAAATAAAAGTAAATAAAAAAAAATATATCAATCTCAAAAATATATTTATATATTATTCACACATATATATAAAATTATTAAATACCTTTTAAAGTTCATTTAGCTAATTTTCCTTTCCAAAAAGTTAATTTATTACATGAGTTCTTTGTATCCGTTTACTTTTGTTATTAGAATGCATTCTTTCGAAAGGCGAAGAAATTATTATATTAAAGAAAATTGTTAATCCTTAGATATATGCATATTTTATCCGTTTTAAAATTTCCTTCCTTTTTAAAAAATAAATAAACAAATTAAAATGTTAAATCCAGCATGTCAATTCCAATTACTTCCAGATTATGATTAAATTGACGATTATACATTTAAGATAGCTATATCAAGTTTCAACTCCAGACGCGACGAAATTTATACATTGAATTTTTTTAGTTGTTCCATTGAAAATTGCCTTGGAATAAATGAAAGCGATGATGCAGCCTCCTGGCTGCGATTCTTGATTAGCCTGCCATAATTTATGTATTTACCATAAGATATATATATGTTATTTCAGTATTTTGAAGAATAGTAAATTTTATAGAACTAAAGTACAACAAAATCTTTATTTTTCAGTTGTTTGTTCTATATCTATTCCAATAATAATATATTGATAATGGCTTCCTTATTGTTGTTGCTATCGTTCCATGCGCCAGCAGATACTATTTTAAAACTCATGTTATATATGTTCTCTTTTAAAACAATTAACATTAAAATAAAAATAAAATATCAAGTATATATATATATAAAATATTAAATTGAAAATTTGACATCTTTAAAAATATACATATATTATAATTTATTACATTTAATAATCATTGTAAATAAAATAATTTTTTTATAATTAACAATTTATATGTCCTTATTTATTTTAATAATTAAATGTTTATTATGATGTACTATCAATATATATAAATAAAATAATAACTTCAAATAATAACTATATTTAATAAACATAAAAGAAAAATTTAAATATTTCATATGTAAACTTCAACTTAAAGAGATTTTTTTTTTAATAACAAATAACAAATTTTTAAAATATAAATATCGACTTATCGATATTTACAATATATATATATATATATATATATATAAAACCAAACCTGCCTAACACTATACTAGCAAAAATAAAAATGAAAATGATAAAACAATACAATACTAGATTAAATTCAAAATTTTACCAAAATCCTTTCACAACCATGGTTTCATCTACTACAAATAGATCTTCTCAACTGAAACTCAAACTATAAGAAATAACAAATATATACACACAATCAAAACTTCCCATAATTCATTTCAAACTCCACCCTCCCTTAATATCAAAAGAAGTCTTCATAAGATTGATAGCCTCAGAATCAAGAATATTTTATCATCAAAGTCTCCTTTACTCTTCTTTTTAACTCATGTTTTTTCATAAAAAATAACCAAAACATTGTCAAATAATATTGTATGACCTGGATTCAATTCATGAATATATAAAGCTGAGTTAAGATACCTATGTTTAACTCTACTTATATGAACCTTAATCCTTTCATTAAGACTAAACTTACTCTGGCCTACATAAAACTTACCACAATTACATGGAATCTTATAAACAATACCAGGAATAGACCTAATATCAATAGACTGTTTAGAAACATTAAGTAATGAATTCAAATCAGAACCCTTTTTCCATGCAACCTTCCTTTCACCCAACAGATGACTATTTTTATAAACCAAATTATAAATTGAAGCCTTAAATGATAACAACATATAATCATTATCCTTACCAACAACATTCTTACCATCACAATCATGACTATAAACATCATTATTAAATACATTTTAAATAAAATCATGACTATAACCCAATTCTACATATTCAGCTGCAAATTGATGTCTTTGAATATCAGCATTATTATTAAAATTAGAAAAATTCAACAAAGACATTTTTTTATGTATAAAAGGCTGATCACTATTAGGCCTAATCATATTCCTTACATTTTTAGGTTTATAAAATGACTACAAAATAAAACATCATTTACCTTCTCAACTAAATAATAATTGAAATATGAGATTATTCTCTGTTAGGTTGTGAATTTAATAAACTTCATAATGACTCTGGCACTAAAAAAGAAAAATAAGAATAAAATATTAATATTTTTCCAAATAAAATACAAAGGCATTACTTATAAAAAAAATAGTACATCCTTTATTTCTATATTATGGTTTGATTTTTAAGTAGTATCAGTGTTTTAAATAGTTTTTAAATACAAACCCAAATACAAAAAAAAATACATATATACTTGCAATAAGTATATATATATTAAATGGACAAAGGCATATTTGTCCTCAACAAGTATACATTAATATAAACACAAATCAATATTTATATTTTCCAAATATTCAAATTTTAAAAATAAATAAATAAATAAAAGTATATTATATACAGCAAATATATGAACTATTGTTTATGTTTGCATAAAAATTACTATATGAAGTGAAAATGAAAATAGATAAATAAATAAGTGAATAATTGACTGGTAAAATATTGTAAATTAATAAAATAAATAATAGATATGATCTCATGGCTAGGTTAATTGATTAAGTATCATTAATTCAAAAGAAATCATCAAAATTTACTCCACTACATAATAAAAGGTTCATATATTATATCCACTTTTGGGCTATACTTATTTCTACAAGCATTGGATACTTTTTATTATTTATAACGAGGTTCACTCAGGCTTATAAATATAATATATCTTTGACTATTTAGTCATTTAATACTAACTTATAACTTAATATGAATATGGAACTTATTTCACCTCATTTTATTATTTGTTATCTTATATACTGTAATGGAAAATAATATGCTGTTACATTATAAAAGCCAAATGATTATTATAATTGTTATCTGAGAGCTGACTATGATTATATTGTTATAGCTAGCTATATTGCAGATTTTCATGATGTGAAGTCTGCAATAAATTTAATTTTCTGGACAACCAGCTGAGACCTCTGGATGACAGTTTCTGACCAAATGAATGGCAAGTAGTGGTTTCATTTCAAAGGACAAACAATCTATGAAAGTGATCACGAAGATGGACCTTTAAATATGCTCAATTCATAAAGTATGAACTCTTGTGTCTATATAATAAGAAATTTTCTAAAATTGCAATTAACTAATAGCTGAAAATAAGAACTCTTATCTGACTTAAAGAATGCAAATTCAATTATTAATATTTTTTATGCAGATGTTTAAGCAATCATTTCCATTTCTTTTGTGTGTGTGTGTTATGCTTTAGCTAAAATGTATTAAATATAAAGTTGGGTATGGATAGCTGCATGGATAAAAATTAATAACTATGTTTAAATTTGTTTATGTTTATTTTAAGGGGTCAATTTCAGGCTATTTGTTTTGTAGTTAGGACAGTGCTTGTGGAGGGATATATGGGTGTTTATATTAATGTAATGTGAAGTGTGCTTACCATACAGGGCAATGTGCCCAACTGAATGCATGACCCCAAAGAGGCAGTCATATCATTGAAATGGTCGCAGACATATTTCCTGTGCCATTAACCCTTTCTAGCTCTATGGACAGGGATTTATAAGTTGGCAGAAAGACCACTCTCCTCCATACATAGCACTCTTTAAAAAATTATATACATGATTCCTTAGTCAGACAGATGCACTTTCCTGTTCTGGATCCATATCATTTCCTTCAAACAATATCATGCTGTCAGATGCACATTCCTGTCAGCATGTTTGATGCTAGCATCTTCATATTACATTGGTAGCAAATATATATCTGGAAGCTGACATTGGGTTGGCTATGAACTTTTAGTCTGAGCTTGAATGAATGTTTTGATAAGTTTTTAAGTGAAAAAAATCTATGTAGCCTATCTATACTTGACATGCTAAAGTAAAATATAATTTAAATATCCATATGTATGGTCTATTTAAAATAGTACTTTAAATTTAAAAAAATTAATGTTAAAATCTAAGAATAAATTTATTCCTCAATTTTAAATGTGCATTAATAAAATCTATTTGTGTGTTAATTACTGGTAGTGGCTTCTTTTATTTTATTGTTTTAAATATTAATATATTTTGAGAATATAAATCTATTAAAACTTATAAAAATGTTTAAATCTCTGTTACTCTATGAGCTAGTGACATTGGGCAAATGGTCAGAATAATATATATATAAAATGTTTGAATGTTAACTTATGTATCTGCCTACTATATAAATTTTTTTAGGTTCAAATGTCTAGTGATGCCCTTGTAGTGCAGATACATTAAGAAATCTTTAGACTTGTTCAGTGACCATTAAAATGGTGCCCAATATGTGCATGATGTTTAATAAACCATGAGTACCTTGAAAACTAAGCCAATAATATTTTTCTGAAATCAGAATATATTTTTTGTATTATATAAATTTATAAACTTAAATTTTGTGTAAAAAGTACTGCCAGTAAGAAAATTGTGCATATGTAGAAATAAATGCGAGGAATAAAATGTAATAATTAAAATAAATCATAATTAAAAAAAAGTCTAAAATCACGTAACTTCTTTGACTTGCCTAAGGTAATAATGAAATGTAGGAAAAAGGGAACTCTTGCGGGAGGAGGTATAATCTCAGCTGGGTGAAAAGGAAAGAATACTCACCATTTTTTTCTTGTAATTACTAACCAAAGTTATGTCTTTTAATTAATAACCAAAGTTTTGTTCTTTTAAAAATATTTAGTATAATCAATTTGTGTAACGTCATTACTAACACTAAGTAGATTCTTTTTTTTTTAATGTTTTTGTTTTTTGAGGAGGTTTACTGATATGTAACGGAATAAAATATGTCATTACATTTTTTTTAAAATGAAAATAAAAAGATCGTAAATAAAAATTGATTTATTAAAAAAAAAAAAACGTAAAAACTGAAAATTAAAAGTTGTTTAATATATATATATATTGTTGTGCATATGGAAAACTTAAACTATTTTAAAAAAAAGTATTTGAAAGTATTTTTTTTTGTAAAAAAGTAAAAATATAAAGACTGATATTTTAAAAATAAAAATATTGTTGATTTCTATAATCTTAGAAAATGGAAATGATTGTTTTATTAATTAAATGATTGTTCAAAAGCAAACTAGCCCTTGAGGCTCTTAAAATAAATTAAATGGTAAGAGAATACAAAGAAATTAAATGACCAATGCAAGCACAAAAATGACAGCATGGACCATAACTGAAACAAGAAAGGATTAGTGATGTCTGGCTCATTGAATCCCAAGATTTGATGATAAGAGGCTAAGAAAAATATAAAAGCCAAACGATTATTATAATTGTTATATGAGAGCTGACTATGACTATATCGTTATAACTAGCTATTTGGCAGATTTTCACGATATGGAAGTCTGCAATAAATTTAATTTTCCGGACAACCAGCTGAGGCCTCTGGATGACAGTTCCTGACCAAATGAATGGCAAGTAGTGGTTTTATTTTAAAGGACAAACAATCTACGAAAGTGATCATGAAGATGAACCTCTAAATCTGCTCAATACGTAAAGTATGAACTCTTGTGTCTATCTAATAAGAACTTTTCTAAAATTGCAATTAATTAATAGCTGAAAATAAGAACTCTTATCTGACATAAAGAATGCAAATTCATTTATTAATATTTTTTATGCAGATGTTTAAGCAATCCTTTCCATTTGTGTGTGTGTGTGTGTGTGTGTTATGTTTTAACTAAAATGTATTAAATATAAAGTTCGGTATGGATAGCTGCATGGATAAAAATTAATAACTATGTTTAAATTCATTTATGTTATTTTAAGGGGTTAATTTCAGGCTATTTGTTTTGTAGTTAGGACAATGCTTGTGGAGGGATATATGGGTGTTTATATTAATGTAATGTGAAGCATGTTTAGCATACAGGGCAAATGCCCAACTGAATGCGTGACCCCAAAGAGGCAGTCATATCATTAAAATGGTTGCAAACATATTTCCTGCACCATTAACCCCTTCTAGCTCTATGGACATGGATTTATAAGTCGGCAGAAATGCCGCTCTCCCCCATATGTAGCACTCTTTACAAAAATTATATACATGATTTCTTAGTCGGACAGATGCACTTTCCTGTTCTGGACATGGATCATTTCCTTCAAATAATATCATGCTGTCAGATGCACATTCTTGTCGGCATGGTTTTATGCTAGCATGTTCATATTACATTGGTTGCAAATATATATCTGGAAGCTGACATTGGGTTGGCTATGAACTTTTAGTCTGAGATTGAATGAATGTTTTAATAAGTTTTTAAGTGGAAAAAATCTATGTAGCCTATTTATACTCAACATGCTAAAGTAAAATATAATTTAAATATCCATCTGTGCGGTCTATTTAAAATAGTAATTTAAATTTAAAAAATTAATGTTAAAATCTAAGAATAAATTTATTCCTCAATTTTAAATGTGTGTTAATAAAACCTATGTGTGTGTTAATTACTGGCATTGGCTTTTTTTATTTTATTGTTTTAAATATTAATATATTTTGAGAATGTAAATCTATTAAAACTTATAAAATGTTTAAATCTCTGCTATTCTATAAGCTAGTGACAATGGGAAAATGGTCAGAATAATATATATATATATAAATTTTTTTGGAATCTTAACTTATGTGTATCTGCCTACTATATAAATTTTTCTAGGTTCAAATGCCTAGATGGTGCCCTGTGGTGCAGATACATTAAGAAATCTTCAGACTTGTTCAGTGACCGTTAATATATGTACACACACACAAAAATACATGAATATAATGATGATTTCTAATTGATAAGTAAGCCTCAATAAATTAACTCAATCTAAGATCCATCCCCAAGAACATATCCAATTATCAAATAAATAAATAAATCATATTTTTAAAAAAATTAAGTTATATAATTAATAAATCTTTTAATAATAAAATTTGAAAATCTAAATTTCACTTATTAATATATATATAATTACCCATATGCAATCTAAACTTAGAGCTTTACTTACAAATTTCTAATACTTAAGTGTTAATTTTGACATTTATTAAACATTTGTTTTCTTTTTTTAAACAAGTCGCTTAAATAGAACAGAATTATATTTATAAAAACTTTTCTTTTTTCTAATTAAAAAAAAAGAATATTGATCTCAAAAATATATATATAAACATATCATTTACATTAATAAAGTTATTTATTACCTTTTCAAAGTTCAACTTGTTCATTTTTCTTTTCAAAAGTCAACTTGTTCCATTGTTTTATTTTCTTATATTTTTTTAATATTAGAATGCATTCTAGCCAAGGTTAAATTTTGAAGAAAATATCACATTAGAGAAAATTATCAGTTTCCAAATGTATATATATATTCCATTTTTTTAAAAATTTCTCTTCTTGAAAAAAAAAAATTGACATGTTGAATTCAATATATCAACTAATTTTAGTTGCTTCCAAATTGTTACTAGATTTACCATTATAGATTCCCAGATAGCTATATCAAATTTCGGCTTCAGACGCAGTGAAATTCATGTGTTGAAATTTGCCTAGTTTTTCTTTTTAAATTGACTTGGGATAAAAGAAAAGAAAAATGTGCAGCCCCCTGGCTGCAATATATATATATTAGCCGATCATGGTTTATGTATTTACTACAGTATTTATCCAATTATCTTGACAAATGAAATACTGAATATAAAAGTACAATTAGCTTTTTTCCTTCAGTTTCTTTTAACGGCTTCTTTTTCTGTTGTTGTTGTTGTTTTCCGCATACACCAGAAAATGCAGTTTTGAAAACCATTGTTACATATGTTTTTTTAAACAATTAACATTGAAAAAATAAAAATATCAATCATATAAAAAATATTAAATCAAAAATTTATTTGATAGCTTTAAAAATATATATATACATAAATAATAACATTGCATTTTTTTAATAATTACTACAAATAAAATATTTTTTTATAATTACCAATTTATATGTCTTTATTTATCTATAGTAATTAAAACATATCGGTATTACTATTAAAAAATCTCACTATTAAGAATAATAATAATAATAATAACAATTAAATATTTAAAGTGATGTACCATCAACAAATAAATAAAATAATAAATCCAAACAACAATAACTATAACTAATAACCATAAACAATAATAATACTCCTTATATAAACATCAAATCAAATAGATTTTTTTAAAAACAACAACAATATATATATATATATATGTGTGTGTGTGTGTGTGTGAATTGATATATGTATTTGTGTGTGCATATGTGTAATACAATAATTTTAATGAATGTTTTTGGTGGAAATCTTGAAGTGTTAAGGTATCTATTTAAATCAAGTTAAATAAAAAGCACTTAACCTAAACCTACAGCAATTGCCCCAGGCACAAGTTGTTCTATATTAAGTGTTTTCTAATTAAGCTAATTTAAATGGATAATTCCATCCATTCAAGATTTCCTTATATAACGGGATATTATTTAAATGCAGATAGAAATTTTATAAATTATGATAGATTCATAATAAATTGTAATATAATGGATTTGTAAAATTTATGATTGTTAATATAACTTTCTTTGTGTTATGACATTAATAAATTTGTATGTTACTAATAATAAGTGTATTTCAATTCTCTTTTATTAAATAATATATCACTTATTTTTAAATTTACATATTTATTAAATTACAAATACCTATTCTTAAATTATATATTTACTAAATTAAATATTTATTGATTTATAGATTCATTGGTGTCTTAAAATATATGAATTTTGAATAACTTGAATTTATATAAATTTATTTTTTGGAAAAATATTACACTAAAGTTATAGTCTTACATTGGATTTATATTATATTAAAATTGGTTACTTGAGATAACTTATATATATATATATATATATATATATATATATATATATATATATATATATATATATATATATATATATATATAGTTTGATATGTATTTTTAATTATTATCCATTAAATTTTGGCTAACCTAATGTGTGGGTTAATAATAATATTGTACAATAAGAAATTAGCCCTTACTTAACCAAAAGACTGTCTTAGAGCTCCTCATAGACATCGCTCCTCTAACTTGAATCTATGTAAAATATTTTTAAGGTATTGAATAGATTTTTAAAAGTTCTGTATGATGGTGCCTTTCGATTCTTTTACAAGTAAAAATAAAAAAAATGCATTTTAAACCTAAACAAAGAAAGAACATTATTTGTGATTGGTTCTTAGCATGCTCTCAGCAAAAAGACTTTCGATTGGCTGGAAAGAACAAAGAAACTGCCTGATCAAAGAAAATAAAGAAAACGCTGAGATTTTCATTTCGAATGCAATTTTAAATATTAAAAAAATATAATTTCAGAAATTAAACTAGTTTTTTAAAAATAAAACTAAAAAAACAAAATTATTTTCGAAAAATATTGAAGATTTTAGTAAAAATATTAAAGAAATATTTAAAAGAAATATTTACTTTTCTATAACGTAAAAGTCGACCTTTTGTTTATATTATAGCTTTTATGTTGCCGAAATTGAATATTTTAGAATAAATAAATAGCAATTTATTTTTGAAAGAACTTTCGTTCTCTTCATAACCTGAAAAATTAGTAATATACTTTTTATAAACGTATCTGAGTTGAATTTAATATTATAGGCAAATATGTTTTAACAATAGGCTTTGTCTTCAGTTTGTGAGTTGGCCAATTAAAAGATTTGATTTTTATCTCATACAACCAATAATATAATTAGCGGTTAAAAGATTAATTTTATTCATCACATAGATATATCAGTTACAATTTTTGGTCACATAATAAGAGGCATGAATAAATCATTTAATTATGATGAACAATGTGTTGGACAATTAATACTAGTATTTTAATAACTACTGTTACATTTTGGTCACCAAATTATGGGGATATCAAAACAATACTGCTTGAATTATATTTTGTTACATTTTTGATTACCCATAAATGAAAGTCATTTAATATAAATTTATGAGTATTTGATCTGTTAAATTTTCATCACACGACTTGCGTGAGATTTATATAATAATATTGGCCATTACAATATATAAATTCCTAAGCTAAATTTAAAAAGTTGATAATCCTAAAAATGTAAAGAATAATATATTACTGAAAATGATAATTTGATAATTCAAATTCACATAATTCTAGTGCATATTTGTCTCAAGTACAATGTTAATCTTCAAATTTTATGTTATAAAGTTATTAAAATTGGCTTAGCAAAATATGCAAATAAATAGCACTCTTTTTATTATTAGTGGTCTTTTTTTACTTTAACATTCTCAACTTTTATAAATATTCAGCCCCATCTCACACAGTTGTTTCATTTTATTACACACCTATAAATAACAATTTTTAATTTAGATATTTAATATTAAAAATAAAGCCAATTTCTTTAATTTTATCTTCAATAATTTAAAAACTGTTTGCTGGGACAATTAATTTTTTTAATATTTTTTAACAACTATTTTCTTTAACAAAAAACTATTTTAACACTTAGTATTTAAGATTTATAATAAAAAAGTAAAAATCCAATATATTTAAAAAAAACTACAGACAATTACGTAAGATTGTATGTATTTAACAAACAGACATGATATCCAAATACAAAAAAAAAAAAAATCTTAAATTCATTATACTATCAAAAAAGTAAACGACTTAAATTTGTTTTTATTAATATTATACATTTAATTTTATTTTACATATATCTACAATATTCAATTACTTTTATTAAAATAAATCTAATAATTGATTGTTTCGAGGTTTATAAGCACTTCGAGCACTGAAATATCCATGTACCTTGAGTTCCAGAGTTCTGCTATTCTATAGTGCACTAAGCTAAATAGGCCGATTATTTAATAACAGGAAAAAATATCTGTAAAAATAACTCATATTTTAAGCAATACACACACATATATATATCTGTGCCATTTTGAATAATCCACTGGAAATGCTAATTGCTGAATGGCTAGAATTTGGATTATTTTCATCTTTGTTTATTATCTAAAAAGAAGATAATTTTTTTAAATTTATTTATAGAGCCATATTATAAAGTTAGTTAGATTGTTTGGATTTTTTTCATGTGTCAATTAAAAACAAATGTCAATTTAAATAAGATTCAAGTTTACTTAACCGGATTTACTCATATCGTAGGTTAATCGGAGTTTGGGCGAAGAGGCATTAATACTACAACATGATATTTTTATATTTTAAAGGAATACTTATTTAAAATTTACGTATACAAGTATACAAACTAATATTTTAATTGTATTTTAGAAATTCTAAATTAAGTTAATCTGTTTATATGAATCATTTCATGGCTAATAAATATAAAAAGATTTTTATGTCAGTTAAAAAAGAAATAAGTGTTTATGTCAGTTTTTTTGACAGCATCGTTTTAAGCTATTATTCTTTTAAATGAATGACAAACCATTATGAATAGGTTGATACTTAAGCAGGACAAAATGACAATTTTGTAAGCACGCAAAAATTTACACTATAAAATATAATTGTTTTATTTAAAAAATCTGAAAAATACTCATAAATAATTTCAAATTTATGTGCAATTTTTTAAATATACATGTTTTAAAGATAAAAACAAAAGCAACCCTATATAAAAGTTTTTACTTTGGTGTGAATTTAATACAATTATTCATTTTAAAACAAAATAAAACGATAAATACACCATGAAAACGTGGAGTAATTAAAATTTCTCAAAATTGTATAAAAAGTCTTATTAATCAATTAATTGGATGAAGACAATTTATCGAAATAAAATGGATGTAAGAAATGTTTTTGCCATTTTTCACTTTAGGAATTAGAAAAACTTAATAAAATGCAGAACCTAATTATTACCGAACTTTGCAAAGCAAATTTAAAAAAAATACTTTTAACGCAACTGAAATGGTTGATAATTCAAAAACTTTAAATAAATTAAAATTTATGTTTTCTTATTGTTTCTTAAGCATTTTGCTGCAGACTGAAATAAAAGTCAGAGAAGATTAAATTATGATATTTTTATTTTTGTTATTATCACTATTTTTATATTTAATATTATTTCGGAATTTTAGAAAATTATGGAAACATTTTTTAAAATTATTTTGGTAAAAAAAAAGAGAATAATAAATTTATCAAAACACAATTTGTGAATTGGAAATTATAAACACAAATTTGCAATTTATGCTTTTTTTTCTTTCTCTCATCAATCTGCAGGTTCAAAGACATAGGTTTACAGCTTTATACTATGAGAAATAAAATCAGAACATATAGCACTGCTTTAGAAATAGCAAAAAAAAGTAGAAGGTACTAAGTGAAGCTTTATAATGAATCAAAAAGAACTAAATTTTATCTCCACACATAGAGAAGGCAATGAATATGGTGTTGGATTAGAATCTTAAAATTAAGAGGAAAAAAGCATTTATATAAACTGAATTTAATACTGATAAATAACTGCATGCTAATTTTTGTAAAATAATTTTGCTTTTGTTATTAAATAACTGCAACTATTCATTTGTACAAAATAACAGAATTATTTAATATTATTTATAGTTATAAAAATAATATTTTATAAATTATGTTATGCAAAGAAAGTCTACATTATGTGAGCAATTATGGATGCAGCATTTAGAAAAACAACATATTTCACTGGTATCTGATAGTGGAATAATCTTCACATGTTAGGATTAATTTGAATAATAAATAAACTATACTCGAGTAAAAGTATCCCCTGCTGTCTTGTAAGATAGGATGTTGGTTCAACAAATATTAGATACCATTTCAAATGCAAATGATATTTTCTATTTCATTTTTCTTACTGACTTCACAATTACTTGTTGTATAAATCCTGATCATATAAGACTTTAATACCACCATTCATCTTATAATATCTATAGCAATGGAATTCTGTATTTAT
The DNA here is from genome assembly GCA_028023455.1 of Epiperipatus broadwayi. NCBI lineage: Eukaryota > Metazoa > Onychophora > Udeonychophora > Euonychophora > Peripatidae > Epiperipatus > Epiperipatus broadwayi. Next base: position 359,954 of record JAQFVV010006659.1, on the reverse strand, counting down.
GCAATCACATTTCTATCCTTTAATTATACACATAGAAGTTATGGTTGCACTCTCCTTTTAATTTTGACAGTAAGCCTATGAGGATTGCAAAACCATGGTTGAAATATATTTACTAAATAGGGACATTTTCTTAAAGCATTATAATCATTAATAAGGTGATTAGAACTTTATCTTGCTTTCTGTGAAACTGGAAGGAATCTTTAAAATACTCTGTCTCACAGTTAGATTAGATTGTCATAATTGGTGTATTATTTATCAAGTATAAAAATAAAAATGTATAAATAATAATGGTAAAACAAAAGCCATATTAATATTAAAAATAAGAGTATAACTTTGATATAAATTCTTCAAAATTTGAACAGAAGGAAGCACTGGTAGCTAAGGAGCTCTCAAGATTTAAGAAGAATGTAACTGCTCTTGGTAAAATTAATTTTTATAGAAAAGGAAGTTTAATAAAGCAAAAAAAAAACATGATTGCATGTTTTTTTGGAAGGGAAGATCTGTCAGTGAAAAGAAAATCCATAGGATTGGATTGACTATAAATTCAATTTTAGCATCTTCTATTTTTGGAATTCATAGTGTATCAATGAAAGGTTGAATAAATTAAAATTAGACTTATATAGTTATTAAAATGTTATATTTCAATATTAGATTCAAAGAATTAAAAAAAAACTTTTATTCTTTATTAGCTATCATTATTATAGCAATGCCATTAAAAATTAATATTTTTCTTGTTGAAAAATTTAAAGTATGGCTGGTATAAATAGTAGACATTGAAAAAATATTGAAAATAAGGATATTGATGCTGTAAACTCAAATAATTTGCTATTATTAAATTTTGTACACTACATGATTTGACTATCATAAATGTTTTGTTTAGACAGAAAATCCAATATAAAAAGACAAGAATGCATCCTCACTCAAGACAATGACATTTAATATACTATATTATAACCAGGAATCAGAAACAGGTGGTGTTCATCTTATGTGAGCATTTACAAGTAAAAGTTTCAATATAAACCATAGACTAGTACATTTAACAGTAAAATGATATTTACATTAAAAGTAGACATTATTTTAATTATATTTATAAGAAAATTTACATTTCATTTTAAGATGTTTTTTTCAAGGAAGTGTCCATTTGTTAAATTTCAGTAGTATTAAACACTAAAACTGCCATGTTACTAAGGCATGGGATTCATTGAGGAGGGTGTTATGGATGTAAATACTTCTAATTATAAGTTTATAAAAAATGAATCATGACTTGTTTTCTCACAGTGATTTAATTAAAATAGACCATGCGGCACTTTCTTCTTAGTAGAATAATAAATTGGATGTGGAGATTTAAGAAGTTCAACAATTGACAAGAATTCTAAAAAATAATTGGTGAATTAAAACTGCAAAGATGACTCAAACAATTACTAATCATGGTCACTTTATATTTGAAAAATGATATCACAATTCTATTAAATCCATTACAGGCATTTTTATATGATGGCAATTAAATCATGAACAGGAAAAATAGTATATTTTGAATAATGTTTCAAGAGATAATGAATTCTGATATTTTATTCATTTTATCTACTGACTTTAGAATTAATTAAAGTTATCTATCTTAGTCAAAATAGTTTTTTGTATTATTAAAAATTGAAAGACTGCAAGTTCTGTGAAATAGTTGATAAAATCATAAAGTATGATGGTGATACAAAAACTTCAAAAATATTGTATATTTTAAATGAATATATGGACTAATAAAATTAGATCACACAATGTTAACAATAGATTTTATTATTCTTTTCATAGAATATCATTATTATCTACCATAGCAAAAAATAATTTGAAGAATTTAACAATTGCATCGTTTCCAATTGTAAATGAATAGTTAGTTATCAGAGATTCAATGTCATTTTCAAGGAGAGGAGTTGTTAGAGGGAATTTTATTGTCCGAAAATGGTAAAAAAAAAACAAAACTAAAAGAATGATTTATTTATTGCATTTTATCAATTTGCTTAAAACATTTGATTCAATGAATTAAACAGCTTTATGGCTCTTTTTAAAATTAGTTGGGGGTTTATCAACATTTATTTATATTATATGACTTTTGTATGGTGGAATAAGAGGATTGTTATTATTACAAGTGAAAAATATAAGGAATACAAAATTAAAACTGATGTTGAACATGGATTTGTACTTGTTCCAACATTGTTTTTAATTATTATGAATGAAGTATTTAGAACTCTTTATAGTCACTTAATAAATCAAGGATAAAGAGGGATATAGATTTGTTAGTGACATTTTTTATTTAAACGGATTAAAAATGAAAAAACCCCAATAATTTTACCTTTCAAGTTCAGGTTGTATATTATGCTGATAATTTTGCAATACATTCTAGTTCAACAAATGATCTATTAAAAATAATGTAATGAATACAATATATAAATACTTTAATTGAATAATTAATGTCAACAAACTCAAAGTTTGTGTCCACCAAAGTCAGAAAAATCTTTTCTCAGCAACGTTTGGATTGGTTGGTTATCAGCATGAAAATATTAGCTAATTTAAATATATCAGTAGCTTTTAAATAAGAGAGGTAGAATAAATGTTAAGATGAAACAAAGATTCCAATGTGTTGCTTTTGGTTTAACAAGTATAAAAGTAGGATATTTATCACAATAAAAATATTAGAGCAGCGATATCAGCAGCATATAACTGTTATTACACCTAATTTAAAATATGGAAAGTTATTAAATAAAATTTGCTTAAGGATGCTGCATAAATATTAAAAAAACAATGGTGAGATTATAATACCATAAACTGTATTTCAATATTAAAGATGAGATAATATACAATTTATTATTATAAAATGTCATCTTGAACTGGGTTGGACAATGAAAGAAATGAACAATACAAAATATTCTATAAGAGACTTTATAATAAACTGAAGCACATTTTCATGGGAGGAGAAAATATTTATTTTATAAATATTGTAGCAAAGACAATCTAATGAAATTCAATGAAAATTCTTAACATTGAGAAAATAATGTAGAAGCTAAAACACATTAAAGAGTTAAAACATATTTGTTAATTTATTTCAAAAAGAAAAGTAAGGTAAAAGTAAATAAATTAAAACATAATATTACAAAATAATAAATACAAAGAAAAATGAGCATGGCCTGTTTAAAAATATATTTGTAATTATACAGATTGCTTTTTATTGTCAATAAAAACTGTGTATTATTGTTATTATGGTATTTTTTAATGTACTGTCTTTTTTTAATATTAAAGAGTGATTTGAAGTGTTTATACTCATTTGTGAGTGGCTGCTAATAATGATGGATGCAAATTATTGAACAAATCATAAAAGTGTAGTTAAAATAATAGAGCATTAAAATAGGGTTTTTTCTTGAAGATATTGGTAGAAAAGTGTTTAGAAGCAATAATTCCTCCTGATAAGTGTTAGCAACTCCTAATTTCTGAATTTTTGATAACTTTTTCACATGTATGTGATTATGTGTGTCAATTATATAAGATAGAAAGAATAGCTGAAGGGAGCTTGAAAGTTTGAGTTCAAATACCCCCTAATTACATCCAAAGGTCAGTGCATACATTATACTTGCAGACAAATACAACATTATATTATAGTCTTATTTTTTAATAAAAAAAAAACATGACATATTCTGTTTAATTGAACAATAAAATGAATGTAGAAATTTTAAGCTTTACAAACATTTTAAGACAGAATTTCAATGATTGACATAATTACTAAAAAGATAGGTATACTAATATTGAAAAAAGCTATAACTACCAGATAATTGTAACTACATTAAATCTTTTATTAAAGCATTGAAATTGACATCTAAATTAGAAAAATTATAACATAATACAATTAAATAATTTTATAGTTTCTTTTAATGAATAATACTAACACTATTAACATATTTTCATAATTACATCAATTACTTCATCTTGATTAATATTTGTATACATTAAGTTTTTAAATATAATTGTACAAAATATATATTTTTATATTCCTTCAGGTGTATAAATTTATTTAGTCTCTTAACTGTTTTGTTAAATTACTAATGTTATTGCTATTATTTATATTCTAATATATATTTAAAATACAAATACAGTCATTGAGAATTTAAAAAAAAATGTTTTGGCATTATTAATTTCTAGTCAAAATGGAACATGTATTTTATGTGTTTACAGTTTTCATATATTTTTGAATTATGTATATCCATTCTTATAAATTTTATTATTTCATATTTTTAATATTGGATTTTAAATAGAATTCTGTTATTATCTTATTAACTTTCCTATTTTTTTCATTATATATTTTTTAGTTAATGTAACCATTTTGATGTTATAACTTTTTAATATTAAATCCTCATATTTAAAATAAAAATTCTAGTATATACCTACATATGAAAGAATCAAAGTAATTAAATTTTGAAATACAACATATGTGAGATCTTATTAAAAAGATTTGTTAAAGAAATTTTATATATAAAAATGAAAAAAATCAGTATTAGATAGAAAGTGATAGAAGAGTGGTTATAATAGAGAAATATTTTCTATAAAAAACTACATTTAATCAGAAAATTTTTTGAAGTAAAACGGTATGGACACATATAACAGAAAGTATGAAGTACATTAGAAAATTTGTAATTTATATAAAAAAATATATTTTTACTTATTTAAATATATATATATTTGTAAACACATATTTGTATATATATTTCATAGGAGTAATTCGTAACAATGATCATAAAATATGATTGAAATGTTGAAAAGTTAATTTAAAAAAAATGTAATTTGGAAAAAAAAAAGTGTTTTAAATATTTAAAAAAAATTAAAATTAATGGACCATATGTGTAAAGAAATTAGTGAAATATTTATGACTTTTATGTAAACAATGACATGAACAATTATTTCTAATAAAACTTTTTTATATTTAATATTTAAGAATTTATATTGTTATAATAGTATATTACTCTTATTTTAAAATTGCTGATATTTAAATGAGAAATAAAATAATAATAATATGGTATTAGACATTGTTATTTTTAACTTCAATTGCAATTGTCATTTCATATGAACAAAAAATACTTTTCTTAAATAAATAATTTAAAACTTTTAAAAAATTGAACAATTGATATAAATAATTGATTTTTTTTACTTTTTATTATAAAACTATATTAATTATTTTAAAATAAATCAACTCTTTTATTAAGACTTAATTTACTTTGACTTATACACATCTTGTGACAACAACAACGTCTTTTATAAACTATACTATCAATTGACTGTTTTGAATTATTTAATAAAGAATTCAAATTAGGTCCTTTCTTCTAATCCACTTTTATATCATCCAATAAATAATTATCCTTATAGAGCAATTTATAAGTTTGTCAGTTAAATGGTAAAGAAATAAACTACTGATTCTCACTAACATGTAATTGTTAATTATTAACATACTTATAGATATTTTTATTAAATAAAATAGATTTTTAATAAATTCATGATTATAATCTAAAATCAATATAGTCAGAAGCAAATTGACTCCTCTAAATACAAACGCTATCTTCAAATTTATTAAGTCTTTTATTCCTATAACAAAAATTCAATAAAGGAATTTTCTTATGAGTAAAAAGTTGATATCAATCTGGTTTTATCATATTTCTTAATTTTTTTTTGTTTAATAAAATGATTGCAAAATAAAACATTATCAACTTTATCAACAATTAAATCTAGAAATTTTAACTTAACATATTTAAATATATCTCCTCTCAATAATAAATTTAATATTTGAATCAAAAGCACTAAATTCGTCAAAAGAGCCTTTAATTTATCTTTCTGAATTACAAATAAACCATCACCAACATACTTAACAAATAATTTTAAAGAAACAAAAAATGATTAATTACACTACTCTCTAAAACATCAATATAGACCAAGCACATTAAAGGAGAAATAACATAACCAATAACTCATTCCTCTTTCAAATTATAAAACATATCATTACACATAAAATACATACAATAATCTAATTGCAATAGCAACTTATAAATAATTTCAATCGTATCTACAGAAAAATATTCATGGTTGTTTATCACAGAGACACATTAAAATAAAATATTATTTGGCAATTCAGAGGTTATTTTTATGAAAAAATTAAATTAAAAATAAGTGCCAAAGATACTCCAATAATAAATATTCTTGAGTCTAAGGCCACTAATCTCATCAAGACATCATTTGATTTTAAAAGAAGTTGATTTTTGAAGTGAATGTGGGGGAGGACTATTTGATTATATATATATCAATTCACTAGAATAAAACTATAAAATTTTAAAAAATGCCTATATAAAATTGAAGATTAATATCCTTTGCTATAGCCAGCTTCGGTGTATTCCGCCATCTCACTGAAGCTGGCTATAGCAAAAGATATTAATCTTCAATTTTATATAGGCATTTTTTTAAATTTTGTAGTTTTATTCTAGTGAATTGTTTTATTATACTTGTATTATTTGATATTATATATATGTAAAATAAATAAAATGTCCGTTAATTAAAAACAAAATTGTAATTATAATTGAATAAATTTAACGGTTTATAAACTATTACAAACTAACCTTATGCACGTGTGTTATATGTATCTTGTTGAACTTTACTTGAAAAAGTCTACTTGTTAATTAATAGATGAAATCATAGACTTGGAAGAATTTTAGCAATTTTTTTTGGCTAGTATTGTAATGTTATATAATTTTTTATTATATATATAAATTAAAATCTTAATTTTGATGCCTTGTGTAAAATTCAACTTGATATATATTTTAAATACAGTAATATTCATATAATTTATATATATATATATATATATATATATATGTGTGTGTGTGTGTTATTTTTCAAGAGAAATCTCACAGATTTACTTTCACATCTTATTTATTTTATTTTATTGTAATAAATCAATCAAATAAATATATTTTCTGTATAGCTTCATATAAATGATAAAAAATTATCTTAAAATCTAGATATTTTTTGGTGTTTTTTTTTTCAAGAGATTCACTAACCTTATATCTTTGCTTTCATATGTAGATTGACCTGACATGTAAAGTGATTGTAATATAGTATGAATGTGAACATGTGCAAAAACAATTTCATTTTATGATAAGATGAATAGCAGAAAATAATAATACAAGTGTAGAACAGAATGACAGAAATGATATCATATAGCAATTATGTCAGTATATTTATAATTATATGTTGATAATCTGATAATAGACTTGGATTAGTTATTAAACATGAATGACACAACTGCTTCATCATTCAATTATTATCATTATTTTAAAATTATATTTTATTTTATACAAAATGTCAAAATAAAATATGATAATAAAACAGTGTTATATTATTTTAATAGTAATTTTCTATAAGTGGGGAGGTTCTTGTTGTTTGTTCGTTTCTAATTTGTTGTGGTTGGTTTGGGTCATTGGAGTTGGTTGGAGAGTTATTTAAATGATAGGAAATTTTAATATTTATGGTCGTGTGTTGTTTGTTTTCGGGTTGGGTTGTTTGGTCCTCTATTGTTTTAATTTATATTAATGATTTATTTTATTGGTTTCTAGTTTTTGGTTTTGCTGTGATTTGTTTTCTTGCTGGTTTCTTATAATCTTCTTGAAAAATTAGGAATGAGGATTTGGATCATTGGAAATGGTTGGAATAATTCATTGTTGGTAATTAGTAAAAAAAGTATCTTTTTCTTACAAGGATTTTTCTCTTAAGATTAAAATTTGTGAAGATATTTTGATTATAATAGTATATGTATTGTGAGAATATTCCTTTGGTAGATAATTATTGTTATTTGGGAATATATATTGTCCAGATTGTCTGGCAAATCACATTATCTTTGAAGGTTAGTATTAAACTATATGTTTTATTATTTAGTTAATTTTTCCTAGGTCTGCTCTCATTTTTATTTAATTTGTTATAGAGATTTTATCTAAATATATTATTTGGGGTATGTTCACATATTTTATTTCTTTGTGTTTTGAAAATTATATTTATATTATTTTTGAGATTGTTTCTTCTGTTCGAGATATTTATATTGATTTGGTTTATTTGATGTAATATTATATCAATATAGAGTTATTTTTGATATTTTTTGTGTAAATTTTTGAATTTAGAGTTTATGTTCTAAATATGTTTCTAATAAATTTAATTACCTTTACAAAATTTTTAAGGAATCTATAGAAGAAATATGTTTATTCTGGGTAAAGTTGTTTAATAAATTTGTATATGAATGTTCAATTGATCTGAATAATATTTCTTATATATCATTCAAAAAATATTTGTGTCAATGGTTGTGTAGTATGTATTAATTTTGCATTTATTTTATTTATTTAATTAATTTTATTTATTTCTAAATGTTCTTTTGAGTTTTTGATTGTATTTTTATTTAATTTATTTTTATTAAATTCAAAAGATTTTTCTTGTTTGGAGTTTTTAAATATTTGTGATGTATTTGTTTTATTTATAGAATAAATTGAATTGAATTGATTATTATTATTATTATTATTATTATTATTATTATTATTATTATTATTATTATTATTATTATTATTATTATTATTATTATTATTATTATTATTATTATTATTATTATTATTATTATTATTATTATTATTATTATTATTATTATTATTATTATTATTATTATTATTATTATTATTATTATTATTATTATTATTATTATTATTATTATTATTATTATTATTATTATTATTATTATTATTATTATTATTATTATTATTATTATTATTATTATTATTATTATTATTATTATTATTATTATTATAAATTACCAGCAAATAGATAATGACTTATGCTAACAATCATAATAGCATTTCTCTAGATAGATTTCCGGAAGATTTGTGATGATGGTAATTTACTTGTATTTATATATTGGAATACTTCCATCACCTAATAACAGTTTAAATGTCTTTAGAAAAACTTAAGCTTATTTAAATAATCCAAATATATACAACTGTTAATAATAGCATACATGTTATTATATGCACAATGTTTTTACAAGTATTGTTTTTCTCTTTTCTTTAGGTGTTTCTGACCTGACTAATAACTGTTCTAATAAAGGAATCAAACCTGGCCCTTTATATTCTTGAGTATTAAACTTTAAAATAACACTCTAATCAACTGAGCCATCCTGCCAAAGGCAACAGTCAGTAGAAATTTTATATACTTTTCTATGAGTTTCCTCCTGATTTATCCACTTTTTCCTAAGAGAAAAGTTGATTAGTGGTTTTATACATTATGTATAGTCACTCTAGGTTGACTTATGAAATTGTTGCCCATTAATATATGAGCAGTTTTTTTAATTTTTTTTCTTTGAATATTTTATTCTCAAAATGTTTGCATATTCCCAAATGAACATATGTTCATTGGTACATAGAGGGTCTGCTATCTTAGACACATCTCTTTTTTCTCTTCTATTTGTGTTTTTGCAAGCACTTTTCAATGATATGACTCATCTCATTAATATATGTTCACTCATATTAGCATAGTATCTCATAGATGCAGTTTTTACTTTTCAGTATTCCAAGTTTAGACTTTGTAGAAGTTAGAATTCTTCATAGTGTTGTATGGCTCTTGAAAGCCATACTGATGTTATACTAATTGCAGACTTTCCCTAATTTGTCTGCTATTTTTGGTATATTATAGTACCAATAAGTGTTTTTGTTATTTTTATTGTCTATTTAAAGTTTTCTTAATAACAGATAATGGATAATCATTTTTCATAAAAGTTTGCTTTATATAGATATTTTCTTTTTTCAAATTGCTGGTTTCTGAACAAACATTTTTTATCAGTTCTATAGTGATAGTATAACTCAAATGTTTTGTTTTGGGTATGATTTGATGCATAGGATAAGTATTTTCTTGTATGTGTAGGTTTTTGGTAAACTATAGTTTTGATTTTTCCATGAGGAAGTCATGTCATCAGAACATTTATGAATGTCAATTTTTGTACTTGCTCTGATTATATTGTGAATTTAAATAAAGGGGTTATTTTGTTGATGTGTTTCCAGAAAGTTTTTAGTAGTGCTTCAACATGTGGCTAACCAATAAATGTATCCTCAACGTATTGGTGATACCAGTCATCCCATTGAAAAGTGCTTGCAAGAACACAAACTGATAACAAGAAGAGAAAAAAACAATGTGTCTAAGATAGCAGATTATGTATATATCAATGAACATATGTTCAATTGGGAAAATACAAAAATATTGGACAGAGAAAATAGATACAAAGATAAAATTTAAATAAACTGCTCACATGATAATGGCAAACAATTCCATAAGTCAACTTAGTGTGATTATACATAATGTATGGAAAACACTTATCAACTTTGCTTTTAGTAAAAAGTGGAGAAATCAGGAGAACTTCATAGATAAGTATATAAAATTTATACTGAAGGTTGCCTTTGGCAGGATTACTCAATTGGTTAGAGCATTACCTTAAAACTCAATACTCAGGAATCTAAGGGCCCATGTTCAATTCCCATGCTAGTACTCTCACTTGTCAGACTATCAACACCAGAAGAAGAGGGGGAAATATTACTTTTCAAAACATTGTATATATACTAACCTGTGTGCTACTATTAACAGTTGAATGTATTTGAAATATTTTAACAAGTTAAATTATTCTAAAGACATTCAATACTTACATTAGTTGATGGAAATAGTTCAATATATAAATACAGATCAATTATGACTTCAGCTTTATACAGTTTGAATGCATATTATTGCAATATTGGAATCCACATATCTGATTGCTGATAACTTTGTTCCTCTTTCATCATTAATCATTCTAATAATTATACTTTTACAATAGATTAAATTGAATTAAGGTATAATTAAAGTGTGACAATTTCATCTTAGTTATTTTTACTTTTAATAACAGTTATGAAGTAATGTAGTCAAATATACACAGTTTATATTTTCCTATTTCTCAAAATATTTTCATGTTTATATTAATATCAAAGTTCAAAAACATGCATATTTTTTAATTCTTTTTTGGTCCAGCTTTTAGATAAAGAGAGGGTTACAGAATACTCCATATTTTGAACAATTACTAAGAATATTTTTGAAGCTATATTACTACAATTAGCATTTTTAAAATTTATTAAATTTGTATGTTGTCATAGTTTTTTTTTTTTTCATGTGTCATAGCATTGGCTGGAAAGAAAACCCACTAATCCAGGACAACTGCTTGTAAGACAGCTGTGATGACATCTCAACAATCAATGCTTGTCATAATTTGTAATTAATTTATAAAAAAATAGATTCTTCTGTTATTGGTAAATTATCTAAAGAAAAAAAAATTTCCAAATACTTTTATATTTTTCTTATTAATTATAAATCAAATATTGACTTATTGTCACAATTATTGTACTTTTTATATTGACCATATTTTCATTCTATTCCCAATGAAAGGCTAAATATTTGTATATTTTTTCAGTAAATGTGGAGACATTAGAATTCATATTTATTTTTGTAAAATATACAGTTATTATTGGGTATTCAATATCAAGTAGAATATATGGAATAATAATATATTGTTCTTATTTTTTTTTCTCATGTGAGAATATTTTTCTCAAGTGAAAATAATGTGTTGTTTTTTTATAATTGTAGATTCTAATCACTTTTAAAAATTACTCATAGAAACAAAAACATGTCCTGGAATCTCCAAAGGTTTAAGAACTTAACATATTTTAATATAGTTTGTTAAGTCAAATATCGTTTTTTAATCAATAAAGTATATCATAGGGGCTGTTTTTTTAAATTGCTCAATATATATCAGAAAGTTATTTTTAATAATTTTAATATATTTTGCATTCACATTTATTTTTTTTCATTATAAATATTTAATTAGTGATAAATTATATGAAAAGTAGTCTTAATTTGATATGAAATTATGATATAATAAGCTTTTTTCTGCACATCAAATGACCGTTGTATATTATTCTATATTAATTACCATAATGTTGTTTTATATTTATATTATTTCCTTTTCAATTCTGAAATATTTTGACATAATGGTATTAACTCCAACAAAGTTATCTTTTAGCAATAATTTCAATATTAATCAAATTTCATTTGTCATAAATGAGGATTCTCTCATACTGGGTACTTTATTAAAAGCATCTTTATTAAAAAGTTCTGATATATATATTCTTATTTATCCTTATTACCTTAGTTATCTTTATTAAAAAGTTCTGATATATATATTCTTATTTATCCTTATTACCTTAGTTATTAGACCACTGATATTTTCTTGCAAATATTCTTGTGAACAAAATCTTATTTTGATGATGATATTTTCTTTAATGATAGCTTTTGCTTTTTCCCAATATTTCTTTATAAATATTAAATGAATAATATTAGAATTTTCCATTAATTTTTTTAAATAAATTTGTAAAATTAAGTTTTGTTACCCCCCCCCCCCCCATTTTTTTCACCATTTCCATTATAATTTAAAATTACTAAATGAATAATAATATTTGACATATATTTTTATTATTATAATTTCAATGTTTATATATTTCTTTTATTTGAATTTCAGAAATAGGCAAAGTAGGCTAATTAAATGATTCAATAATTAACAGTAGAATATGAAATAAAAATATTATCTATGTATTATTTTCTAATCTAAAAATTATGTTTTTCCATTTTATAAATATGTTTGATCATGCAATAGAAGCATTAATGAAGCATGAATTAATGATTTTTTATGTATATACAGTTTGAATATATATATATATTAAAAAAATATTAAGTTTCTTGGAATGTAGAGTTATATTTTTTAAAACTTTTATTTCTCCAAGTTAGACTTTCCTTAGATTAGATTTTTCTCCAATTTATTTTTTAGTCAGTTGATTTTTCAGCTAATTGATCTTGAAGAATAGTATTCTACCATATTCTAACCGATGTCATATTCCAATGAATAATGACTGACACCTAAGACATTATATTAGAAGATGTCTAACATGTACATAGATAGATGTATAGTATTAAAAATTTGTCTTCAAGTACAAATAAACAAAAATACTTTTTTAATTTTACATTTCAAATAAAAGTAAAAAAAAAAGAATCAAAATATTAAAATATTAATTAACGGTTTATTAAATTAAAGTCAAACACTAATTATTATAACAATAAAGGGATATTTTTATATAAAACAAGACAGTAAGTTGTATTATGATTAATTTCTGTTTAAATAGTAAACATACAAAAAATAAAACAAATGATTGAATAATTTGATAAAAATAATATTTATCATTTTATAGATTTATTAACAGTATATTAAGACATGAGAAAAAATAACTTTTTTTTAAGTAAGTACAAAATAGTAACAAAATATAATTTTAAAAATATTCATTTTGCAGTGAAAAATATTCCTAAAAAATAAAGCAACAAAAAGTAGTATATTTACACTGACAAAAAACTAATGTAAAATTTTTAAGCTTTAATAAAAAAAATAAATGGGGTTAATAAATAAATGATATGACGTAATAAGTGTGACGTACTAAAAAGTTATCTTAAAAAAAAAAAAAAAAACTTGCTTTTTAATTGACATTAAAGAAATAGAAAATATTTAAAAAAAAAAAATGCCATGAAAAATTTAAAAGTTCATTTTGATGTTTTTTAAAAAAATTTAAAAGTTATGTGTTCAAAACTAATAATTTGATATATATATCATTCGTTATAAAATATGATATACTAAAATAGACTGTAAAAAATGTTTTAAGTTTTTTAGGCATTAAATGTTGCGACAATTCATCATCCATAAGTGACAGTTAAACTTTCTATAAAGAAGCCTTTAACCTTCATATTAGTTATATTTACGACTGAGCTAAATGCTTAGAACATGTCAGCATTAAATATAACAATAAAAAATGATGTGGAATATTCTGAAACAAAAATAAAATTACTTCATTTTTAAAATGTTTTGTTTTTATTAGATAGTTATAACTTAGATTATAATTTTTTTTTTTTCAAAAAAAAACTTAGATTAATACAAAGACTTTGTGAGATGTGAGAAAGATGTATCAACAATGTAAAAACAATTAAAATTATATTTATGTATAAACTTACAGAATGTCTGTCTATTTCATAATTCATTTATTTATTTATTTTTATCTTTTTTAGTATATTTAAAAAATAATAAATAAAAATGTTTTTTGTTTAAATTATTTTTCATCTTTGAAAATCAAGTTTTAACCGCATGCTCTATGAAATTGTACAAAAAAATAAATATACTTTTAGAATAAAGAAAATATTTTTTTAAAGATAGATCAACTAAAATACTGCTTTAAAATTATTTACATTTCTGGTATTTATTACACGAATTACTTTAAATGCACGTGTGTATATATATATAGTGTACATGTATTATAAATTAAACAATTCAGAAGTTGTTGATCTTGGTCTAATAAAATGTTCTTGATACCTGTATCACTATATTCTGATATGTCATGTATTCGTTTTTATCCGTTGGCAAATTTTTTTTTCTATACACCTTGAAGCAAGGTTTAATTGAGAGATAGATAAGAAATGTTTATATGTTATCATAGATTTTTTTTAAGTTCATATATATGTTTATGATATCATCAGAATATTTTTGAAAATATTTATTAAATTTTAAATGTACAAGTATTAATAAATTAAAATCTATAACTCTACATTTAATTTACCTTTTTTTTTACAATAATAATAAAATTGCTACAATGATTTTATTATTTTTATTACTATCATCTTTGTTATTATTAAATGTGATCAAATTATCATCATTCCTGAAAATTGTATAAATAACATATATCGAGAACAACCTATTACCTGTTTGGTTTATAGGCTGCTCAAAAGCATCATCATTAATGTGATGATGATGTTTAAACACCTTATTGCTAATCAACCACTTATTTATTTATCCCCAACAAATCAATGTTTTCTATATTTTGTGAATAAATTAAATCTTTTCATGAAAGTACCAGCATAGGACATAATAAAATCAATTGTGCTACAAGATAAGTCCAATCTGATTAATATTCTTTTTAACATTATTCCTATTTCAGTAGTTTAAATAATTCTGATCTTCTTTGTATTTTACTGCTGGCTAATAATAAAATTTTGTTACTGAATCTATTATTAATTTTGATATCAATTGTTTGCCATTTTTTTGTATTTAGCCATTTTTACTATACTTATGGTTTTTTATATTGCTTTCATTAATAAGGAATTCAAATTTATCTTAAATTATATGAATAATTCAATTTATATATACCATAAAATCCAAGCTCTTTATCTTAAACAAAATAATTGAAAATATTGATTTTACGATTTTAAATTTTATGAGAATAATAAAATATAGTTAAACTTAGTGTGCCATCCTTTGTTGAAATTCAGCAGAAAATTTTTTTTTCTTGACTAATATTTGAAAATTCTATTATAAAATGGTAAAGAAAAATTTTATTAAGCTTAAGATATTATTTTTTTAAAAAAAAGCTTTTTTAAAGTATATATGTTTTGGAATATAAATTATTTAGACAAACAGATTGTACCAAATTGATTATCTCATCAAAAATAATAAGCATATATTATAAGTAATTAAGTAAAAGTTATTGTATGCTTAACATTGTATATATAACAATAATAAATTTTTGTCATTTTAAAGATACCAACGAAGTTATTCTTGATATAAAAATAAAAGAAATAATTTTTAGACAGTGGACAAATAAAAATGAATCAATGATTCTCTCAAATTACGAGATATAAGAGAAATAATAATAATTATTCAGGGATTTAATAAAACAGATAATGACAAACTGAGCTGTAAAAAATACGTCAGACCAAATTTAAAAAATATGGTGAGAGAAAATATTAAACTATAATCTATGTAAATTTAGTAAAAATATTATATTAATATCCATGATAATATAGTCTAACAGTTAAATGGAATTAGGTATTTAAGTAGTAAGTGAGAAAAAAAAGAAAATGAATTAAAAAAAGCAATAACAACTTCATAGGAGGCATTTATTAACAAAAACATATTTTGTGAATCTTTTAAGAGAGAATTATTAAAAATTTTAATTAAATGCTAAGTGTGAAGTGTGTAAAATATGGATAATAAGTAAAAGAAAAACGATTGGAAACCTTTGAGACATTAAGTATGAAAAAAAATTAGTTGGATAAATAAAAAAACAAATGAGAAAGTTTTGAAGATAAATGAAAAAAAAAAGTTTGACAAATTAGAGATATTAAAAAAAACTGGTTTAGGCACGCAATGAAAAGAAAAAAATAGTTTAATGAAAGATGTTTTGGCATTAATGAAAAATGGAAACAATATAAGAATGATTAACATTAACTCTACTCAATTATGTAAGAGTTATAAGGAAATAATGGATGATTTATTTGTCTTTATACTCTCTAATTTTTTTATAGGATAATGCAATATTGATTGGTTGACTGTACTGAAAATCAATATTTAGAAATGCATAAAAAAGATCATAACAAAATCGAATCAGGCCTACTAAATATTAATCCCATAAAGGAACTAAAATTGGTGGTAATATTGATGATGATCAAAGTAGAAGTTAAAATGACTTGTCCAAAATTAGAATATGATAAGAATAATGATCAGGAAAATATCATAGTAAAAGGGGAAAAATGAAAATTTAGAAGCAGATATTTTAACAATTAATCTTTCTAATCAATCAGAATCTGCCAAAAATCAAAATCCCCTCTATACACAGAGAATAATATGGATATGTATTCTTTATCATTGCAACAAATAATAAATTTGAATTGATATTCAAATTAAAATAATATACAAGTGATTGTTTTAAAGTAAATAGTATGTAGTGTTGAGTAATAGTGATGACATGAATTAAAATTTCAAAATATGTGACATTTATGTTTTTACATAGATTAAATAAACAATACTTTTACAATTATCATTCAGCTATTATAATGTTATTACTATCTATCTATCTATCTATCTATCTATCTATCTATCTATCTATCTATCTATCTATCTATCTATCTATCTATCTATCTATCTATCTATCTATCTATCTATCTATCTATCTATCTATCTATCTATCTATCTATCTATCTATCTGTCTATCTATCTATCTATCTATCTGTCTATCTATCTATCTATCTATCTATCTATCTATCTATCTATCTATCTATCTATCTATCTACCTATCTATCTATCTATCTATCTATCTATCTATCTATCTATCTATCTATCTATCTATCTATCTATCTATCTATCTATCTATCTATCTATCTATCTATCTATCTATCTATCTATCTATCTATCTATCTATCTATCTATCTATCTATCTATCTATCTATCTATCTATCTATCTATCTATCTATCTATCTATCTATCTATCTATCTATCTATCTATCTATCTATCTATCTATCTATCTATCTATCTATCTATCTATCTATCTATCTATCTATCTATCTATCTATCTATCTATCTATCTATCTATCTATCTATCTATCTATCTATCTATCTATCTATCTATCTATCTATCTATCTATCTATCTATCTATCTATTTTGTACTTATTGAAGTTTGAGATAAGTTTCAGTATGTGGTAAATTATCAGTCATGTATTTTTTGATGGTGGATATTTTAACCTATAAAGCTTTGAACTGTAATCCTATGACAAAAATAATTTTTATAAAAAATTGTTTATAATTAATTGTATTGTCAAAGATTATGAATTGACATTATTCATATTAAAATGGATATGTGAATAATAAAGTATATAGTTTGGATAAAATTTTCATTCTTTTGCTATTATACGAATTTTGTTATTGCATTCACAATAAATTATAAACAATACAATTCAATGTCAATGTCTCAAATATATATATTTTATTAGTATAATATTATATTGAAAAGATATATACAAGTGTATTTCCAGTGTAGCATAGTGAGAATGTATTATAAATTGTTTAATTTGTGTTAGAATGTAAGAATTATATGTGTCTTCAAAACATAAATGTGAGTTATCTGCAACAATTGTGATATTTTTTTATTTGTCATTATTGTACAATAAGACTTTTATTTATGACACATTTACTGGAATGGATTAAAGAGTGGATAAAGGATATTGCTATAGTTACTATGACAAAAATGGAATAAATTATAAATAAAATTGAAGAAAAAATCCTTTTTGTTTTAGCTTCAACAGAAGCATATCTATTTTTTTTACATGATTTTCTTTTTATTTATTTTAAAAGTATATAGATAATTGGAAAAAATGATGGAATAAAAAACAGCAATATCTGTCCAGAGCTTTACTGTATGTAGAGAATTTGTAAGTGGCAACAATTTATTATAAATATGAAAATTAATTAAAATTTAATTCTTAGCATTTCAAAACTGTCAGAATGTTTCTTTGCTTTAAAAATATGGTAATTATCCCTTTTTCAATGATGAGATGTAAATGTTAACAACAGAAAATGCACTTAAAGATTATGTTCAGCCTACTAATATAATTTTATAAGCTTGATGTATAGTTTATATATGGGATAAAATGAGTTTAATTTTCATATTATTTTAATGGATGAAACTAACGACTGTTCATTTATGTTTTATAAATTGATTAGTTGCTAAATAAAAAGATATCTGCATTGTGTGTGTGTGTATATATATATATATATATATATATATATATATATATATATATATATATATATATATATTGTAACCTTCCATCTTGATCATTGGACAGTCAGGTCCACATTTCTGGGTGCCATAATCCTATATAACCTAGCTACATCCTTAATCAATCAGTCAAGCCACTATGTTGCACCATAATCTCAATTGTAACCTTCTCACTGGTCTAACTGGTCACAAACGAATCATGCCACATGTTTTAGTGACTAAATTCTTCTATGCAACCTATCATACTCTCATTATCAAGAATATAAGCATAAAGAAACAAAAATGTAAAATTAACTAAATAATTCCTGTATTGAATAAAACTAGCATGAAACTATAGATCTAAAGAAGATCACAAGGTGATTAATCAAGATAATAACTTTTGGTCAAACCAACTTTGAAATCCAAACAAACAAAATATGATGAGCTAACTTTGATATTTAGAAAACCAATAACTAGCTAATAATTATATCTCTGGAATGATTATGAAATTAAGACTATAAATGAAATGATAAGTAAATTATGTTGTAGATGACTAAATGGATGATGAAAATAAGTAATAATTAAATAGTAGAATGAAATGGAGTCTAAGAATGAAGAGAAAAGAATGAAGATGTATGAGAATAATGAATTATTAAGATGATGATAGAATAAGAGTTGATGAATAGTTAAAATGATAAAAGAATAAAAGTTAATGTACGATTAATCAATTATGATAATGAATTAATGTCAAATGAGAATGAATAACTAAAAGAACGATCAAGATGAAATTGAAGAACAATGTTAATGATGGAGACTAAAATCTTAAACTATAAACTAATATGGTATTAAATGGTAAAAAGATAAGCTACATAAAAATAGTGATTTCAAGCTTGACACAACCAGAATATTTATCATGAAGTTAAAACAAACTATACTTTTTACAACAAAAGAAGTAATTTACCTTAAATTTTGGTTGACTTTTATAAAACAGTGAAAGTAATTTATTTCAAGTCCAAATATAATAATCGACTAGATATAAAGTTTATTACAAATTTAAATTTTAGCTTGAAACTTAACAACTAATTCTTCTCAGGGTTCAAACACTCAAAATTGTTATACAACATATATTTGGGTCAGTGAGAGGGATTTTACCACTACCCAAACATAATGCACAAAACAGCTCTCAATATAAACTCAAATTAAGAACTATATTTAGCAGTTCTAAAGAAACCTTATAACTAATATAATCTTTAAAATTTAGAAATAGGAATGACTTTTTAATAATTAAAAAACATAACTTACCAAATTCCTTTTCTTAGATAATGATAAACCATGTGATCAAGATCAGTGAATGATAGCTCTGCGGATTTAACTAAATCAATTAAATCAATATTATAATTATCTTTTAATCTATTACTTAAAATAATCTGTACTCTAAGTTCATTAACATTTTGATTATTGTGTAATGATGCATTAGATGTACTAATAAATTATAAGGCTTAACAAAATTATTATGATATAACGTAATATAGTTAATAATACTATATTGGTCGATGATGATTTCAATTTGTAATCTTCTGATATGTCGATAGCAATAACAATAATAGTGTATATATGTTGTAATTAGCAATAAGACTACAGGCAATAAATAAATTTTTAAATATAACAAACTTTATTTACAATATTTACAAATTTTTAAATCCCACAGACATGGCATGAAATAAAGCTAATATATTAAAAGAACTTATGGATGGGACAATACCTGGTATCCCATTGACTATATACTCAGCAAATGATACAATCTGCTTATAAAATGAAATTCAAAATATCATTTTATTACTCTTTAGCCTATTTTAAAGAATAAGATAATGAAACTTATTTAAGCTGCACTAGCACTTAAATTACAACTAACAGTATATTTAGAACTTTAGGATATGCACAAAATTTAAATTAAAGAAAAAATTAAAAAAAAAAGTATAAAGTATTGCATTCTCTTAAATCCCTTTCTTTTATCAGAATATGATAAGGGCAATCATCATATTCTGTGCAATTGATAACTTATTCAAATTTAAAATGAATAGGTTTGTTGCATTAAAATAAGAATAAACATCAAAAGTCAAATACACATAGATCTCACTACAACATTACCTATGTCCCCAACTTAATTATTGAGTACTTCTGATCTTACTAATCTATTGTCAAATCATTATTTGAAGAATATGAATCCACACTGTCAATGTGCATCTCTTGCTTTTACATCTAAAATTTTTACCATTATTAATAATCTTAGTTGATTTGTCTATAACTGATAATGATCCTACAATATCATAAACACTATTATAATTAGGACAACACTATAGCTAGATTAGTATTCCCAAATCTAACATTATTTTGTCCTTGCCATATGGTTTTGAACTACTATACTTCACCATACATGGTGGAAAAACTAACTCTATATCATCATGAGGGATTTAACACTAACAAGGGAGGCTTTATAAAACAACATGACAGTTGTATAATAATATGGCTAATTCTACTACCTCTCTTTAGGTATATACATGTGTGGGCTTTTCCTCATCATGAAAAATAGAATTCAGACCATGGATATCCTTTCTGTAGGGTTATTTATGCTAACAAGCATTAATTACACTTAGCCTCTACCAATTTTTCCTCTCATGGAATCAGCAATAGGTGACTCCCATCAGCCCATGCTCAATATTACTATTTATCTATTGAATGCTATTCTATTGGAACATCCTATCAGCTAAAAACTGTCACTAATCATTCTCAATATTATAGCAAGGTAAAACAATACTAACGAGATCAGTGGAGATATACATACTCCATATCACAATGCAGAACCATTAATGTATCAATAGACAAACCAAAATGTAGATATCAAATGACCATTAATTATTTACAATGACAACTATACTTTTGTTAAAGCACAATGTATTTAAGCAATAAAGATCAAACCTGTATTGTATTCAAAGTGGACAAGTTCATTTCTATACAAAATTACAAAATGAAAAAGGTTTACATCAAATTTTTTTTTATATAAGAAAATAATCTGGCCATTCTAGTATCTTTGACAAAATCTTTGTTTGTTTACTTTTAATAAAATACATTAAAATCTGTTTTAAAATATGAGAGAAGTAAAGATCTCTCTCAACTCTATCTAGATAAATGATATATATATATATATATATATATATATATATATGATAAACAAAAATGCAAGATAAAAAAATAGGGGAAAAACATGAGATTATATATATATATATATATATATATATATATAATCTCATGTTTTTCCCCTAACTAAAAAAATAAAAATACATGTAATAGATGTATATATTTTACACATTTTCTTCTTTAACTCAATGTATATATATTTTTCATGCCACAACAAACATATATATGTTTGAAAAAAAAAATCCCAAATAACACATCACATAAGTAATATACATAAGACAGCAGTAACAAAAAAAATAAAAAGACATTTTTATCCATTAAATTTTTATTCTATTTGTCCATGTTATTCTACTCTTGTGAGTTAAAATGATAAGAATTGATATTATGATGAGCAAACATTCCAGATAATGTATATATATATATATATATATATATATATATATTATATATATATATATATATATATATATATATATATATATATATATATATATATATATATATATATATATATTATCCTGTTTGATGCTAATATAATAAGGCAATATTCAATACTTCTTCAAAGGCAAAAAAAAATATTTAATGGTTTCCATACTGATAATTAATAAGGCAATTAAAATTCACACTTCCAATTGTAGTAGACTTAAAAGGATAAGTTTATCTACTTTTCTCTAGATAACTTTCCTGAATATCTCTTTAGATTATTATGATCTTCAAAACAAACTTCTTTTAAGGCCTTTATTGATTTATTCTGTGTTTCAAATGAAGTATAACAAGAATCATTTATTTACATTTAAAATCCAGATAATTTCCCTTGAAAATGAGTAGAATTTTATTACACTTAACATATTTATCTTTTTTTTAAAAAAAAATTCTTTGTTAGTTCTATTCTTTCTTCTGTGGTAATATATATGTCACAATCTTTAAACAGTAGGACATTTTTAAAAACCATTTTCAAAATCTTATTTATACATATTGCATGGAAAACTTTTATAAGCAAATAATTATTTTGTCCCATTTTGATTAGAAAAGTATTATATAATTATAATCTTAAATGGAATTTATCCCTTTATCACAATGATATCCTTAGCATTTTAATTAATTGGTAATTGATTATTTTTATCATTACATAAGTTCCCACTATAAAAATCAGCAGAAAAGGATAGAGAATAAAATCACGCAATTATTTTTTTTTTACTTTATTAAAAGTTAGATGATTCAAAAATGACTTTAAAATTTATTTACTATATATATTATACATAACACTTGTTTTCAAAATTATCTCAAATTATTTTTTTTCTCGATATTTTACTTTACAAGCACAATCTTTTTCTGCTGGATAATAAGAATAACGCACGAAATACAAACATTATCAACTTCCTGGTTTACTTATAAATAATTTGTGCATCATTTTCAAAGATAAACTTTTAAACATATGAACAAAACAAAAGCAAAAGCTTACTTTTTCTTGAATTTTTCTGGTTTTGAAGCAATATCTATGGTAGACAATTATGAAGCGCAAGGTTTCCATTTTTCCTCTGGTATAACTTTTAAGAACTATCAGTCAATGAAAAAGGTGTTTGAAACAATAGCAAGGTTTGAAGATTTATTCTGGCATTTCTAGATAGCAAGATATTATAATTCCATTCAATTAGAATCCAAAATTTTTCTGATTTTTAGCTTTTTTCCTCTTTATTTTAGAAGATCACAGTTGAAGTATGTGATTTCTGAGTTCTTTTTTCTTAATCCACCCCCCCTACAACTTGGTTAGATCATATATAGCTTGTTTTTACAATGGATTGTGGGAGCAATTAAAACCAATAATCTTAGTGTTAATAATTAATATTACCCCCTCTGGCTTCATTTTTAATAACTACCCATAATGATTCAAGACAGCTTTAGATTTACTACATAAAAATATGCTTAAATAATTTACTGTAATAATTCATTTTATAAGGCTTACAAATTTGATTTAATTATTTATTTATTTCAATTGCTATTCAACAATAATAAAATAGCAATATATTTATCTCCCAATTAATAACAATGTTTTTAAATTGTTGTCTTATTCCTGGTTTCTAACCTACACTAGGTTTAAAACCTCTTCTCCACTCAAGCAATTTCCTAGTGCATCCAAAACAGTCTTTATTGAAAGTCACTTTATTAAGATTTTAATTCCAAATATATTATCATTTAAAATTTTGGATTATTAAATACAGGGACCTAAATAAAAGGTCACAATATATATATATATATATATATATATATATATATATATATATATATATATATATATATATATATATATATATATATATATATATATATATATATATATATATATATATATATTAGTGTTTGCACACTTATCTTATCTGTATATCAAGTATCTTCTGGATGCAAAGATAATTTAGATATTTGGAAAATATTAATATTGACCAAATGTACTTCATATCTCATAATATTTTAAAATAATTAAATTTTTTCTGGAATAATAAAACAATGTCCAATTGCAGTTTTAAAAAATAAACACTACAACTATAATACTATCTTAGAAAGACTATATTTAATGTCTATTTCTCAGGCTGTTTGCTTACATTTATCATTATTTTATATTTTTTCTACATTTAAAATGTATAGTCTTATTGGTATGAATAATCATTTAATTATAGGTTAAGTAATAATCTATTTATATACCAAAATGTAGGAGAGTTATGTTATTCTAAATTTGAAATAATATCTTCCAGCATATTATTTATTATTTTAATTTAAAATGTTCAATTTATTGTATTTATTGATTATAAATTAACTTTAGATATATCACTCATATTAGGAGTTCAAAAAGTTTATATTGTAATAAGCATTTATTTTATATTATTCTTTTAAATTTATTTTAACAAATAAGAAGTTTCAATTATATATATATATATATATATATATATATATATATATATATATATATATATATATATATATATATATATATATATATATATATATATATATATATATATATATATATATATATATATTGTACCCTCACTTCTCGATATATGATATAATTTAAAATATGACTAGCTCAATTAAATCATTATGCTCGGCTAAAAAATATATATAATTATCTTTAATATATTTTTATAATACTATATTTTATTAGATGTATTATAACTTATCCAAAATTAATACAGTTCAATATTATGTACTAATTAAATAAGTATTTACTAAAATCATGAGACTATGAAGTGAAGTTACAATTGGTAATTCAATTTACATTGAGCCAATGTCTTTCCAAGACACTGTCTCAATGGCATAAGAATACTATTACCTCTTTATTATCTCATTACTAACTCTACAGCACTCTTATGACTTTTATAAATGAACTATCTTTAATAATAATAGATAAATAAATCTCAATCTTTTGTTAAGGAAATATAATTAAAGAATCTCAGGTTCTTCTAATTATCTTAAAGTAATAATAATTCGTGCAGATAGGAATGATAAGGGATTTAATATCAAACCTAAATACACCTCACTTATTCTAATAACAATAACTAATAATAATAATCTTTAGTGTATAGCTTAATCTTATCTATTTTATTATACTATTAATCATTAAGAAAATAAGTAAATCATATACATGTCTTTCATTTCCATATAGTATCTTAATTTTAAAATATACTAAAGTCTTATAATTTAACAATCTGTGGCAATAAATAATATTATACTCTTATATTATGCATTATAATTACTTTGTGACCATTGTCATATTATATGTTAATGTCAATCAATTTCTATAAATTATATTAAGAAAATATTGTGTTTCTTTCTAAAAAATAATAATAATAATAAATTCATATTGTGCAAATATCATGTACATTCAAATTATCTGTTGTCAAATGCTGTGGTGTAAAATAATGAATTCGACACATCTTTTAAAAACAACTTAACAAATTTATTTACATCAACTTTAATAAATAACTTATTTACACTATTTACATTTACAGTGGAAACCAAAGAAAAATAAAATAAGGAAAAATAATAATACAAGTTTTTTTTTTTACACTGTTACTATTTCCAGAATCATAAATAGATAATTTATACATTTCCTAAAATGTTTTATCAATAACATTTAATTAAGTTTATGACTTTAATTTTAATAAACATTATTTGTCATCAATTAATACAAGAAAAGGTTTTATGTGAAATATCATTCATGTAGCATATATGTAAATAAACAGACTTTAATAATTAAAATGCTACTTCACTTAGTCTTACTGCTATTTATATTATAATGTACTAATATGTATTACATTTACTATCAATATTACTCAAATATTAATTAATGTATAAACTGATATAACTTTGTAATATAATAACAATTATTGATTATAACTATTTATTTCATCCCGATATAATGTCGTACTACATGTCTTATCAAAATATGCAATACGTATATGTTCTTTTAAAGTAATATTTAAAATTATTCAACAATTTCAAATTTTTATAAAGTATTATATTAAATAAAATTCTATGATTCTTTTCTATTTAAACTATTACTCTTCTTTACTTGTTATTCTTATTCCTTCCTAAAAAACTTCTATCTACAAATATCATTTTAACCTTATTCAACTTCAGAAAATAGATGACCAATTTTTTTTAAAAAAAATAATAATTATCCAAACTCTTTTATACCTCATCATCTATATCCGATAAACCTTCAATCAAAATATAAATTTCTACATAGAATTAACTTACTTATCTAATAAAAAATAAAAATAAAATATAGATTTTATTATATCTCTTACTAACTTGAAAAGGAAAAAAAAAAAAACTTATACTAATATAATAAATCTAATTCCTAATATTGTAACAGAAACATTAAAATTTATTCACGAAAGAATCATATAATTATTTCTAGGTTCTCATATTATGTTGTACTAAATTTACATCATCAATTTAAAGTATGCATATTAAAATAAAACTGTTATTACTAATCTTATGCATGTATATTCTTTAAATATTTATCCATTCATTCAACAATCAAATAACATTTGGTTGATCTAAAGAAAACATAGTAAATACATCAAATTTTTATTATTACATAATTTTTTACCATAAATGAAACTTTAATGTACAGTCCATCACACGATGTCCTCCAGGATTACAGTTTTACAAAATAATTTCACATTTACACTCAACAATTATTCTTTAAAATATTACGTGTTGTATAATTATAAAAAATAAACTTTATGCAATGAAATATTATATTAATATTTAGCTTATTTTTTAAAAAATGTAATTGTACCTTTCCTATCTTTAATAAATCAATAATTAATTAAATATTTATGTTAGTTAATAAATAAAAACATATTACATAAAATCCAACGGTGTCTTCTTTCACCCATAATTGTTCTTTTTCCTAGGCACAAATTTTCACTAAACATTACTTCCTTTTCCGGTACATCACGTGTTTTTTAAAAGTTTTTATGAAAAAATGAAAACGTTCTTTTTTAAAAAAAAATAAAAAATAAAAGTCAGTTCCACCATAAAACAAAATAAAATTAAAATAGTTTATGAGATCCGGATTTATTTCTTTTAAAGATGAAAAAAAAAAATTATTTAAAAGTTATTATTTTTAGAATTAGTCTATAATTTATAAAGTTCTTATTTAATTATTTTAAAATTGACTTGGATATCGACGTATATTTTATTTGCGCATTCCTTAACGAATATTTAGGTAAGATTAATTTTAGTTTCTTCTGTACGACCAGCGTTCAGACTTTCTAATATAATAATTTCATTTATAGGTACGTCTCTGCCAATTAAATTTTCGATTTATTTGCCTTTTAAAACTATCAAAATTTAGTCTTTTAAATCATAAAGACTTAACAAGGCAAGTATTTATACAATTACTGTTAATTATCATATCTTTACCAAGATATATACTTAAATTTATAATTTACAAATACTTTCTTCATAAAGAAGTATTTCTCATTCTTTCAAATATCTGTTTTATAAAATTAATTACAATCAGCTTTTAAATTTATATAAGGTCCAACATATTACTTTTATGCATCTAGTAACTCTCCTAGTTAATCCAGCATTTGTTAAATTTTTAGTATAAAGTCTCCAATACATTTTATCCTTATACGATGTCTTCATGACTATTTGATAGTAAATTGAGCTTCAATAGAAATGATCAATAGGAAATTATAATTAAAATTAGCACTGCATATTTGTCGGTAAACTTTTATAAATTATTTTAAAAAAACTACTCTGTTACAATTTTAAAATGATTATGAGAGCGTCTATAATTTTATTTAGCTATTTTTAATAGCACACTTTTCTTTAAAAATTACAATCACAATCCCCCTCTGAACAATTGAACCTTGGTTTTATACCCGAAGAAACTCCCCACTTGATTGGTAAATTAAACAATCAACTTGCTAGCTTATTTACATATTTTACCAACAAGACAGAATTAAAAATAAATAATGACTTATTTAATATTTATTATTTATCACATTATTAAATTCTTAAATTAATCTTTATCGTTTATTTAAATCCATTAAACATTTTTTTTTAAATATTCTTTCTTACTTTTATTTCACTTTTAACTTTTATAAGATTATTTTTATAAACAAACTAAGTCTATTTTTATTCGTTATGTTTTTAAGCAGTATTTTAAAAATCAGATTTAATATTTCACATTAATTATCTTTATTTTTATTCCATGATAGCCAATATAATATTTCTAAATTTTATAACAGAATTTTAAAATAGTTTTGCAACTTTACTAAAAAAAAACTAACAAGCATGTGTGTATGTGTCTAACTAACATCTGTTTTACAACACTGCTACAAACGCTTATAATAATCTAAAAATAAACTAACAATTTCATTTTTTAAAAATAAATATTTTTAAAATAAATAATATATTATAACAATTTTTAAAATAATAATTCGATATTATTAAAATCAAATATTAATCTTCTATCATGTACTACTAATAATTAAAATATTTATATTCATTTATTAAATATTAATTTTTATCAACAATAAATATATGCATTTAATTTTAACTTGTCTTTTTAAAACTTTTAACTTTAAACATTTATTTATTAAATTTATTAATGCAGTATTGATTATGGCCAGTTTTCCCAACCATATACTATTATCATCCCTATTGAAACGTCTCTCTCAAACATCAGCACAATTTTCACATATCAAATATTCATAGATTACTTTAATTACACTTTTTAAAAGATTATTATAAATAAAATTAACATCATATAGCTAAATATATCTTAAATTTAAAATTTTTTAAATAGATGGATACAACTATTTATGGAGACCCATACAAAAGGGCACAAATATATATATATATATATATATATATATATATATATATATATATATATATATATATATATATATATATATATATATATATATATATATATATATATATATATATATATAATTATTCAAAACAATACAATATTTTAAACAAATATATACCAATTTAATAGAAGTTCTTTCAACTATCTATGTAGTCGTTGTCAACTAGACTCAAATTGTATTAGAAAAAACCGTTACAAATGTAAACAAAAGTAATACGTCATACATCAATTTTCCCACAATTCATTAATTTTTATATTGGCTGCCTGTCTATTTATCAACTGTTGCTTTTCACTTTTTATTAACATATTGAAAAAAGAGGATATATTCCTTGGTATTCAAATGTGCCAATAGCACATAAATTATCCAGTTTAAAATCATTTTTATTTAGGAATAATAAATTATGTAAATATAGTTCTGATAAAATAAGTAACATAAATATATTTATTATGGATTTGTTAAATGTTGGATATGATCATAAATTAATTTATAATATTGTTACTAAGTTTAATAATAATAGAAATATTTTAGATGCTATAGATATTGATAAAATAAAATATACTTGGATATCAATACCATTTATTTGTAATGAACAGGTTAAATTTATAAAACTGATATATAAAAATATATGTCGAGTTGCATTTTATACTACTCCTAATTTAAATAGATTAATAAATAATTAAAAAAATAGGTGTAGTATTTTAAATCAAAGTTGTGCAATATATAAATGGCTATGTGTTTGTGGAAAGGCATATATTGGGGAATCTCGATGTACATTGGAGAAAAGATCAAGGGAGCATTTGTTATTATATAAACGAGTGCAAAAATCAAGACAAGAGAATGTTAGAAATGATGATGTATCACCATCAGTATTTTTGATCATAGTGTAACATGTAATTATGGTTTTGATTTTGATTTTAATATAGTTAAAATTCTGTGTGTTGAAAGAAATAATAATAAATGCAAAATTAAAGAAGCTATGTTAATAAAAAGTGAAAAGCAACAGTTGATAAATAGACAGGCAGCCAATATAAAAATTAATGAATTGTGGGAAAATTGATGTATGACATATTACTTTTGTTTACATTTGTAATGGTTTTTTCTAATACAATTTGAGTCTAGTTGACAACGACTACATAGATAGTTGAAAGTACTTCTATTAAATTGGTATATATTTATATTTGTTTAAAATATTGTTACTGTATTAATTATTGTATTGTTTTGAATAATTATATATATTTTATTATAATTGGAATACAGACATTGATTAATAATTTACACACACACACACACACACACACACACACACCCATATATAACTGAAATATAAAATATATATATATATATATATATATATATATATATATATATTCTTTTATATTTCAGTTAACTATATTTTTATAGGAAGTATAAAATGGAGATATACCATAAACTCTCTTATAATATTCTACACCATTTCTTTTGTGTTATATAAAAATATATGCTTGTATTTAGTATTACATAAATAAAGATTGATACATAATCACCTTCTTAAATATGAAGTTAATGTCAATTGAAAAACTATTGCTTAAAGAGTGGTCATATTATATGCATATATTTTAAATGTTTATTTGTCATATAAAATATTTTGATTTTAATTTATGTCAATTTGTTAATAAATTTTGAATTAATTTAAAACAAATAAACTTACTTGGATGACATATTTTTATTCATTAATCTTATTTGGATAAAACAATGTATACTAATTGATTATATGACATAATTTATTAGAAGCAGTTATAAACATAATTCAGAAATCAAAAACACTAGATGGGTAAAAAGTATAATTACATACCATTTTGTTTATTGAAACTAACACTTATTATCTGAACAGGTATAGATATTTTACAGCAAGAAATTAACTGATTTGACATTTTTAATTAATTAGTAAGTAATTAGAAGCTTATTCTAATTATTTTATTATTAACATGTATTAGATATAGGAAAATAGAAATTATATAAATAAATTGATTTGATGATTAATTGAGGTGCAAATATGATAATCATTGAATATGAGTAAAGATAGTTCAAGAAAATGTTTGTGTATTTTATTTTGGGCCAATACTGAGTAAAATAAAATATTAATTAAGTTAGTATACAGCCATAAAGATCATAATTTTATTTAATAATAAAGCTGTAATAATAATATATTAAAATTCTATTATAAATTAGAATGATTTACTTTAACTATATTTAAAGTTCTTTAATGTGGATCATGCTTTAGTTTAAAAATTAAATTTTAATATTAATATTGATTATGATAAATTTAACAATCTTTCACATTCATTGACAGTTATAGCCTAAAGTTTTAATAACTTAGCTTAAATAAACTTAAGAACAATTGGATGTGATTTGTTAATTGTTGGAATAGCATCAAATAGGAATATATCACTTACTTTATATATTATTATGATTGAAAATTAAAAATTAAAAATTATTAAATAGAATGATTTTATTTTATAATATATTAAGTTGGTGAAAATGGAAAGATAATGTTAGGTTAATTGATTTAATATTATTATTAAGTATTTAATTTTATTATAATTGACTCAGTCAAAAAGAGTATATTGATGTTTGTGGAATAATGTTTGACTTTTACTACAAGTATATATTATTATAATCTGTGTTTTGATTTATAAGGAATATTGAAAATTGTCTGTGTAATTCTTTGTCATTATTTTCATTCTATTACAAGGAATCTATATTACAAGACTATAATGTTATTTATAAGACAGTGATATTTAGTATTCTTGCTTTATCTTTAATCTATTGCAAAGAATGCTTATATTTAGGGTTGTTTGAAGTAATGTTTTGTTTTCTATCTGTTCTAAATGCTATTGCAGTTTATGAGGTTATAACCCAGAATATTATCATTGTTTTATTAAGTTAAGTGTTAGATTGTTATTCATTAACTGATATTCATTTTACATCACATGATCACCATGTCTTATACTAGCACATAATTGTTGTAAACAAAGGCAAAACTCTCCATACAGTAGTGCCACCCTGTGCCAATCAGGTTAATCAATGGATGCCAGAAGGCTTGTGCATAAAATCCCCATCTAGTGCCTACTCATTGATATCTCTAGTTGGCACAGGGTGGCAATACTGTATGGAGGATTTGTTTATATTCATTTTAGTTAGTTTATTATTTTTATTCTGTTTCAAATGATGTTAAAATTCCTGAAAATTATTAAATTAGTTTTGTTTTTTAAGCATATTATCTTTATTGTGTTAAAATGTTGATCAATAATTATGGCTGTGAATCATGATATGGCATTGTGCACATATTTTTCTGTTACAAATGGCTCCCAAATCTGTGCAGCTTTAAAAAAGAGTATACCCTGCTATCAATACCAGTAGGGCTATAAAAAGATTAGCATACCCACCTATTTATTCTGCTACAAATGGCAAACAATGATATTTTATTCAGAATATATTACAGTTATTATTTCCCATTGCCCACATTTGATCTGTTACATATGGTGCTGCTATTTGTGGAGCATAATTAAACATCACTCTATCATGACTCTCTCACTTCAAATCTTTCACAATATATATATATATATATATATATATATATATATATATATATATATATATATATATATATATATATATATATATATATATATATAATAAAAATACCCATTAATTAGAACAAGATTGTAATCATAATAACAATACTAAAATATAACTTCAGTTTTCATTGATCATGAAAAAACATGTAAATGTAAATTTAAATGTAATATTGAAAGTGTGAAAATTCTGAAGAGAGAAAACTTAATAAAAAAAAAAATTAAGGAGGCAATTTTCATAAATAGGAATAAAATGCATTTAGTAAATAGACAAGCTGCTAACATTAATATCTGGGATTCATGGGATTTGAATTGATGATGTTTGCTTCCACTTTGTTTTTGAATTTAATGGCAGTTGAGGCAGGTTCAAGAAATTAACTGAAAGTACTTCTGAGGATTTAGGTTTGTTTATAATAGTTTGTAAACTGTTAAATTTATTATTTCAATTATAATTACGACTTTGTTTTAATTAACAGACATTTTATTTGTATTATATATATATATGGAAATATTTAAAATATAGAGTTATCAATTTAAAATTATTTAATTAAAAAAACATTCAATGTAGAACAGTAATTAATGAAAACCAACTGCCCAGGCCAATTGTGAGAGTAAACCGACAAACTTGATTGAATTCAAAAGCAGGAATATTTTTAAATGCAAATATAGATGTAATATAAAGACCAAAACACTGCAATTTACATGTATAGATGTAAGAAAACAAAACATAGCAAACATATTATAACTTTGATTTCTTATACATATAAATGTAAACTATAGTGCTTTTTTCTCTATGTTACAACTAGAGTAGTATTTAAAAAGAGTTTTTTTTCAGTGCAATGAAGCCTGTTATATTATGTTAACTACTTTTGTAAGTTAAGTTTTTTTTAATTAAACCATTAAAAATGGATAAAGCCACTTATTTAATATTTTCATATAAAATATTCATTAAAAATATTGTAATACATTTTATATATATATATATTATACTCTTAAAGTAAAAACTACTGAATGAAAGAGAATCTGATTAACTGAGATAAAAATAATGTATTACAGTTAAGTTACATAAACAATGATTATTGTTTTCACTAGCTTAAGATATACTACTAAAATACAATATCTAATAAAACAATATTTTTCAATAATTAAATGTAAGGAATTTAATAGATTAAACATAAGACAACTTATATTTACAATAAATGATTAGTGTTTCATCTATAATGCTTAATCTATTAATTCACTAATCAGTTTAACTTATAAATAGCTCAATATTATAATTAAAATATATTCCAAAAGATACATTCCCAATGGCATAAGAGTATTACCGCACCAAATTCACGTAACCAATCTACTATATAATATACTCATGTCTTAAAACACCCATTTAATTATCCTAAAATACGATTTATAAATTTATTACAGAAATAATAAATTAATATTCATTTAATAAAATACTAATTGAACATTTGACATTAACTAATAATTTCTTAATTATCATCTTTCAATAGAAAATTGTATAATTCTCCAAAATAATAATAATCTCGGGTTCATTTCTAACAAACTAATAATCAAATAAATAAATGAATAAATTAATACATTGTAGTTAAATATGATGAGGGTTTTTATCTATCTACTCTTCAAAATAAATACAACAATAAGCAACTAAAATAATTTAATGACTCTCAGCATTAAATCCAATTAATAATTAATAATTTAATGGTGGTTGATAGTCCATCGAAATATCGGATGGTAATGCAAAATAATACATGGTTTGCACCCAAAAATATTATTTTATCTACATCATATAACCAAGAAAACATTAAATATAATATTATATATATATATATACAATTTTATATAAACATTAAATATAATATTATATATATATATATACAATTTTAAGCAAGCATTGTACAATCTCTCTTTGCTTAATGTGGCATTCTTAAAAAAAATGTAATATAATGTATTCTAATATTGTGGCAATATCAAATATCTCTCATTGCTGTTGTACCACTTTAAAAATAATTACCAATGAACATATCTTCTATTATTATTATTATTATTATTATTATTATTATTATTATTATTATTATTATTATTATTATTATTATTATTATTATTATTATTATTATTATTATTATTATTATTATTATTATTATTATTATTATTATTATTATTATATTTTGTTACTTAATCAGCTATAATAGAAATAATATCTAAGTAGTCCTTAAGGATCATGTGAAAAATAAGTAATACTTCGAATTATTAATTTCTGGGGATAAACATGTAGAATAAAAATATCAAATAAGCAACACAAAGTTAAACCATAATTTGACTAACGTAAGATCCAACACAGTTAACAAGTTTATTTACAAATTAACAATAAATTTATAACATAATATAAAAAAATAATTTACAAAGGTAATATAAGAATTAACATTATTTAACATAAAAAAATATTTACAATAATCTTAGCAATAATTACAAGAATATATAAGATAAAAATTGCCTTTACTCCAGCCATTAAAAATAAAATAAAATGAAACTTACAACTGTAAAGATAATGTGTAATTTTAAATCAGTAAAATAGTATCCTATTATTTGTATTTCTTATGATGTACACTAAATTTACTTATTCCTACAAAATATATTTCTTATGATGTAAATGCATCAATATAAGTTTATATTTTAAAATACTTCTCTTAATAAAGTCTAACAAATAAAATATTAAAAGAAAAATTATTAAAGCATTTATTTACAGTTTATCAAAATATCCTGATATTTTAATATCAGAAAATTTTAAATAAAAAATATAAATATTCCCTCTATAACATTAACTATTATGCAAAATATTTAAGAGATACTTTTATAAACTTTTGTAACTGAAATGGATTTGGAATTATTTATAATGAAATTTAAAAGAACTATTCATAAATTATATTCCTTAAGATTTGTATTACTTTTTGTTTTATACCCTTATATTCATTATATCATTCAAAATCATTTTCACTACTCACCCTTTCATTCTGATTTGAATGTGCATCTGTTTGAACTAAGTAATCTGTACTATTTGTATGAGTATCAATTATTTTTCTTTTAAGTTATATACTATGATAATCATAAAACATCTCAACATCATCTGCAAAAGAAATTTCTATATACTACATCTTGCCCTCTTGCAAAATTATCTACTTTAAATGATTTAGTCCTTACTTTACCAACTTATAAACTATCTTTTACAATGATATCTGTGGTGATAGATAGTGATTAAAGTGTATGGTATGGAACAATAACAAAATGTCTCAAAAGAATAAGATTATATTATCATGGATACAATGTAGGTCTGCATCTAAAATTCAAATCACTTTCCATGGAAAGAGATATATAACCCTATGTTATTTGAATATTTTAATAACTTTAAAATATGGAAATATAATTCACATACAACAGTTTTCAACATATCCTTAACACCTAGGATTTCATATGAATATTATTACTCTCTCAACCACCATTATATATCTTCCACACTGAATAATGCATTCAACATCATAAAATTTATCCAGAGCATTTTAAAATAACTTCCAAAACTCAATATTAAAAAAAAACCAAAGATCTAAATTTATTTCAAGATGTTTTTTAAAAGATTTAATGCACAAATTATCTTGATAAACATACATCAATACTGTACATTTTATTTATTTGTTATGTTATAATTTAGAGATCAATGTTATGTCTTTTTCTGTATTTCAACAGATAACATTCATGAAAATAACATCTTAATAATTTAACGATGTTATATAATGTACCCAAATTCAAGTATTCACATTAAAGTAAATATTTGAAATATCCTTGGATGTTTTTCAAACATTCTTCAGCATATATTAATTCTTTCAATAAATACACATGATAATTTTATTAATGGTTTACTACACTGTTTAATATTAAATTCAAGCAATGTAAAATATTAATCATAAAATATTAATTAGGCTATATCTTCTTAAATAAAAAAAATTATTAAGCAAAATGTAAACTAAATAAAAAGAGAAAATTATAAATGATCTCATTATATCAATAAGACCATTTACAACAATTCACTTCTTAAGCCATACTTTAAAAAAAAAAACAATTACGATTGAAATTTGCCTTGTTCTGAAAATTACTTTCTGAATACCCATTTATTTTTTTATTTTTTTAAAATAACAATAATAAAATTAATCCATTTTAAAATTATGTCATAACAACAAGTTAGTTTTAAAATAAAAAATAGTAATATTTTAAAATACTAATGTTAAACTTAATGTTTTAAATAATAATAATGATAATAATAATAATAATAATAATAATAATAATAATAATAATAATAATAATAATAATAATAATAATAATAATAATAATAATAATAATAATAATAATAATAACAACAACAACAACAACAATAATAATAATAATAATAATAATAATAATAATAATAATAATAATAATAATAATAAAGTTTTAAAATTCTGAAAAAAGTTTTTGCCTTCCTGCTCATAAGCTAAATGTTTTTTTAAAATTTCTTGTGAGCAATCTTGCACCATTGCCTAGTTACAGTTGGACATTGTACACAAATGATATTTTTATCTTGGCATTATATAAAGAAATGTACAAATAATAATAATAAATCCAGTAAAAATCAAAGTAGAATATTAATCATCTTGAAGAAATAATTGTTCATAACAGTTTTTTCTCTGGGCATTTATTCAGGCATATATCTTCTTAAAATAATTCAAGATCCATATATGACAATATTTCTTATGTACAATTCAGCCATTGTGTATAGCAGATTTATTGCAGTAAATATGATAGAAGTAATATTTGCATTTCCATCAGTCAAAATTATTAGTAGCAGACATTATACAAACTAAATTATTTATTTAGCACATTTACCAATAGACATATAGTTCATGAATTAAACTAAATATTTCTTTCTTTAAAGTTTACATTTTTTTTATCCTTTTAAACATATATTTTTTTCACTAAATATTTTTATTTTCCAGATAAAAACATCTATATCATTTCAACATTTATTAACTGATACTATTTTTACTCTTTTAAAAAAATATATTAGTGTTCATTATTTCCAAATAAATTATGTTAAAATATAATCCTTTTAAAAACATAAAAGACATTTAAAAGTCATCTTCTTCAATTTGTCTTTAAATATATCATTCTTAAAAACTAAGTCCATGTTGATTTCTTTAAAGATAAATAAAATGTGAGTTATTACTATCAATTATAACAAAACAGAAATTCATCATACCATAAAACATTTTACGTTTAGTTTTAAAACATAGATGCAGAGTATTAATTTTCTTTTCTTTCTTTCAAATTTGAAATTACAATAAAGATTTTTAATGAATATCTGATTCCTCTTACTTAACTTTAATAAATTAGCTGCATTGCAATATGATAAAGTCATTTCATATAAATGGTCACTCATACCAAACACACTATTTATAAAAGTTACAAAGTTTTTATGTAAATCCTCTTTTGTTCTGTTACAGTATTTTTTGTGATATTTGGTTTTCATTTCCTCAATATTTAAATAGCCACTATCATGTTCCATAGAATTATTGAGGTCCTAAAATAAGTTTCCGATAGACAAAATGACAGAATACTTTGGTGTTTAGTGATTCTTTATTTAAGTAGTTATTCCAATTATATTTTCTAAAAACACTTTTAAGTAAAATAATAATTTCAATATAATTACTACTGTCACAATATAAAAAAATATAATTATACATTTCAAAACAATCTATAAAACACTGTATCACTAAAATCACTAAAAATCACTGAAAAAATAAAAAATCTGTCTAGACTGGCCTCAACCTTAGTTTTCATACAGATCTTAATCCATGATTTTATTGGCCCATACTGCTTGTACAAATCTGCTAATTTAAATAGCTACATCAAATATCATTTTTAAAATTAAGGTTTAAAACTATGAGTCATCAATATTAAATATCAAATTATTTAATACCTAAAATATCAATTTTTTTTATGTAAAAATTGAATATCCTTATTAAAACAATTTTAAATATTTTAATGACCTAAAATTGACTTAATATAAAATATTACACTTAAATAAAATAATTATAATTGTATTCATTACTTATCTCTTATTTAATATTTGTTAGACTTTATTATGTATCAAATTTTTGTTAGCAAGTTAAAATTAAAGTTTTTTTTTCTCTAACTTTCTGAAAGCACACATATTCACACATTCTAATCATCTGATACTTTCAGTACATTTCAAAATAATATTGAATTAACTTTTAAATAATGTTTTAGAAAAAATAATTATTAATATAAGGTATATGAGCACAG
This sequence comes from Epiperipatus broadwayi, assembly GCA_028023455.1. Lineage (NCBI taxonomy): Eukaryota > Metazoa > Onychophora > Udeonychophora > Euonychophora > Peripatidae > Epiperipatus > Epiperipatus broadwayi. Next base: position 320,631 of record JAQFVV010006659.1, on the reverse strand, counting down.
ACTATCACATGACCCACCACTCCCCACTCTATCTAATAACACCGATACACTCAAGCACATATATGCTGAAAAGATAAATAATCACCAATATATGTATTTCATGCTAAACCAGCAATCATCAGTTGGTCCAGATTATCATCTCTCACACATATATACTATAAGTGCTCAGATATATATTAAGATAGACAATCTTCATACTTTAATGGACTGGCTCCAATCTACTACACACTCCAACTCTTCAACCGTCCATCCAATTGAAAATATTAATATATATCTGAGCACTTATAGTATATATATATATATGCTGGTTTAGCATGAAATACGTATATTGGTGATTATTTATCTTTTCAGCGTATATGTGCTTGAGTGTATCGGTGTTATTAGATAGAGTGGAGAGTGGTGGGTCATGTGAAATTCTGTGCTCATATACCCTTTATTACACATATAGACACATGGTATATATTAAGCCTGTGTTTCAGTTATAAAATAATTATTGTAAACCTATAATACAAAATATTTATCACTGAATTTAAGATATTCATCTCTCTAATATTTTTAAAGTATAATAAATTAAAATCTATTTAAGATAATATATTGTATCATTTTATATTTAATTCATTTCTAAATGAGTTCAAATTATCTAATATATTTTTATAATCTCCTATCTACTGAGTTTGAACTACTACTATTTATAACCTCTAAATTGTATACTAGAAAATAATCTAAATTTTATTTTTTTAATGTAACTACTTTTCCAACTCTACCTAACTATCTGTACCTATAGCAAAGGGTACAATATGTAAGTGGGAGTATTCATTTATATAGTGACATATATAAAGCTATGTGCATTAACTTATTGGCTTATTGGTATTACAGTTTATAAAACATTGCACTATATAAAATAAATGTCTTGTTTACACATGTTTAATTTAATAGGAATGACATATCATAAATTCTAGAAATTTTACAAGCATCTTTCATTCACGTAGTAAAAAAGTAATTTAAAGTGATCAATTAACAACTTCAGCTCTTATTTTCAAACACTTAAAATTTGGCCATACTTATATGTTTGGGTCAAAAAGATAGATGGATTCATTCTATCTTTTCCCAAAGACTGTATCTTGTGTTTAAAAAAATGGGAGTATTCATTTATATAGTGACATCTAAAAAGTGCATGTGCATTAGCTTATTGGTATTACAGTTTATAAAACATTGTGCTATATAAAATAAATGTCTTGTTTAAATATGTATATATGTAATCTTATATTTGAATATTTATAAATAAAGTAAATTATATATATATATATATATGAAAAGAAAGTTACTGTTATATTGATATATATTTTTATATTTATATTAAAGTATATATTATATATATATATATAATATAACTTTAAAAATTTTATCCACTTAGGAGTGCTTTTAACTATCCTCATAGTCTTTGTCAACTAACACTTTGAAAAGCTAACCTTCCCACAATTTTGAAAGTACTCATAAGTGAATAAAATTTTTAAAGGTATACTTTACATTGATATGATTACTGTATTTACAAATATTCAATTATAAGATTATGTGTATTGATTTGAAGCAATACAGACATCAAATTATATATATATATATACAAACTATAAACAATACAATACTAGATAAATATAGACATCAAATTATATATATATATATACAAACTATAAACAATACAATACTAGATAAAAATACAAAATTTTATCAAAATCCTTACATGACTGTGGTTTCATCTACTAAACAAGTAGACCTTCTCAAGTGAAAATCAAACTAAAGAAGCAACATATATATACAAAGCAAACAAACCTTCCTATAATTCACTTCAAAATCCAATTTTCCTTTATATCAAAAGATGTCTTTATAAGATTGATAGTCTCAGATTCAAGAAGTTTTATTATTGAAGTTTTTTTACTCTTCTCTTTAATTCATACTTTTCATAAAAAAATAACCATTACATTCTCAAACAATATTTTATGACCTGTATTGAATTCATGAATACATAAAGCTGCATTATGATACATATGTTTAACTCTACTTACATTAACTTTAATCCTTTTATTAATGCTCAATTTACTCTGACCTATATAAATCTTACTATAATTACAAGGCATCTCATAAATAATACCAGGAATAGATTTACTATCAATCGACTGTATTTAATCATTCAATACACAATTCAAATCAAAACCTTTCATCCACACAACCTTAATATTTCTTAACAAAAGTTTATTATTATAAACCAAATTATAAATTGATGACTTAAATGGTAAAGACATAAACTCTTTATCCTTACTCACCATAAAATTTTCCTATCAGTGTCATGACTATAAATATGATCTTTAAATACAACAGTTCTATTAAATTCATAATCATAACCTAATTCTATATAATCAGTAGCAAATTGAACTTTTTCAATATCAGCATTATTACTAAAATTATTAAGCCTTATATTCCTACAAGAAAAATTCAATAAAGATATTTGTATGCATGAAAGGTTGATAACTGTCAAGCCTAATCATAATTTTCAAATTATTAGGTTTTATAAAATGACTACAAAATAAAACACCAATTCTCTTATTACTTAAATACAAAAATTTTAATTTTACAAAATCAAAACTACCACCCTCAACAGTAAAACTAATACTAAAATCAAAAGCATTCATTCCATCTAAAAACTCCTCTAATTTATATCTCTGAATAACAAACAAACAATCATCAACATACCTAACAAATAATTTTAAAAAAATAGAAAATTGATTAATAACACTACATTTCAAAAAATCAATATATACAGAACACATTAAAGGAGAAGTAACATAACCAATAACCCAACCCTTTTTAATTTTATAAAAAAAAACATCATTACACATAAAATACATTGAATCCTATAATAGCAAAAGCAAATCATGAAAAACCTTAATAGTGTCTTCAGAAAAACATTCAATTTTTTTAATTGAAAGAAAAACATCAATACTTTTTAATCTATCAACTGATTGATATATATTTTTAATGTCTAAACTACCAAAAATACAATTATCATCTAAAACAAAAACATTTATTTTATTAAATGCCTCAAAAGAAGAAGAAACACAAATTTGCCCTAATTTAATATTGTCTTTAAAAAATTCTATTAAAAATTTTGACATTTTATCAACAATTCCTCCTGTAAAATCAAAAATCAGAAAAAATATCTTTATTGAATATTTGTTGTAGAAATAAAAGGCTTAATAATTTTAGTAATAATTCTGATATTCAAAAGGTCAATTTGCTGCTGATTATGTAGAATTAGGTTATGATTATGAATTTATTAGAAATGTTGTATTTAATTATAATATTTATAGTCATGACACTGATAAGAAAAATTTTATGGTTAGTAAGGATGAAGAGTTTATTTTTTTACTATTTAACTCATCAGTTTATAATATGGTTTATTAGAGTAGTCATTTGTTAGAAGGAATGGGGTTTGCATGGAAGAAAGGTTGTTTTGAATTCTTTTCTGAATGGGTCAAAACAGTTGATTGATAATAAATCTATTCCTGGTATTATTCATAAGATTTCTTGTATTCGTAGCAAGATTTATGTAGGTCAGAGTAAATTAAGCCTTAGTGAAAGGATTAAAGTTCATATAAGTAGAATTAAACATAAGTATGTTAACTCAGCTTTATATATTCATGAATTGAATACAGATCATAAAATATTATTTGACAATGCAATGGTTATTTTTTATGAAAAGAATGAATTAAAGAGAAGAGTAAAGAAAACTTTAATGATAAAACTTCTTAAATCTGAGGCTATCAATCTTATGAAGACATCTTTTGATATAAAGGGAAGTTGGTTTTTGAAATGAATTATGGGAAGGTTTGTTTTATATATAAGTTGCTTCTTTAGTTTGGTTTTCACTTGAGAAGATCTATTTGTTTAGTAGATAAACCATGGCTGTGTAAGGATTTTGGTGAAATTTTGGAGTTTTATCTAGTATTGTATTGTTTTATAGTTTTGTATTTTATTCATTGCTAATATAGTTTAGCAGTTTTGTTATTATTTATTCCTCCCTTTTTATATATATATATATATATATATATATATATATATATATATATATATATATATATATATATATATATATATATATATATATATATTGTAGTAGTTAGTCCTCATTTGGTTTTTTACAAAAATGTGATCTTTAAAAAAATAAAGATTTCATTTTTAATTGTCCATAGTTGCAGTCAGAAATCTCACTTTAAAATTAAAAACTCTTATTTCTATCTTTTCTACATAAAATTGTTTTTCTGTTTTAAATTGATTTTTTTTTTTTTAGAAAGTTGTTGAGATTAAAATCTGTTATATACATTTAAGTAAAAAGTTATTTTAAGTAAAGAAATAGAGAGATTGAAGTATTATAGGCGAGTATTTGTTTTAGTATTTGTCAAACAATATGTGTATGTATAGTTAATTATTTGAGTTATATTTTTGTTAATATTAAAGTTATTTCTAGAAGTAGTTGATTGCAAGTTATTCAGAAGCTAATATTCAGTGTGTGTGTGCGAGTATTTAAAGAAAACAATGGAAAATTTTTAATATCATGTAATTTCTAGGAGATGATCTCTCAAGATATCGATAGTAATTTTGACATCATTAATCTTCCAGTAAAGTGGGTTGTTTACCCTACAAAACATTTAATTAATAAAAAACGTTGATACAACTAGATTGTTTTACCTTCAATAAAGATTTTAAAAAATAACAATAGTAGTAAAGTTATTAACCAGGATGATTGGGTAGATATAAATAGTCTTACAGAGTTTGTAAATTCTCCATTCCAGTTGCCTGCATTGCTGCCCAGTTTCAATCAAAAGCATAACGTTAAAATAAAATAAAAGTCTAACAAAAGGGCAATCTATCTTTTCTAAACCTAATCATTGAAAAAGTTACATTTTGGAGATATCTAGAGAAAGAGTGTTATTGCATGGATTAATTAATAGTCTGTCAACAGTTCCAAGAATTCTTATTTTTTTATATCTATCTGTAATTGTCTTCATAGCAACTTTAATGAACAATAGATTTTTATCTATCATTTTTAATATTTAACCAGAATGAACTTTCTTTTGTAATCTTGGCTCATTTAGTTTCTCAACAACATAGACCCAGTAAACTAGCTGAAAATGAACTTTGAATTTAGGGCTTTACTTTAAAAAAAAAAAGTGAAGTAAAGATATTATTTTCATTAATAATAGTTTTGTTATGAATTGTTTGTATGATTTTTTTTCTTAACTCTCACAAGGACACGTTCTTTTAAAACAACAGAGGTAATACTTAAATATATATATATGATTTATATTTAAGACATATGTTTGATAACATCCCATCTATTATTTTTGATGTGAATGGTTTGATGTAAAATAATTATAATTTAATATTTATCAAGTATTTTAAACATATATTGACCATTAACGTTTATTATTATTCCAAACTTTAAATCTCATAAATACATAGTTTCAGAGTAAAATGAATTATGTTGATATTTCGTAAGTTTTTAGCGTTATAAGTAATAGAAGGAATTTGTAAACTTAATTTGTCATGTAAATAATTTGAATAATGGCTTTCATGTACGTAACTTTATTATACATGATAAAATATGTTTTTATTTTTTGTATAAGAGAAGGTGAATTCCTCTTATAACAGATGGTGAATTCCTCTCATGGCATAGCTATTTATTTTTATGCAAGAGATGATAAAGTCCTCTTATTATACGTTAAATGATTATGTATATGAACATATGTAGCAATATGTTTATTATACTTTTGGCACTTTATTAAATAAGCCATTTCTTGTACTCCTAAGTTCATTTCATGAGAAATTTCCTATATTATATTTTGTATAAGTAGATGAGTTAGATAAATTAAAAAAAATTACCTGTGAAATATATGTAGAAAATAGTCTAAATTACTTACTTTATTATTAATATTTATAAAATTGTTTTATATAATCCTTATTAAGATATTTTTTAGCTTATAAAAATCATCAGTGAATATTAAAATAATCATTTCAATTTGGATTTTTTTTTAATAGTTTAAAAATTCTAGTAACTCCAGAAATCTGTTTATAATTATTAACAATATGACATTACTTAAATGTCAATAAAATGTGTATAATTTATTTTTATTAAATTTGGTTTTTGTATATTTTCTTGTATAAGGTAGACACTTATACCTGATTTATGGCCACACAGATTAGCTATGGAATTACATTTACCCCTGAAACCTTAAACACACATACACTAATATTTTATTTTGCTTAGTTATATTAAAATGGCATTAGGTATTATAACACTGTAATATATAAAAAAAATGGTTGATGGGTACATTAAAAGAATCTCTAGGGTAATTGTTTATTTATTGTAAATATGTACTAAAATCAATTTAAATGTCCTTTGATTTTGATGTACCTTTATGTGAAATACACACATATGTAATAAATGAGTGTTAGATGTAAAATATATTTTATTTTTTATAAGTTTAGTTAATCAGAAGTGAGAGAATTAGTATAATTGATCCATTATTTATAGTTACAGTTTCTGACTTGCTCAGTTTGTGAAGAATATTAAGTAATAAAAGCCAATTTTATTTCCTCCATTATATGTACAGTACTGTTTTACCACCCAAATATATGGAACATGTGAAGAGTCAGCATTTTTCATTATTTACCATTACACTTTTTGGTGCCCAGACATGACATCTTGATAAATATTTGTATATTTATAATGTTATTGTTCTTATTTTTTGTGTAACCTGTTAAGGAATTTAAGTGGACTTATGCTAATAATATTATTCTGTGATAATAATACGTTTTGATTTGATATGAAAAAAATACCATGTTTAGTGAGGGAAAGTTTACTTGTTTTCATTCTTGGAAACAATCAATATCAAGGATAGATAGATTTTTGTACATCTTTGTTAAATGTTTTTTTAGGTATCCATAGAAGGTATAGCATGCTCAGACTATTGCTGTGTATTGGTAAATGTATTTTATATTGTAGAAATGTTTATTTAAAAATGTTTTTTTTCCTTCTTTGTTTTTCTAATTATGGCTGATACAAATGTTGATGTATCAGGGGATCCCAAACTTATAACTCAGAAACTATTTGTAAAATAGGAGAAAAAAAATGTTTCAGGAAGATATGTAGCAGAATTCAATGCTAATATGAAGAAATTAATACCAAATTTGATGAAGCTAAAGCTGAAAACAAAGTGTTAAGTGATTGGTTGGATACTTAATTTGATGAAGTTAGAGCTGCAACTTTATTGCTGAGGCAGGAGACTAAAAATGAATGTCTGGATCTAAAGGCAAAAGTAAAAGAATTCAAAGTGAAAGCTCAAATAAAAATGCAAAATTTAAACAAAAAATTAGAAGAAACTAAGAAGAAATGCAGAAGATTCCACAAGCAAATTGTCAATGACAATAAAATCTTAAGGGGATAATTTCAGAATTTCAAAGCTCTGATGGAGTACTACTTTTGGACCCTGTATAAAGAAAAGAGACTTCAAATAGTTGAAAATGCAAGATTACAACACATAAATAAATTTCATTGGGGACATAAAGAATAGATTTTATATTGAAGAGAATGTCGTGATGAGTTCAATGTATGCTGGTAAAATTTATTTAGATGATAATCACAAATATAACGATTTTAGTTTTGATGGAAGAAATTTTAAGGCTGATGGAAATTTAGAACTATTGCATGAGATAAACTTTCATAAAGAGTTTGTGAGTAATATATATTTTAATAATTTAAATATAAAGAGCTGCTATGTCAAAATATACAACGGTGAGAAGTTATTTAAGAAGCAGGATATTATAAGTAGATTTAGAACAGTATAGATTTTGAAAATATAATTTGTCAAAATACATTAAAATATGTAGGTAAATAAGGCTATGGTCAAAAATATTTTGCTCATGGTTGAGAAGGTAGTATACATTTTATTTGATAGAAAGAATCTGTACTTTTAAATAAATTAAGATATAAATATGTTGGTAGGAATTTATGTCATTTATATGAAATTAGTGAATTGTTTTATAAATATCCTATTCAAATGAACTTAGAGGAGAATATGATGGGGTGGCATAAATGAAGTAGAGAATTAAGAGCAGTTGTTTGTAATAGTAATTTTGTTTGGGATCAGGAGTCTGTATTTGTTAGTAGGCTCGAAGTTGAATGTGTCATTCAATTTTTATGTAATTTGTGTAATATTCCAGAATTATTTTATATGTATTGAAAAAGAATAAAATTTGAAGGGAAAATCTTTATGTTTTATTCGTTTCAAAATTTACCTGCTTATATTTGAAATCTTATCTAATAGAAAGGAATCTTACAACTCCGAAGGACTGATGCCTACAGCATTGTTATAAATTAAAACGATATAGTTTGCTTAATTTCATTTATTATTCAATATAAACTGGTTAAAATAAGATTTGCCTGTACATAAACTTAGTTAAAATAGAGTTGATATATATATATATATATATATATATATATATATATATATATATATATATATATATATATATATATATATATATATATATATATATATATATATATATATAGATATAGATATATAATGTGTGCAATGTTGTTATAATCTAATTTATTGCCTTCTTGTTTTTAAAAATATGCTTGTAATGATAAGTCTGATTTTGATAAGTATTAAGAAACCATTCTAATATCAAGTTAATGTTGGTTAAATCATTGAGCTTTAAAATTATGTAATTTGTATATTTGCTCCTTACAAATCAGAAAAAATAGAAAAAATAGTGTAATTAAGTTTAATAATTAAAAATAACATACTTATTGTAATGAGATATTTTAATCCTGTAAAAAATAATATCCTTTGTCACAAATTATTCACTGTAATTATGCATTTCATTGATTTAGTAAATTTTTTAAAAAAAATTCATAAAGGGGGGGGGTAAATCTCATAACTCATCATTCCAGGATAAAAGAAATTATGTTGATATTTAGTGAATCATTAGGGATACAAATAATAGAAGTAAGACAGTGGTAAACTTAATTTGTTACATGAATAATTTGAATAGTGGCTTTCATATATTTAGCATTATCATATGCTGTAATATATGGGTTTTTTTTTATTTGCATATGACAAAGTTATTTTATATGAAAGGTGGTGAATTCCTATCACTGCATAACTATTTTTTATGTAAGAGATGATAAATTCCTGACATTATCTGTTAAATGATTATGCACATGAATATATGTTGCAATGTGTTTATTTTTACTTTTGTCAGCTTTATTAGATAAGCTATCACTGTGATCCTAAGTTAGTTTGTTCAGAAGCTTCCTGTATTATATTTTGTATAAGTAGATAACTTAAATGTGTTTAAAAAACTTTTAACTGCAAAATTCATATAGAAATTATGTTCTAAATTAATTACTTATTTTATTATTAATTAATTATAATATTCTTTTATATAACTCTGGTTAAGATATTTCTTTTTAGTTTATAAAAAAACATCATTGAATATTAAGAAAATCATTTCAGATGGGATTTTGTTAATAGTTTAAAAACTGTAGTAACTCCAGATATCTGTTTATTATTATTAACTATTTGACATCACTTAAATGCCAATAAAATGCTTATAATTTTTTTTAATTAAATTTTCTTATAAATAATTTTATAAGATCAACACTTATCACTGATTTGTGGTTACACATAGTGGACTGTTATGGCATTTTGAAATTTACTCTGAGATGTTAAACACACATATATAGATATTTTCTATTGACTAGCCATATTAAATTGTCATTGGATATTATAACTTTGTAATATAAAGTGAAAAGGATGACGGTTATATTAAAAAAAAACCTCTAGAATTATTTGTTTAGTTATTCTAAATATATTTTGAAATCATTAAAATGTCCTTTGATTTTGATGTATATTTATTTAAAATATACACAGGTGTAGTAGAAGTCTTAGATATAAAATGCATTTTACCTTTTATAACTTTAGCTAATCAGAAGTGAGGAATTTATTATTATTGATTCATTATTTATAGTTATAATTTTTAGCTTTGAGTTTGTGAGGAATATTAAATAAGCATCCATTGATTGATCTTGTTAGCACAAGATGACACTACTATGTGGAGAGTCTTGCTTTGTTTTGAATTGTTTAATATTAAATAAGAAAAGCCAACTTCACTTTTCCCATTATCTTTATTTGTATGGTACATTTTTGCAATCCAAATTCATGGAACATTTGAGAAGTCTGCATTCCTAATTATTTACTGTTACAATATATATATAATACTATAAATCGATGTCTGTATTTCTTCAAAATAATATAAGTTAAAATTTTTTAAAAAGAACGTTAAGATCACGGAATTATGGGAAAGCTGGCATTTCAAAGTATTAATTGACAAAGACTATGAGGATAGTCAATAGCATTCCTAAGAGACGTTTATATATATATTTTTAAATTTTAATTACTGTATTTTCTAATATTTATTTATAAGTTTAAATATATCGTAATGGTATGCATAGGTACCAAAGAGTGATGAAGAGAGATCCTATGAATTACGACTTCCAAATTGTAATAATAAAACAAAAAAAAAAAAACAACAGTATTTCAAATTGAAACACCATAAAAACTGAAATAACAGTAAGCAAGTAAGCTGATTCTCTAAATCCTAAACTTCTATATCATCATTACAGAAAATGGCCTTTTACTTTCCTAATAAATAAATAAAGAACAGGCAGCTTTCTCATTTGTTTTTCCAAATTTACTAACAGTTAATATAATAATGGGCTAGCTTTTGACATAACACTTTGTAATTACATAAACCAAACTCATAACTTAAACAAAAGAATATATTAAACTTTACAAACTCTTTCAACACTTAATTATTTTACTCTCTGAGTTTAGCATAACTAGTGAGACTTGATTATTTGCCAAAATATAAAATAGAAACAAAGCGAATATTTTATTTAATCTGATTTATATTTACAAATGGCTAACTATAAATAATTTTTAGTATTTCTAAACTCTTAATTTTAAATACTGTAGTAACTTTTTAGTGACTGTGCAAGTAATCATGAGAATTTAAATGTTTTCAAAAACAAAAAAAAAAAAACATAAAGTATTGTTCAATGCCCCCATTTAGTGATAAATGATAAAAAAGGCACTTTAAATGAAACAAGTGGTACATCTTCCATTATGATTTATATTGTTTTTTCTTTTCAAATAGAAGTGATAATCAAATAACAACATAAAAAATCTATTTCTTTTATGACTTTTTATTTGACTTCAACATCATTAGATGTTCACAACATTTGTTAACAACAATATATCTTATTAAATAATCACAGTCTTCTTACACCATTAAACAAATATTTTTTTATTAATATAATAGCAGTTTCGACTGTTCCTGGTAGTTTTCCTCAGATCTACAAAAATTCAAATATTATAACAATACAACTAAAACTTATATATACATCAATTTAAATATTATAACACTACAATTAAAACTTATATATACATCAATAAACTATCAATCAATTTTATACATATATTAATACTCTTAATTACCATACATCATTTATTATATTAATACCACTAGATTATTCAATCTTTAAAAGCTTTTAAAAAAAATTAAAAATAGTTTTAATATTTTATATTCTCTTATACTTATACATTTTAATAAAATACTATTACATATATACCAATACATCCTCCCTATAAAATTCTTTTATAAAATATAAAACTTAATTTTATATATTATTTATTATATTACATTTTTAATTCTTTAATCTTTTAAATTTAAATCTTATAAAAACTTTCATATTTCTTAATAACTATTAATTGAAATACTTTTTCTTTTATATATATATCTATTAAATATGTTTTTTTTTTCATAAATACAAATTTATATTCTTATTTTATTCCTAATATGTATTTACTTGTTTTGTTTTTGTTTTTTTAAAAAAAAATATTTTGAAAAAACTTTAAAATTTTTTTATTCCTCTATTAATTTATATACTTATTAAATTACTATTCCTTTCTCATACCAAATTACTATCATTTCTAAAACAAACATACTGAACCTTACCTGTTACCTTAAATTTTATCCACTATCAATTCCTATTATAAATTTATTATTATATTTTCTTTTATTCTTATTCCTTAAACTATCTATAAGTTTAAAACCTTTTACCTCAATCTATTGCTCTACCTTTCCTTTTCCACCATTTTATTTTACTATCCCACCATTCTTCTTTCTTTTTTATCTTCTTTAACACAGCTCCTTCTTATATCTATTTAAACAATTTAAATTTACTTTAAATGTATAATATATTCTGTTCATTCCCTTTACCCTTCTCTCATACCAATATTGTTTTAACCCCACCCCATCTCTATTAATATTTGGCCTTATTTTCTTTATTACTAATGCCTTTCTTATCTCTCTATCCATTCTATCAACTGCATAACTAATCATGCTAATATTCTCCTTTCCCAATATATGCATATACACTGGTGACCCTTTATTATACTTATGTTTACTCAATCAAGTATATATTGAATTTAAAGCATCTCCTACATACTTATTTCTTATTCCACCATCCGTACACATCTTACACTCTATTGCATACACCCCATTAATATATTTCTTTTCTTCATTCATATACTTATTTTCTGAAATCTCCATAACATTTTTCTTCTTATTATTCACTATTTTATATTTTATAACATTTCTAAAATTCTTATTATTTTTTTAAATTATATTATTAATTCTTCTAACTATACTACTGTCATTAACTTTTATCCCTATATATCCCTCCTTCTCATTCTTCTTTATTGACTTTCTCCCACCTTTCTCCTCTTTTTATATACTTCCTCCACCTTTCTTATGTTCTTCCTTATTACTTTTTCTGGATAATCATTAATCTTTAACTCTGCAATTATTTTACTTATTTTCTTACCATATTCTCCTTTATCAGTACACTAATTATTTGTTCTATATACCTTCAAACTTATAGAACTAATTTTAAATTTTTTATCCATATTAGACCATCAAATTTACAACATTACTCTCACCTATTTTTCTATACACTTCTATTTCCACTCCACATCTCCCTTTATTATAATTCTTCCTTATCATTATATCTAAATATGTTAATCTATTCTCTTTCTCCCATTCTATTGTAAATTTATCTTCTTATCCAATTTATTAATTTTACCTAAATATCTCATTATTTACCTTTTATTCTTATTAAATATCAAGAAAAAAATCATCTACATACTTTATAATCTTTATTGGTGCATTATCATCATTTATTATATCTTTCTCCATACTCTACATATAAATTTCATTCAACACCCCACTCAATGCATCTCCTATCAACAACTCTTCTTTTGATTTATAAAACCCTCCATTAACTGCAAATGTAACATTTTTACAACATAATCCCATTATATTTAGTATATAAATTTGAAGGTATATAGAACAAATAATTATTGTACTGATAAAGAAGAATATGGTAAGGAAATAAGTAAAATAATTGAAGAGTTTAAGATTAATAATTATCCAGAAGAAGTAATAAGGAAGAAAATAAGGAAGATTGAGGAAATATATAAAAAAGAGGAGAAAGATGGGAGAAAGTTAATAAAGAAGAATGAGAAGGAGAGATATATAGCGATAAAAGTTAATGATAGTAGTATAGTTAGAAGAATTAATAATATAATTTGAAAAATTAATAAGAATATTAGAAATGTTATAAATAATAAAATAGTGGATAATAAAAAGAATGGATATTTTAGATAATAAGTATGTGGATAAAGAAAATAAATACATTAATGAGGTATATGCAATAGAGTGTAAGATGTGTAAGGATAGAAGAATAAAAAATAAGTATGTAGGAGAGATAAAGAATTCAATATATACTCGATTGATGCAAGATAAGTATAATAAAGTGTCACCAGTGTTATGGAGACAGGTCATATTTTGGAAAAGAAGAATATTAGGATTAGTTATGCAGTTGATAGAAGGGATAGAAAGATAAGAGAAACATTATTAATAGAGAAAATAAAGCCAAATATTAATAGAGATGGGGGGTGTTAAACAATATGAACAGAATATAGCATAGATTTAAAGTAAATTTAAATAGATAATAGAGGGAGCTATGTTAAAGAAGATAAACAAGGAAGTTAATAGTGGATAAAGCTTTTAAGGATTAGAATATTGTGTGAGTAAGTAAGGTAATAGGTAAGGTTAAGTATGTATGTTTTAAAAACAATAGTAATTTGGTATGAGAAGGAAATAGTAATTTAATAAGCATATAAAGTAATAGAGGAATAAAGTTTTTTAAGTTTTTTCAAAATAAAAAAATATTTTTAAATAATTAGCAATTAAATATAGATTAGGAATAAAATAAGAATAGAAATTTTTATAAAAAAAGAAAACCTATTTAATATATATAAGAAAAAGTATTTAAATTATAAAATATTAAGAAATGTGAAAGTTTTTATAAGATTTAAATTTAAATGGTTAAAGAATTAAAAATGTAATATAATAGATAATATATAAAATTAAGTTTTTTATTTTTTAAAAGTGTTTTATCAGGAGGATGTATTGGTACATATGTAATAGTATTTTATTAAAATGTATAAGTATAAGAGAATATAAAATATTAATTTGGTTTTTTTTTAGAGCTTTTAAAGATTGAGTAATATAGTGGTATAATATAATAAATGATGTATAATTATTAAGAGTATTAATTGATTGATAGTTTGTTGATGTATATATAAGTTTTGGTTGTATTGTTATAATATTTGAATTTTTGTAGATCTGAAGAAGACTATCAGAAACATTCAAAACTGTTATTATATTAATAAAAATTATTTCTTAAAGGTGTAAGAAGACTTTGATTATTTAATAAGATATATGGTTGCATATGAATAAGCAATATTACTGAAGAAGAGGAAGAATTATATATATAATTATATAGAACATTTGTGAACAATATCTATTGAGTGATGTTTGTATCTGAGAAGACCACTTGCCATTTAACATATGAAAAACACAATAATTGATTAATAATAATAATAATATTTCTTCTTAAAATAGTATGGTTCAAAATCATAGATATGTTCTTCAAAGTAGGATCACATAACCTTTAATCAAAAAACAATATTGACATTCTCCTCTTACTGTACTAAATATGGATACATATTTTTTGAAACTATACTTCTCTTTTAAAATGTACATACAAACTACTTGGATTAATCTTTTACAAGAAGTCTTCAATTATAAGCCAATGAATTAATACATTCAATTGTGCTACTATTAATTCTGAGAATTTAATAAATATAATATAACAATTCATCAATTGTTAATACAGAGTTTCTTTAATATAAATAAATAAAATAATAACTAAATAATATTTCCAAGTGCTTTCAACTCTTACGAGTCCTTATTAAGGCAGTGTAAAAAAATTCTATTTTCTTCTAGGTGATGAATTTTTTATACTGCCTTGATAAGGACTCGTAAGAGTTGAAAGTACTTGGAAATATTATTTAGTTATTATTTTATTTATTTATATTAAAGAAACTCTGTATTAACAATTGACAAATTGTTATATTATATAGAGAATTTAATAAGAATTTATCACTAAACTTTACTATTCCTAATGTACTAGACTTTCATGAATAAAAAAATTTTCTAGTTTTACATAAAAACTACACACATTATATATATATATATATATACAATATTGATATAGTGGACTACCTACCAAATGCATCTTATGATGAAGTGATAAATTATTTACTAAAACAAATTAAATAAACTTTAGCAATAATATATATATATAAACAAATGTTAATAAATTAAATATAAAACATTCACTATGTATATAGCATATATACAAAATGCATAAAAATTAAAACAACAACCAAAAATAATAATAAATAATATCTAATATATTATTATTTATCTTGATAAATCAAAAATTATAATCAATTGTGTACATTTTAATCCCAAAAAAATCATCAGATTAATTAGCATTTGCAATCTCTTTTTCTTCAAAAATAAGTAGTTATCTGACACACCCTTATTTATTCTTGCTTGGATTGAATCAATATGTCAGATGACCTCTACTGATGAATGTGTAATTTCTGGAACCATTTGAAGTTGACTTTGTCATAGTATTTTTTTGTTTTTGTTAGGCTGAGGTGGACCAATGGAAGATGACACAATTATTTCAGTTGTTTTTTGATCTTTAAGTTGATTTCCAAGATAGGATTAATTAGCTATTCATTTCTTAGTGAGTTCTCTTCAAAGGCATGCCTGTTGATGACCTCCCTCTTCCTGTAAATGGTTTATTAGGAAGGATTAAACAAGAGAATCAAATTCTCCAGATTGCAACTTTCTTCTGCTCTATCATTCTTTATTGAAATTGACTCAAGCAAAGTTTTGCAATTATGTCAGGTTTGTTATTTTTCTTCTAATGGTGATTTTCAATAATAGTCTCCTTCAGTTACTATGGAATATGCAACATTTTTAGATGCTACTGACTTTAACTTTATTGTTAGCATAACTATCCATCTTAAAAAAAATCTTAATAGCTCATAATGGTTAATATATTATACATGTTTCAATTGTGCCTCAATTAAAATAGTGTGATTCACAAAATAAACAAAAATTTTAAGTTTCAAGTCAATAATATTCTTTGAAACTTTTTTAAACTAAAAGTACAGCAATTACACTTAAAACTAGCTTATTTGGTGTTATTTATGCATTAAGTAATATTTAAAATTCATATTAATAGTCTATTATAAATACAAATTTTAATAATGATGTTTAAGGTATAAATAAAATATTAGTACTTATTAAAATAATATAGTTTTTATTGTAAATAAATCTAAATCTTAATAATTAACCATTAACTTTATGAAGTTAGTTAGCTTAATATATATTAAATAAATCATTAAAAAATATTAAGTAAGATAAAGCATTGTCTAATGAGAGCATTTCTAATTATATGTGAGTCTGGTTGTTTGTGCTTGCATGTATTATTTTGCAAATATTTAATTTGCTAACCATAATAATTATTTTAATTACTTTAGTTTAAAAAGGTATTAAAGAATTTACTTATATTTAATACTTAATAAATAATAAATAGATTTGAGAAATAATTTATTTCCTAAAGTTTATTTGACAATATTCAGTTTATCAAATAATTATATTAAAAGAATATTACAAATTTAAATATTACATAAGTTAAGTTGCTATTTTTAGAATATATTATTTTTTCTTTCTTTCTGACCTTCTTTAATTAGATCTAAAAATAGAAGTGAAACTTGGTGATTAGAAATAAATTTTATTGAATTATTGAATTCAGTAGTCAGCTGATCAATTTGGGCTAGCTATATATAACAGTTAGGTATGTGCTTGTGTGTTTTTTTTTTGCTTTTCCTTTTGCATTTTGTTTTTGTTTCTTCTGTGTGAGCATGAAAATTATTAAGTTTAAAAAAAAAAAACAGTTAATATTTTGTTTTAAAAAATGCATTTAAATTTTAATCTTTTTTTTTTTTTTGAGTATCATTAAAATGAAATTAAAACTAAACAACTAGTTCACTCTTGAAAGCAATATTGATATCTACTTTATCAGAACAATTTAGAGAAAAGAAAACACATGAATGGCTGGAACAAGATTACAATATTACTGCAATTTTCACTTTAATCTATGGGAAAAAATGATTTGTATAGACAACAACACAAGGAAATATTATGTAAAAAAATATTTATTGTGTTATAGGAATATTTTTCTATTTGCTTACAAACTTTTATATGATTCTAAAATAATATAATGCTAAACTCCTGGTTTGATCTTCTGCTTTAGGGTTTCAATTATGGAACTGTTATTCTATTTATTTCTACTAATATTGGAAACGTTTTAATAATATAAAATATAAGAAGACATTTAAAACTTGAATTACACCTTTATTTATCTAATACAAACTGTTACAATATAAGTTGTATTTAAACTAACTTATAACAATGTGTCATTCTGTTATTTTAAAAGAAAGAAATACTGAATAGTGACATATATGTTCAGGTTATACTTGGAGGAATAAAATATTTCGAGATTTAATCTAGCTGATCGCAGTAACGCTAAAGATTATAATCCATATTTACTACAATCGAAACCACTCATAAATGGAAAGATTTTTTTTTTACTTCATTTTTAAATTGTTGGAGTTAAATATTAAAAGAACTGTAATATTTAAATAAATAAATAAAAATGTTTTCATTAAATATTAAAAAAAGTGATATACACGCCGGACAATTAATTAACTTAAAGAGAAAATGATTTTTGTCATTTCTAATTTTAAACTTATTTTCATCATTACAAGAGGGCGGCGGAGCAAAAAAATTTTTCAATAAATGAACTGACCATTCAGACTTTTGTCTCAGCTTACATTTCAGGATGTGTTTAGTAAAAGAAAATTAACTTTTATTTGAGGTTATTTTTTGGTTTTGTTATATTTAAAAGAAGTTTACACTTAATGTTTTATAATTATTGGTTAAATTTTAATAGGTATTATATAAGTGTGGTTATAATATAATATAATAATAGAGTTATCTATATTTTAAAATATATGAAAAATGTGGTAAATAATGGTTTATTTTTATATTCAAAAGGAACATCCCTGGAAAAGTGTTATGGACATTATAACACTTACTGATAATCTTATTGTTTTAATATATGTTTATTTAGTTTTGTTTTATATTATTCTATTTTAAATTTAAAAATATAAAATAACTTGAGTGTTTTGTTCGGAGAAATTATTACTTATATCTTGCAAAATACTATTTTTAATGTTATAATGAATATATTCTTTTGAATGAAAGATGTTTATTTGGAGATTAATTATTAGTACAATCACGATATTTATATTTTTAGATAATGAATTATTTTATGAAACACTTATTTATATGTGTTAATTTTCTTTTCTCTGTGTGTACGCTATTATCAAAGAAGTTATGCTAGTGCATTCTAGTAGTGTTAGAGTGTAAAGTCCTACTATTGGACATTTATTGATTTTTGTGATGAAATTTTGTGTTTTAGTTCTGAGGAACATTTCAGCTGTTATGACAAAATGTTTTAAGTTGTTATATCTTCAGTTTATTACTTGGATGTGCTTATAGTGTGGGAACCTAAGGTTTTTTTTTTTTTTCAAATTAACTGTTTGGGTTCACATGGGTATTCAGTCCTTATATTTTATTCCCATAAAGCATAGTGTAAGTAAGTCGTAGGGAGAACATAGGCCATCCAGTCATGAATACAGATGAGCCATTTAATATAATTCCCATTAAATTATTATATCCTGATTATTATAAGTGTTTCTATAAAGAACCTGGTTACATACATCACATCTACTATAGCAATAATATATATATCCAAGAATGTTGAGAAAAGTTATTCCAGCCACATAAGCTTGTATATGTTTACATAGGTAAAAAACTTAGGATTTATGAGTTCTATGAGTATAAGATTATTAGTATTATGAATGTTAGTAAGCATCATACATAAGCAAAGTTTAATAATAAGTATTTAAATATTTCCTAGTGCATAATTATGATTTTGCTAAATAATCTTGAGAGCAATGAAAGCAGATAATTAAATTACAAATATTTTTGAAAGATGTTTAATAATTGCTATTTTAAGAAAAATTGAATTTGCTAGAAAATAGATTATAATATGAGTAATTCCTATAAGCTGTGAGATACGACTTAGGCTATTCTTTAGTTTAAATTATTTGTTTTGTTTTACATATATTTAAAAGTTTAATTATTGCCAAGTAATTAGTGGTAAGTTAAAATAACATAAATGTTTAAATATTTTCTGATTAATTCAATAAAGTAACCATAAAACCATTATGGAAAAAGGTAAAACCTGCTTTTCATTAAGGTCAATAGTATGTTATAAAACCACCAATGATATAATAATATTTTATATTTTTTGTTTTGTTTTTTATGTAAAAGTAAAAAATAAAGAAAGAAAGGTATATTATAATTGAAATAATTAATACCAGAAGTAATTCAAATATTTGCCCACTTTAAAATATAATGTTATTAAGAAATAGTTCTAGTTTATTACAAAGGTTAAGTAAATTTATTCTGGATAAAGTTATGTATTGCCAAACTGACATCTTGCTCATTGTATTGTGGAAAATTTGTAACTTTAAATTATTTTATTGGAATTGTAAATTAACACTTTAATTGAAATTACTTATGTTTGTGTTGTAAACTAAAACCTCAATGTTAATTTGTAAAATTTAAATCTTGTTTTTTAAATAAACTGATGTTTGTAGAATTTAAAATTGTGTCATTTGATATTATTTATGTTTTCATATTTTTATTTATTATTCATCACAGCCACTGACTAAATTCAGCATTCACTTTATTGCTCACTTATAATATTTTATACTATTTAATACATGAATTATACTTATGCAAATGATTAATTTTATCAAGAAGTATATGATTATTGGTTCATAAATTATTATAGATTTTAAAAACTATTCAATAAATCCAAATTTATTTAATCATGCACAAGGGTTATCATCTTTAATGATTACACATCTTTATTTCATAGTAAACTTAAGAATTTTTGCTTCTTGTTTCAATCTAATAACTATTATTACTACTGTTATTATGCTTATTTTGTATTCATATACAGAACTTATTGATATTTCAAAAGATGGGAGCAGAGGTAAATTTTGATATCCATATGCCAATTATTTATCAAAAAAAATAATAAACTTTGCTTAAATATTTGCACTATAAGATTAGTTATACTATATTTATTATATTAAAGGTTAATCTTATCATTATGGGAGATGATATTTGATTATTTTAATAATCCAAATTATATTTTATTAGATTTCTTAAATTACAATAGAGATTTTTTTTCAATTATTTCAGAAACCTTATAAAAGCTAAAGTAACTATTTTTACAGTTTAGTTATCATATTACAGAGCAAAATTGTAATAGTTTGTCTAATAATAATATTATTTGCATTTTTTTTTAAAAAATTGTTTGGATTATTGGATTTCCATAAAATTGCCCTTTGTTATCCAATATCTGATACTTTGCTCCTTCTATAATGTGATATCCCTGAGATAAAATTAAAATATGATAAAAATTTGGATCAAGATTTACTTTAAATTAAAATTAGAATATAAAGTTATTCTTATAATAAGTTTTGCTATTATTATTCTTAAATGTTTAGTTGGAATATTATTTTAGCTTTATTTAAATAGGATTATTATAGTTAGTCATACAGATATGATTGTAATTCTTAAAGGGTTGGAAATCAATGTGTCTTTATTATGTATTTGACTTTAAAGCAGTCGTATTTTTTGGCATGGTAACACAGTCTCATGATTAAATTTAGTATTATTATTATTCTGAGCTAGGTAATTATTTATTCATTTGCCATCAATTATTTGTTCAAACAGTTTGAGATCACTGTTTATTATCACTTGATTATTGCTTTCCCACTTTTTTTGTTGTGCCCTGCTCCCCCTCCCCCCGATAGGTTTATTTTTATATTATATATATATATATATATATATATATATATATATATATATATATATATATATATATATATATATATATATATATATATATATATATCCTGTGCAAATCTAACTATTTATGGCACATGAAAATAAACAAATATATTTATAAAGTAAATACATATTAATATTTTAAAATATCAATAGTTTAAATATTTCAACATAACATATTTTTTAAATATAACTTAAGACTTTTTACAACGATTTATACTATTTCTTTATTTACTCTATATATTATCATCACCATTGCCAAATTTCAGAATCATGAATAAACATATATACCATAAAAGAAGGTGAAATAAAACAGTAAATAATAACAAATACATCAAAATCAAATGAAGATAATAAATAAAGAAACAACTTTTCACAATGTTTTCTTGCCACAAGCTTAAAAAGGAAAGATCACGATATTTTATAAATTTAAATCTATAAGCAATATATATATATACATACCTCAAAATAATAAAGCATCCTTATCCTTCTTTAATAAACAACTCAAATTTTATATAATAGAAATAATCTCATTCTCTCTAGTTATGTATACATGCCCTTTGTTTTTGTTTTTTTTTTTTTGGAAAAAAATATACATGGTTAGTCAGTGGACTAAAGATGAATATGATAGAAAAGAGTTGAAAATATACTTGGTGCAATAAATCTTACTAAAATTTTATATTTGAACTCTGTTCTACTATTTTTTACACACACACACACACACACACACATATATATATATATACATATTAACGGTTAATATAGATGAAATTTAATTAGTAAATGAAATTCATATTATATACATGAAGTTAAATTAACAGCCAAAGTGCATCGATGTGTAGAATCTAATAAGACAGGTTCTGAGGCTGAATGAAAGTAATTAAAAAAACTTGTCCAAGCTATAACTAATTAAAAAGAAGCCTGTTTTTATATATCACTCCTGTTGTTATGTATGAGCTAGTAGCTGGACATTATACCTGCATGAGTTGAGACACAATGTGTACCAACATTTTTTATATCCCAAGCAAAATAAAGACATTCCCATTAGAACGTCTTGTATTTAAATGTAATATTTTAAATATAGATATAAATTTATTAGTAAATGGGTTCTCCATTATATCAATGAAGTTAAACCCACAGACAAAGTGTATTGATATACAGAAATCAATATGACCTATTTTTCAGACTGAATAAAAACAGTATCAAGCTTATCAAAGCTACCATTATTCAAAAGTAAACCTCGTTTGATCAATCATTTACATTCTTATATGATCTGGTAGATGGACAATATCACTATAAGAGTTGGGGTACAATGTATACCAACATTACTTACATCTCAAGTGAAATTAAAACTCTCCCATTGGCAAATCAAGTATCAAAATTTAATATATTTAATGGTTAATATAGATGTAAATTAATTAGGAAATGGAATTTCCATTATATAAATGAAATAGAATCCATAGTGCAGTAATCATTAAGATCAGTTCTGCCAGCTGAATTAAAAAGATAGCAAACTTGCTTAAGCTACCACTAATCTAAATAAGGCCTCTTATTGCTTTTTGCACATTAATACACATTCTCTGTGAGTTTAACATAATTTATATAATAGAAATTCCATTTTACAATTAATTTATATTAGGAATATTAAATTTAAATACATGACTTGCTGATGGGAGAAACATAATTTAATTGGATGTAAAAAATGGCATTGTACATTGCATCTCATCTTTTATACTTGTAATGACCAGCTGTTAGCTTATATGTAACAACATGAATGACTGACCAAAAGAGGTCTTATTCTGATTAGTGGTAGCTTGATCAAGTTCCTATTGTTTTCATTTAGCTTACATACCTTGTCTTATTGGTTGCTACGCATCAGTACAACTTAGCTATAGATTTAACTTCATTGATATCATGGAGATATCATTTACTAATTAATATATATATATATATATATATATATATATATTAGTAAATATATATATATATATATATATATATATATTAGAATTAGAAGAAAGAAAATCACATGATCAAAATTTTGTGATGCTGTACTACAGAAATGATTTAGCAAGAAGACATAGAATTTCTTTTGCTTAAAAAGTTGTTTATTTTACTTTTCATTTTATAAATATATTCAGGACATATAGTAAAAAAATATGTACTGTGAATAAAACAACTTAAAGAAAGGGGGCATGGGCTCCCTTATCATTGGGTATTTTCATGATTAAAATGAAATGGATATCACAAATACTATCCTAACTGTCATAGACTAAGATAATTGAATTCACCTATATTGTAATATCAACAGGAATAATAATTAGATGTCATCAAATGATTTAAACTGCTTATGGTATCCTATATTGTTTTTTGCTAGCAAAA
The DNA here is from genome assembly GCA_028023455.1 of Epiperipatus broadwayi. Lineage (NCBI taxonomy): Eukaryota > Metazoa > Onychophora > Udeonychophora > Euonychophora > Peripatidae > Epiperipatus > Epiperipatus broadwayi. Next base: position 296,577 of record JAQFVV010006659.1, on the reverse strand, counting down.
AAAAAATACCAAAGGAAATATCAGATGAAGAAATATGAATTGAAGTTATATAAAGGCAACATTGTGATAGAAAAAGCTAATAAAAACAGTGTTTTTAAACTAACACTGTCAGATAAGTTTTATTTTTTTTAAAAAAAAATAAAAACATAATGATAAAAATTTACTAAAGCTTTTTTATATTTTATTAATAATTTCCATTAGCATCATTTAAATGATATGCAAAATATACATTAAAAAAATGTAACAATATTAAAACTTACTTTATGTAATTTATTTTTAATAACCCTTTCATTATTATATGCTTTATAATTTAAATATATATCATATCTATCAATTGTAATCTTAAAAAGAAAAGTTGGAGGGGACATAAATGATAAAATATATGATAAAATATTAGATTGTAGTTGGTAAATTAGAATTATAATCTTTATTTTACCCACCCCATTGAGTTAATGCTTATTTCAATAAATTTATATTATTATTATCCTAAGTTCTTTGATTTGCCTATTGCATAAATCATTATTAATTGATTTTATTACACATATTTATTTTACAATTAAGTTAATTCATTATGTATCCCCTACTATATTTTATCATCAAGAGAGTCCTCATATATGGAATTTATTTTGTTTGCTAAGAAAAATATACTAATCTGTATGAATTCATCGGTGCTTTATAAATTGTATGAATTCACTATAGATATACATTTGAATTACCATATAGTAATTTCTGGATCAACATATTTATTTGTCTATTTATTAGTTATATTTGGTTGCCTAAGTACAACATTTATGTAATACATTTATGAATGCCCAAATATTTATTCCATAAGTTGATAAAATTACTTGATTTATTATTTTATTTATTATATGTGGTTTTCCAAATCTATGAGACACTTACTGGCCAGCTAGCCCTGTTCAGTTATAATATTTTTATCATAGTCATGGCTATCCAAATTTGCAAGTTATTCAGTGAACATAACTTATTTTACCTTTACATTTTTGGCAGACTTTATTAGTTTTCCTTCACATTTTGGATCATTCAATAAGGAAATATTATTATTTGTGAGATGATGATGTTTCCTTAGCCTTGTTCCTATGGTTTAGAATACTTTCCTTTATAATATATATTATTACATTTATGTTTTCAGATTTTGTGACTATATCACAAAGTGCATGTCCATTTTTCAAATCAATTGACTCTTCAGTTTTTATTCTATTCTGACAAAGTATAACAAATTTATTTAGTATAGAACAGTTCTTATTTGAATTCATTCAATATTTCTTATCTTGAAATTAATCTAAATTTATAACAATATATGGCGTTCTACCAAAAACACCATCAAGCGTATGTTTTGTTTATATAAACGTCAGAGCAAGAATTCACTATCTCTAACTTTAGTTCCACCTTCAGATCATGATTTCAAGATATTTGCTATCATCAGTGAAGGACAGGAATAAGAAACTAGATCTAAACACAAACTCAGTGTTTATGAAACAGTTTCTATTCAGCTTGCAAGTGTGAATCTTTTAGACATGTAATGTCTTCAAACTCAGCATAGCAAGCCAGATAGCTACATGAGTCTGATATCAGTTCAGCATCACCACATAGTAGAAGTCTCTGCAATATATATCATTGCAAGAAAGACCTCAAAGGTACATTTATAAAAAAAAAAAAAACACAAGTTAAAACTTGCTAACGCTTGTATTTATGACAATAGATGGTGTTCTACCAAAAACACCATCAAGCATATGTTTTGTTTACATACATGTCAGAGCAAGCATTCACTATATCTAACTTTAGTTCCACCTTCAGATCATGATTTCAAGCTATTTGCTATCGTCAGTGAAGGACAGGAATAAGAAACGAGATATAAACACAAACTCTGAGCGTTTATGAAACAGTTTCTATTCAGCTTGCAAGCGTGAATCTTTTAGACACGTAATGTCTTCAAACTCAGCATATCAAGCCATATAGCTACATGGGTCTGATATCAGTTCAGCATCACCACATAGTCTTGATGGTGTTTTTGGTAGAACACCATCTATTGTCATAAATACAAGCATTAGCAAGTTTTAACTTGTGTTTTTTTTTTTCCATAAATGTACCTTTGAGATCTTTCTTGCAATGATATATATTGCAGAGACTTCTACTATGTGGTGATGCTGAACTGATATCAGACCCATGTAGCTATCTTGCTTGCTATGCTGAGTTTGAAGACATTACGTGTCTAAAAGATTCACGCTTGCAAGCTGAATAGAAACTGTTTCATAAACGCTCAGAGTTTGTGTTTAGATCTAGTTTCTTATTCCTGTCCTTCACTGACGCTAGCAAATAGCTTGAAATCATGATCTGAAGGTGGAACTAAAGTTAGAGTTAGTGAATGCTTGCTCTGACTTTATGTAAACAAAACATATGCTTGACGGTGTTTTTGGTAGAATGCCATCTATTGTCATAAATACAAGCATTAGCAAGTTTTAACTTGTGTTTTTTTGTTTTTCTAAATTTATAAGTAAAATAATAAAGTCATTATTTCATTGCAGTCTATGACTATAGATTCATAATTCTTAGGCTCTCTATTTGCAGTCATCAACTGTTGTCTTATCTAGTTAACTATGGAAAAATAAAATGACATATAGTGATTGAAAAAGATACTTTTTTAATATTATTTTATATCTAGATCAATAAATAACCTTTTATTATATGTGAGATGTCCTTTTTTTATTGAGTTTTTATTAATTATTGCAGCTTAATATCAACTGATAATGAAAAAAAAATATTTTTTTTAAATAAATATATTTGGGTTATAACTATATGAACATTAAGTTATCAAAAAACGAAAAACTATACAAAAATAAAGTTAACATAACGCTTTGGTAATTAATAAATTTTTGAGAAAAACTGTGTTACATTTCTATTTTACATAACTTTCAGACTTGACTAATGAAATGAACACTATTAATAAATATTTCAGTACATTTTTACATTACTAAATTGCATTAGCAGAGCAATCTAATAATGTAAAAGAGTGCTAAAATGGTTGTTAAAAATGTTTGTTTTATTAGCTAAAATCAGAAGTTTTATATACATATGTAATCATTGTATCGACACACTTTCCAAGGCTAGATAGATAAAGGCATGGCCCATTTGTGTCAGATTTATTTTTTGTAATCTTGAAATGAATCATTTACATTTGATATCTAGTTTTTATAAAAATAAAAAATATGGATTCTTCATTTACATAACTCGATTAAAGCGTTTATCAATCCAGTTATTACATAATTCTTAAAATTATACTAAATAGTATGCATATATGTATAATATATAACCTCAATGAAAATAATAATAATAAAAAGATAGGTAGTCTTTTTATTTTCAAATTTGAGCTGAAACTATATATATATATAATGTTTTTACACAGAAATATATAAAAATAGTTAAAAATCACATGGAGGTATTTTTTTTTATAAAAAAATGTTGTCTGAAGTTTTGGGCCATGTTAATTTTTTTAATGCACTCCTGCTGTTTTGTTCATGTTTTTTTTTTTTTTTTATCTCTTGGTTGTATAACGTTTTTTTGTGTGTTAATTTTTATAGCACGATTTCCACATGAATGATATATTTTGACGTCTATTGCCTGCGAACTACAAGAGAAAAAGAATCAAATTTTATAATATATGTGTATCTAAAATAAAGAACTGATGGAATTTTGGGAATAAAAACAGCAATATACCCAATCATAATTAAAGTGTTTATATAATTAATACCATAAATTTTGTAATATTAGTTCAAATTTTATTTTATTACATGACTAATGTAACCAGTTGATGTACTATCATAATATTGTTATTTCTGTCAAATCTGATCTATAATCATTTGGTAAAATTAATAGAAAGTTATGCTGTGAGAAACACTGATAATAAAAAAAATCTAAAGATTACATGTCTAGTGTTTAACTTGTAATTATTTTATTCAATCTGAAATTTAATAAAGTCAGAATGAAATGGGAGAGCAGTTGATGGATAATTAAGATGATGTGCTTCATTAAAAAAATATATTTTATATGTTTTGATTTTTAGATTGTTTATGCTTTTACAGTGTACTCCTCATGCCAACTGTACCATAGTACTATTATTTACCAGTACACACACATATATATACATATTGATGCTTTGCTGTTTCACCATGTTTATTAAAACATCGAGCACTTTTCAATTTTATTGTTCTTTCTTAATTCTTCACTGATAATTATCTGTAACTTATAGATAAAATTTCAATATTAAAATTGGGAGGGACAGACGGATGTTTACAAAAAAAGGTCAAACATCAACTGTAAATATATATATATATCTTACACAAAAATAACAACCGACAAATCAGTCTTGTGTAAAAACATTTTAGAATAAATATAATTTTTATGACCAAACAAAAATTCAAAACACTTATTATCATTACAGATATCTTAAATAATATATGTAAACGTCTAAGTAATTTGTCAGTTCACATTTAACTGAGCCATTGCCAGATAAATGTCTCTACTGTCAAACTATTTTTTTAAAAAAATATTTCTTTAAAATAAGCTATTTAAATGGAAAATCTATTTTCAAGGATTTCTGTAACTTGCAATAGAAAATTCGTTTAAATTTGAATCTATACATTTGAAGTCTTAATTATTCATCTGTAAATACTTTATGCCAAATTTAGAGCTTTTTAAATAATGCTGAATATAAATACATGTCTGAAATCATAATTTATTTACATCAAATTTGATTTTATCATTTTAATATTTTAAATTGATAAAGGAATTGTTTTCATTTATTTAATCATAAAATCCTATAAATAACCTACCCAAAGTGCTTTTTAAATTTGTTACACTTACTTATTTTTTCAAAACTTATACGCATTAATTAAAATCAATAATTTCAGTTATTAAACTTGAAGTCTTATGATATTGTTAAAGTAAATTATATAAATATTAATAATATATATTTTAACAAAATCAATAATTATCTCATCTATTTAAAATATACTTATTGTTTGTATAAAATTTGTTAATTATTAAGGCGTTAAGGGGAAAACTATGCAAACCATTTAAATTATGTACATCTTTATACAAATTAATTCAAATTACATTGCAAATGACTAAATATATAATGCCTTAAATGTTTATTTAATTTAATTACAGTATTATGCAAAATATATAGCCTTCAAATAATGCTAATAACATTCTTTAATATTGTCCATATATACACAATAGTTCTTAAATAGTACAAAATTAAGACTATTTACATTTAATGAGCTGTCATGCAACCTTTATGTATATTCGACCTTTAAAACTATTGTTTTGTCATTATGCATAATAACCTTCACTGAAGAATACTTTCATATAAAATGGAAATAATTATATATATATATAAAGATTTTTGTCAATAAATTTTAAGCACATATAAAAAAAACATTAGAGAGAAAGAATGGTTAAATTTAAATAATAATTACCAAATAGGAGTATATAATTAATATAACATTACTTACTATGAAAACTTTAAGTATTATTAAAATAACATCAGTTAAATAACTGATCAATATTTTATGATAATTAATAATTACTTTATTAACAAAATTTACTTTTTTGCTTACCTTTCAGAGATATATAATGCAATATATACATGAATATACAAAAAAAATGAGTTATATAATAAAGTAGTACCTAAACAAACAAAAAAAATAACAAATTATGTGGAATATTTTATGTACTAAAAATAATGAAATACTAATGTTATTCATATTTCAGGGTTTTACTTATATATTTAGATTTACATGAATCAAAATTTATAAATTTGATATTGTTAGACTGATAGAATAGGGTAAAACATAGTTCATGTATCACTTTATCTTGTCATTTATGATTTAAAGATTTTACAATATTATATTATTACAATTTTATGCTTACACGTGGTGTAACCATAGTCTCTTATTCTATATGTTATAAGTTATTATGTTTACTAGATACAAGAACTACTGAAGTTGCTATGATATAAATTCATTTAACACCTACATAATTAAACAAATTATCATTAAATTGATATAATTTACAGATTAAATTAAATGTTTAGATTACATTTCTGTTTTAAATATTGTTGTTTTTAATGAATAGATGATGAAGTAGATTAAACATAATATTTCATTGGACAGAGGGCACACTGTTTTAGAAAAAACCAAAAATGATAGAAAAATGTAATTATGTCCATCAGATGGGTAAGAGTTTTTATTAAAAAAAATCTGTTACTTTTATTAATAAACTTCATGTAAAATTATTTTTTTATATTTTTAAAAGATCACTAATAGTTCTACTTCATATAAGTTTTTAAATTTTGTTAAAATTCCTAATGCCTTCCAATGTGAATATATCAAATTCATGACTGTATATAAATAATATACAAATTGTACATTAACACATACAATGCTGCAAGATGATGTACCATGGGAGAAGTATGTATATCAATGAAAATAATACTATGGTTTGCTTTCAAATATAAAGTAGATTTAATATGTCTAGTAATTTAAGATTCAACCATTTACTTCTTTAAATAATTTAACTTTAGAAATGAAACAAAAGCAATAATGGATATTGAATGTTTTTTCCAGTAATTTAGTTTATTTTTGCTTTGGGGATATATTTTTATTAAAAAAAAAACATACTAGAAAACAAATATATAATGCATAGAAATTGACAAATTTATTTTATTTTATTTTTATTTTTTAAGGTATGCTAAATTTTGGAAAAAAAAAAAACTATTATTGAGACATATGTAACAGCTCTAAAAGTTGGAATAAATTACCAGTTGTAATACATATATTTATTCAATATTTTTTATTAGAGAATCCATAAAAATTGCAAAAGCAAAGCTGCCAATGTAGAACCTTGATGAGGGTTTTTTTTTTTTGTCAATTTAAATATTCTGTCATGTTGTTTTTTTTATTTTTATTATACTTCAATAACTAGAAAATCATGATTAAATAGCCCTATTTTTTTATTTGTTACTTATTCCTAAATATTTTTCATTTGCATACCTTTTGCAAGCCCATTTCAACAAATTGTATTATTCATATTAACAAAACGTTTTATAATCAACATTATTGCTGTTATTTCAAATTTAGAATCTATAATTGTAAATAAACAGTCTAGTAACGGAAATAAATAGCAATAAATTAAATAATATAAATCTTATACCAATGTGCATAAGCATGTCTGTGTTTGTGTGTGAGTATATATATATATATAATATAAGAGATTTGAACTCAGAGTTTCAAGCTCCATTCAGTCATCCACTCTATCTCATACAACCTATAGACATGAATATAGACATGTGAAGAAGATAAATGATATCTAATATATGTATTTTGTGTTGAACCAGTACTCATCAGTTGGTCCAAATCATCATCTCCTCCCTACACATAAATATATAATTAGTGTTGAATGCTGTTCAGCACAAAATACTTATATTGGAGATTAATTATCTTTTTCATATGTGTGAGGTTGTGTATATTGATTCTTTGATTCAGAATGGATGGCTAAAGAGATGGTGAAAATCTATGTTCAAATTTCCTAAATTTTATCTAGACTCCAGGTATATAAAATATACTTCTATTTAAAATATATATATATATATATATTAGAAATAAAAAACTATATATAGAAAACTTCTTTTTTATTACACATAATATATATATATATATATATATATATATATATATATATTGTAATGGAACATATATGTGGCAGCCCCAGGATTGGACTAGCCAAATGTAATGGAAACTATATGGTAGCTTACAATTGGATAAGCCAAATATAATGGAACGTCTATTAGGTATTCCATTAAAATTAAAGAATGAAGAAAAACAAAATTATTCCAGTTATATTTAAATAAATTGTTTAAATGTACTTCCAGCTAGCTATATATAAAATAAATCTAAAATCATGCAAAGCAATGAGATCTATCTTTATAATTTATTTTTAAAGTTGATGTGACTAACTCATCAAATATATATATTAGAAACAAAGGGACTTTTACTAAATTCAAATATACACATCTAATTATGTAAATTTATGTACCTCTAAATATATGACTGAATAATATGTGTAAGTGACCTACAAACCAAATAATAAATGAAATATAAAATTATCTTTTATTAAATTGTAAATTCAATTAACTTCATAATAACTTTGGTATTATGAGAAAATAAGAATAATATAGTATCGCTCTTTTAAATAATTACAAAGGCATTATTTATAAAAACAAATAGTACATCCTTTATTTTATGTTATAGTTCAACTTTAAATAATATTGATGTTTTAAATATAAATACAAAGAATAACTATATGTATATACTTGTAATAAGTATATATAGATTAAATATATAAAGACATATTTTTGCCTAACCATTATAATATAAATATAACAATTCATATATAACTTCAACCTATAAATTACATTTTAAGATTTTTAAATTATTTAAGATAATTATCTGAACATCTGTTATACGTTTAATATTATTATAAAACAAGATGCTTAAATTGACCACTTATAAAACGTTGTATTTTATAATAAAAAAAAAATAAAAGTAAATAAAAAAAAATATATCAATCTCAAAAATATATTTATATATTACTCATACATATATAAAATTATTAAATACCTTTTTAAAGTTCATTTAGCTAATTTTCCTTTCCAAAAAGTTAATTTATTCCATGAGTTCTTTTATCCGTTTACTTTTGATTATTAGAATGCATTCTATCGAAAGGCGAAGAAATTATTATATTAAAGAAAATTGTTAATCCTTAGATATATGCATATTTTATCCTTTTAAAATTTCCTTCATTAAAAAAAATAAATAAACAAGTTGAAATGTTAAATCCAGCACATCAATTCCAATTACTTCCAAATTATGATTAAATTGATGATTATACATTTAAGATAGCTATATCAAGTTTCAACTCCAGACGCGATGAAATTTATACATTGAATTTTTTTAGTTGTTCCATTGAAAATTGCCTTTGAATAAATGAAAGCGATGATGCAGCCTCCTGGCTGCGATTCTTGATTAACCTGCCATAATTTATGTATTTACCATAAGATATCTATGTTATTTCAGTATTTTGAAGAATAATAAATTTTATAGAAATATAGTACAACAAAAATTTTATTTTTCAGTTGTTTGTTCTATATCTATTCCAGTAAGCAATATAATGATAATGGCTTCTTTATTGTTGTTGCTATTGTTCCATGCGCCAGCAGATACTATTTTAAAACTCATGTTATATATGTTCTCTTTTAAAACAATTAACATTAAAATAAAAATAAAATATCAAGTATATATATATAAAATATTAAATTGAAAATTTGATATCTTTAAAAATATACATATATTATAATTTATTACATTTAATAATCATTGTAAATAAAATATTTTTTTTTTTTTTTTATAATTAACAATTTATATGTCCTTATTTATTTTAATAATTAAATGTTTATTATGATGTACTATCAATATATATATAAATAAAACAATAACTTCAAATAATAACTATATTTAATAAACATAAAAGAAAAATTTAAATATTTCATATGTAAACATCAACTTAAAGAGATTTTTTTTTTAATAACAAATGATAATTTAAAAATATAATATCGACTTATCAATATTTACAATATATATATATTGCATATTTATGAAGCAAAGGAGAATGAAAGTTGAGCTGAAACTATTAAGAATATGCTACAGAGCATATGCGCTGTAGTTACATCATTACAAGTCATAATTTATAGTGCTATATTCTATCAGTCACCAAAATATAAACACTAAAGAAACATGCTTTTTGAGATTAAATAACTATCTTAATCCACACCTCCAATTATCAAACATTCCATTTCTATTATCACTTTTAACTTTTTAAAATTAGCAATATTAAAAGCACTCATCCTTACTTCCATAAATATTTATCAGAAAAATCTAAATTTTCTCACAATATTAACTTTAAAAGGGTATATTTTTATATAGAATATAAAAAAAAAACATTATGATTAGGTTTTGAATACTTTACATGTTGTATAATTTAGTTTTTAAATATATTGAAATGTATATTATACAGGGAATAAACTTATTAACTCAATTTTAAAACATAATTGTCTTATGTTGTTATGTTAATATCTAGACATTGTAGGGCTTTTAAAAAAAAGTCAAAATTAATAGTAATTTTTGTTTTGTAATTCATCTTACACTATTTATTTATGTGCCTTCATCCAGTGCCACTATTACTACTACTACTACTACTACTACTACTACTACTACTACTACTACTACTACTACTACTACTACTTCTATTACTACTACTACTACTATTACAACTACTATTTTTATTATTATTATTATTATTATTATTATTATTATTATTATTATTATTATTATTATTGCTACTAGTACTACCACTGCTAATTCTACTGTTACTGCTACTGCTACTACTACTACTGATATACTTATACCTATTTATAAGTCTAGTTCTAAGAAATATATAATAATTTTAGCTCTATTTTTGTTCTGCATATTGTGGCTAAAAATTTAAAATACATATATAATAAAAATTAGAGATAATATCAATAACTGTTTAACTTCTGTTAATAATTTAAATTAATAGTATTTTTTGTTTTGTAATTCATCTTACACTATTTATTTATGTGCCCTCATCCGCTGCAACTATTACTACTACTACTACCACTACTACTACTACTACTACTACTACTACTCCTACTACTACTACTACTACTATTATTATTATAATGGGTTTACACTTTTCTTTTATTATTCCTACATTTAATACTGCAGAATGTATTTTATTAACTTTGAGACATCTTAAATTTGTTCTTTCTATTTTGGCTATATATAGATCATGTACAAGTAAAGTTTTGGATTTAGTTGCTAAATTTGATATTTTGTTATCAGATTTCAGTCCAAATTCTGCTATTTTACTAAGTGAACTAGATATTGATTTATTAAATAATGATTATAAGTCTGCCATAGATCAATTAAATTTGCTTTATAGTTATGGATTTAATCAACCTTTTTTTATCTACTCATATAACTCCCATATCTCATTTCTTTTGGATTGTATTTTTATTAGATTAAGTCGAGGATTGTTTTTTGATTGTCTTCTTCTAAATTAGTTCTTACAGATTATTTTGTTAGTGAATTAAAAATCTTGAATTGTATGGATAATATTAATGTTTGTGCATATATTGAAAAATTATCTTTTTCTAAATTGAATTATTTATTATCTGTTCAGAATTAGGAAGTGATTTTTATGTTAGATAATGTTAATGATGCATTTTTGGAATTCCAAGCTATTTGTTTAAACTTAATTGCTAAAGCAAAGTTTTTAAAATTGACTAGTAAAAACAGAAGAAGATTGCCCTGGATAACTGATGCTTTGATCTGCAAAATTAATCAAAGAAATGTATTAAAAGCTTTGGATGACTCATCAGACACTTTAAAATATCTTAATGTTGAAATTAGATCTGATATTAGAAAGTTGAAATTTAAATATTATCAAGAATTCCTTAGTGATAAAAATGTTTCTTTGAAATGGAAACAATAAATTCTTTGATTAAAAAATCTCTTAATGGAATTAAATTTATTAAATGTAATGAAAATTTAATTAAATTACGGTTTAATGAGTATTTTGCAAATTTATCGATGCATGATATGCCTGAACAGATTTTGTCTTTTTATTCGGGTTTGAATTTTTTTTCATATTGTAATGTTTCTGTATTTCAGTTGTCTGTAGCAATTGATAGTTTAAAAAATGTCAGTTCTTTTGGATTAGATGGTATTACTTTTAAAATTCTTAAAGAAAATAAGGTAGCATTTTTACCTGTTTTGCTTCACCAGGATGTTTGAAAGTTAATGTTATTACTCCTGTTTATAAAGAGGATGATTCTATTCTTATGTTTAATTATTGGCCAATTGCTATTATTTCTGTTTTATCTAAATTATTGGAAATGATTGTTAAGGATCAAATGTCATTTTTGTTTTAAAATAAAATTTTATCTGTCAATCAATATGGTTTTCTTCCCCATAGAAGGACATTAGATGCTTTTAAACATCATCTTCATCATTTAATATCTTCATTACATCATGGACTTAAAATATTGGTTATTTATCTTGATTTATCTAAATCATTTGTTTCAGTTAATCATAATATTTTGATTAACCATTGCTATTTGTATGGTTTTTATGATTCTATTGGTAGTTGGCTGGATCATGTACATGACAAATTTACTTATAACACAATAGTATAGAACATTTTAAAGAAAAATTTTTAGGCTTACATTTTACTTAAATCCTACACAAATGAGAACAAATATTCAAAACCAACTAACAAATAAAATAGAACTCATAACCAACTCACTAGCAAAAGCATATCTCTATACACCAAAGTTTCATCACACAATATGCTAATTGTGGCTAGAATGATATACATTAAGGTATAGCATCAGGATTTTTGGTGAAAGGCACTATGGTAATTGAATACAATTATTTTACTCTATACAATATATTGTATACAACATTGACCAGATCAAGAATATACAGCACAGTGAAATGACTAAGATAATTCAAGATGAAAGTAAGAATGTCCTAAGGTACAAAGTTACTAGGGTTTTTATTAGTGGCAAGTTTGGTGGCAAATTGGCTGGTTTAAAAAAGCATGCTCATTTCCAGTGGTCCAAAACAGTGAACTTATGGAGTAAATACATTGAGGGTCTGCATTCTTTTAAAGTGCAAGTATGACATAGGGATCATTGATAAAAATGGGTGATCCAATTGTCAGTGTATGTATGCTCTTTTTCACATGTGCTGTTTGGTTAGACAAATTTTTATTTTCTGAGTGCAAGGTAGTGCTTCAACTGATTCAGACATGATGGTAGGTTTGAGTAAGTCTGATGTACTGTTAGTGTGTTTTGTGATGGTTTGCTTATGTAGCTCACTGGCCAATGCTATAAGATGCAGAGGTAAAAAGAATGTTTACATTAAGTGTTGTATATTAAATGATAATATGTATATAGAGACAAGACTCTTCTGAACTGGACCTATAACCATTTAATGTTTGTTTAACATAATGTAAGATACAGATAATATGACATACCACAAGTTTTTGATTCCATCTTAATTAACCCTATTATTCAAGTGCTCCAAAACACTATGATCCTGCATACTCTGTTATACCTAATGGTCATCTCCTTTTGTATTGTGAGTTGCCCATCACTGTTAGTGGTAGAAGTTCTCCATCCTTCAATCCCATGTAGTCAATATAACAAGTACTACCCCTAATCTCATTAATTTTAACACTCTACATAAATTGAATTTTGCAATAAATATAGTATAAAATTATCAAAATCCAAATTTCACACACCCGACACTATCTTTCTTGCATAACATACACAGTTGCCACCACTTTCTTCCTACTTTTTTAGAAACAACTCCCCATATTGCAAAACATTCTTAATGACTACACATATTGATAAAAAAACTATTGTATGGACTTGATACTCAAAGAAATTAATAATCCCAAGTTTTTCAAGGAAATCCCACTCCATTCTTAGGCTTTTCTTTTTACAAAATCTTTCTTGGTATGAGACTCACAATACAAACAAAGTTACAAAATTTTTCCTGAAAATTACCAACTCATATAAATTTTTCAAAGGTGTACCTGTCTAATAATCTTGCTATGAAAAAAATTGCATACTATGCACCTATTAACAAATTTTCAAAAATGTTCATTTTCACCATCAATTCCTTGTGCAATAAATTGTTCTGTAGCTGCTTAATCATATCAATATTCATAAAATTCCCAATCACAAACCCTTGTACAGAAGTCTTTAAGTGGTTTATACACAAAATGTCATTAACTTAATATCAGCTATTGCCAACTGATTTTAAAATCTTCAGTGCCTGCTGAAAATAATCCCTACAGCTAAACCACCTGCTTTAACACCATATCACACAGATTTTATTCACTCAAACATAGTTATGACCAACCAGGTCAGAATTTCCCACCATTCCAAGTATACTTACTTGAAAACATAAACCTGCTTTATCCAGACTCTACAAATGATTATCTCCACATGTTTGGAATAAATAACTGTCACTTTATCCCCAATTTAAAAAATGGTCAATGCAACCATTTTTGACTCTTTAATTAGACTCACCCTGCACCTGCTTCCAACATCTTTTTTTCTGTGGTGTCATCATTTATCCAAAAATGTCAATCCATTCATGGGCTATGCCACAAAGCCAAAGAGACTTAACAACATCTTCTCAATTACTGCAGAGCACTAAAATCCTTATGACAAATTATGTTAAATGCAGAAGGCATCCCAATACTTCTATCTATCATGTAATTTAGTTATTCTAAAGATTACACATTCCTGCCATGTGTGCAACCCCATTTACCCTGTTTCACTTCTGATGTACCTGTTGCACTTTCTTGTTATGCAACAACATCAGGGGGTGGCTTTCACTTTATCAATAAATTATGCCAGCTAAAAGCATGGGATAACAACATAGCATCCTTGGACCTTTTTGTGGTGACTTGATCACTCATTAGAAAGTAGTCCAACCTATAAATGAGCACAACCACACAAGGCAGTACTAACAACATTCCTGAACATTTCATCTGCTTCTTAATATAACTAGCTACATGAAAAACTATGTTCCAGATACACCTTACAATAGTTCAATATGACAAGACTATCTATCCAGACCAGTCAAGCTTAAGACAAATGAACTTTTTTTAAAGATTATAAGCATTTCTTTTTTTATACATCTGATACTATATTATAAAAAAGTATCATTAATAATAGTCATATACATTTACCAATGCTCATATAATTGTATTGTAATCAGTAGTGTAAATAAAATTTATATAATAACAAACAATCATTATACTACAAATGTCTTTGTAACCCTTGAAAAACATTTGTAAAACCTATGTAACACTTTTTGGTCAATAAGTTATATTACTGAAATATAAAAAAAAAATGTAGGCAATAAAATTAGTAAAATAATAGAAAAATAAAAAACAACACAAAATATAACAAAACTGAAATAAATATAAATATAATGAAACCCAAATAAAATAATTCACCTAATATGAAATAAAATATACAACATAAATCTAAAATAAATATAAATTACACATGTGCATTCCTGACTGTATATGTATATATTCATGAACAACTATTCATTTAAATATATTTCCTTTAATAATTTTCTAATTACTTCTATTGCATATAAACTTAAACCCTAATTTTATTATAAACACATTAATAAATTACTTATTATTTATATACATGTAATTCTCTATTCAACCTTCATTTATTAAGAATATTCTTTTTAAGTTTTAAATCACATAATATGTATTATTTTCTTATTCAGACTTGAATTATTAATATTTTATATTTATCTTTTTTTATATCTAAAACCCATAAATATTACAATCTTTTAACTTACCTATTTTTATGTTTTAAAAGTAAAAAAACATTTAAAAAAAAAATAATTACTTTATACGCTAACTTCTTTTATTACATATTATTTAAACTAACTATATATATATTTACTACAACTCTTTCTTTATATTTATATACTTTATTATTATTATTATTATTATTATTATTATTATTATTATTATTATTATTATTATTATTATTATTATTATTATTATTATTATTATTATTATTATTGTTGTTGTTGTTGTTATCGTGTAATTTTCTCTTATAAATGTATATTTTATATTATGCTGTTTTATATGTAAATATTATGTTAAGTTTTTATTTCATTAATATGTAATATGTATGAATATATTAATGTGTAGTTGGCTACATTGTTATCCTAGACGTTTGGCTGATGTAATTTATTGATAAATATGGATGGCTGCCTACTGGTGTTGGTGTCTAACAAAAGGTGGAATAGGTACACCAGAATACGAACATGGTAAATGGGGCTGCACATGCTGCAGGAATGTGTAATCTTTAGAAGGACTAAGTAAAGTTTTGTCACTTAACTTTGTGGAATAACAATATACACATATATAACTTTACTGCAATTACAATTGTAAAATTTTTGTCACATTGTAACATGATGCAACATGACTTTTTTTTCCTGATAGTGCATAATAAAGAAATGAATAAAACTGATGAAAGTTTATGCAAAGTTGCTTATAAATGTTTGCTTGCCTTTCACTGGTTTCTAAAAGTAAAAATAACTATATAAATAATTTTGTATTAAAGATGAGAAAAATATAAAACTGAAATTGTAGAATTTTTTTTCATGCGTCATAGCATCGGCCAAAAAGCGAACCCGCTATCCCTGGACAAGTGCTTGTAAGGCAGCTGTGCTGACCTCTCGATGACCAACGCTTGACGTGAATTATTTTTTACCTCTAAATTTTACTTTAACTACTAAATGCATTGAAATAATTAAAGGTGTTAGTAGTTTTAATTAATTTATACTGTGAGTACTGAATAGAGTTGTTTCGCAATTTGTATTAGTCAAATATTGAATGCCACGGATAAAATAATCGTAAACGGGAGGAACATAATAGAAGTTAAAAGCACAAAGGTTTGAATTTAACAACCTTATTAAGAAACACTAAAGGAAAAAATAATTAACATTAGAAAAATAAGTCCAGATGGATACAAGTAATCCTAAAAACATTTTAAAATATTTTGCTAAACATGTATTTAATTCATATAATTACATCTAAATGTACTCGCAACGAACAAAAACTCAGAATTGAATAATAATTGTAATCAACAATGATAAATCCTAGTGCCAAATTTCTAAAATTTTTGACAAAATATTTCGGTTCTGACTAGAAGTATTAAAAATAGAGCTTTAATAATTAATTTAATTTAATTAATTAAAATGACAACTTTTGAAATATTTCAATGACATTTATTATTGACATAAAAAGTTTAGGTTTTAAAAATACTTTGTGTCTATGTATTGAAAAAATATTTGATTTTTTTTCTTCTAAATAATAAATAATCATTAAAAATACAGTTTGAGTTTATGCAATGTATTTTGAAATGAAATGTTATAACTTATACATTTTGTACATATAATTTTTTATTAAACTGATTAAAAAAATTAAATGAAATTATAAAAAAGAATTATATGTATAAAATATTTATCCAGTTACCAATTTGTATCTAATTAAATTTCAATATTTATTTTTACAAAAGTATTTTATCTATATTATTGTTTATAAAATTAACCCGAATAACGTTATCTATTTTTCTTTCTGGATCCATAGTTTCTCAAATTCTTACAAAAAAAAAATCGTTTTATTACATTAATCCTTCATAAATTATGATACTGAAGAGAAATGAACAATGTGTAACTCTGTTTACTTTTTATTCTCTCTCTCTCTCTCTCTGGACTGAATGAAAAGTTGAAAATGTTTTGTCAAAAGTAAGTTACACAGATATGCTAAAAAGATTTATCAGCCAAGAATAGACGTATTCAATTTTGTGTTTTTGTTTGTTGCGTGTACATCAGCATGTATATGAATGCATCAAATATATGTGTTACTTTTGTTTATAATATTTTATTCTTGTTGATTTGTTGTGATTGTAGTAATATATTTATATTATAAAATAAAAAATGGTAGATAAAAAATTGTAAATTTAAAATTGAGCCAAATTTTGATGAGACTAATAAAGCACTAAAATAACAATAGATTTTAAAAAATCACTTTTTTTTTCAAAAAAACAAAAAATCTTTATTTGCACAAAAAGTAAAATATACATTGTAATATAGAGTTCATGTTTACAATCATGTTTGACACATTAAAGACTAATTAGTTATTAAATTAGATGATGAGTACAGGATTAAAAGTAAAATTTTATGTTATGTTACTTATCAGGGGTGATCTAATTTGGCATATAAATCCCATGTCATGTAAAGCTTAAGTGTCATGAATAAATAATATACATGGCCATTGCTAAATATTTAATTGACTCCATGTTTGCTCAGCAAGACAAGGCAGGCATGTTCTTAGATCACTTTCTTTAGCTTTATATAATAACTTCAAGAAAATGTCTTCAATAGGACCGGCCAACACTCTATCAAATAATACCTTACATCTATTCTTCCATATAATAAAATTTATGAAAGTGGCCAGGTGGATGGAGCCAACATTTCCACTTTTGAATGCATCATTAAGGTAGACATTTGAAGAATTGTATCCTGTAACTTCTGTAGGGCAATATTCCATAACCAAGTCCACCATTCACATTGATAGAGTATGTGTTCAATGGACTCATCAAATCTTCTACAAAGTGTACATATTGTATCAATGTTGTGTCCTCTCTGATTACAAAGAAACATCCCAGTAGGCAAGGCTCCAAGGTTGACCTTAACAAAAATATCCACAAACTTTGGTTCCAATTTTAGGGACTTAGTCAGCCTTATGAGACAAGGGATTGCAACTGGGAGAAGATTTTCTGTTCTAGATTTACCAGAGTGAACTAATTGATAAAAACTCTAGTATGATATTTTTTCATCAAACATGGAGCTAGAGCTTTTGATGCTATTAAAGACAATAGTTAATTGTTGTTGCATCCAGATATTTCTTTTATGCAGGGGTGGACGATCAGTGGGGATTATTTTTTAAAAGGTATGGGACTTTCTATGTTTGCATTGTCTTTGAAAATTTGAACAAGGACATTGTAAGTCCTCTGTATCAGAAAAATTTTAATAGAGTGCAGTCCTAAACCATTAAGATATCTTGGTTTTTACAAAATATTAAGACTTATTGCTGGTGTCTTCCCTCCCAGCACAGCTTTCTGCACACAAAATAAGTAAACATGTAGGCCAGGCTTGTGTTTTAAAGTGAGAAGTAAAACTTACAAAAACAAATTTGTTAATAAAACAGGCAAAATTCTCCATGTAGTACTGCCACTCAGTGCAAGCCAAAGTTATCAATGGATGCCATTACTCTGGCTTGCACTGAGTGGCACTATTGTATGGAGAGTTTTGCCTGTTTTAATAACAATTATGAGCAAGTATAAGAAATGGTGATCATGTGATGTTTAGTGCTTTAAAAATAAATTTGTATAATTTAGAATATATTTTGTAGTTTTGTTTTTTCATATAGATCATTTCTGTTCACAACCCTTAATAAACACTGAATAAAGATATTTGCTTGTAAGTTTGATTCTCTTATTAATTAATAGGAATACAAATTTATAGTCTACAAGTACATTTTAATAAATGCCAATCTGCACTGTTATATCACTGAGCATAATCTATGAGCATAAAATCCATTTTTACTGTTTTGTAGCCTTGCATGGTTTCATATAGTGGTACAGTGATAAAATTTGGAGTTCAAAGTTCATGAGGTGTAACTTCAATTCTGTCATTTTTGGTTCTCAGACTTTATATAAATTTTAAAGTAGCAAACTTATTTATTATTTATTTAGTGCTTTGTATATATATATTGTGCCAATGCCAAATTGGCACATGTATATAAAATAATTTTGTATAAAAATTATTATCAAAATCTTTCGGAAAAAAGAATTTGAAAGTTACAATTAATTAGTTTAAAGAGGGGAGAGGGTGTTTTCCTATAAAAAAAAAAACAAACTAAGAGTTTATAAAAGAAAGAGTGTTATTATTATAAATTAAAAGTTAAAAATCTCTTTTCATTCCAGTTTAGTAGAATAAATGTGTATATATGTGCGATGGTAAATAGAAATAAATGTTAGCTCATTAATAAGATAAATGCGTGTTAGAATAATATTAAAAAAAATAAATAAATATTGAAATGAAATGTATTTAAAAACACAGTGGTGGACTACTAATTAAAGATATAAAAACAACACGTTTTAAAATAGCTACTACTAATCAAACAATCAATCAAAAAACACATTGTCATAGGATTAGTAATCAAGGAATTTCAACAACACTTATTGCACTTATTCCCGGAGGATATAAAAATGAAAACAATTCACAGATATAAATAGCTAGATTTTATCGGACATTCAGTGGGAGTTTGCAGTTTCAGTCTAGTTTTGCAGTGTCAGTTTACAGAAATGCAGTGCTGAAGAGCTTTTGGAAATATAAGCTTGTGCTCCAGCCTTTTTAGTCCAACAAGATCATCAAAAGCTGCCTGAGAAATAATGTCTGCATAACAACACAGAAATCCTCCATCAAGCATTCAACTGTCTTCAAAATAAAACAAATGGATTCACATAAAAATCTCTTCAAGAAACGTCCAAATCTAACCGGTTAGATATAATCCATCAGAAGCAACAGAAGCAGCCAACGACAAGAAAAAAATCCTAGGTATATATTTTATTATTATCATTTATACATAGTAGTCACCACTGTAATCTGTAAATATTCAAGATGCAAATTATATGAACTCTATCATACATAACATGAACTATTGATATGTGTGTGTAAGTTTCAAATGCTATAAATGCTTTATTATTATGTTCGCGAATGTGAGATAATTTAAAATGTCAAAGATTATTTTTGCTTTTTTCATAAAATATACTATCATGTGTTAATTTAAAAATGTGCATGTGTTAAAATTGGATCTATAAAATGTTTATAATGCGTTTATGTTAGTTAGTAAATTATCTTTAAACTTAATTAATGTTGATTTAAATAAATTGTCTTTAAATTTAAACTTTATCTGTCAGTCAATTCTTTTTATCAATCTCTTCTTACCAATATTTTATTACTGATTAAAATTAGACTGGGCTAGTTAAGGAAATTTTTTTGAGCACTGGATTATGAGCCTACTGCCCGAATATGTTAGTCTTCAGACTAGCTGGCACCCTGGGGTTTACCCCAAAACAAATAAAGTATTTGGATAGTAGGGGTTTGAATCTAGCAGCCGAGATGGGCCATTGTTGATAGTTAAAGCTATCAATAAGATCTCCCATTTTGCTCGAACATGCTGGTTCATTCACGTAACCTTTATAAGATTATAAATGTAGTTATGAAGGAGTTTGAAACCGGCCAAAACTTATATATACGTATAAGTAGGTGGTTTCAGCGGTTCGACCCAGTACATAAATGGCTTTACCCAACATTTGGGGCTGAACCTAAGAAATAACAGTAAATAAATGCTTTGTTTCTTGTTTAAAAATAAAAACCTTAAAGAAATCTAAATTACGTAGGTAAAAGTGTATTAAATTAAAAATAAAAAAAAAGAATTGACCGAAGTTTTTTTTCTTACTTCTTTAAATGAAAAGAGATTTTGTGCTATTTACGTTCTGTTAAATAAATGACAGTTGGGTGTTTGGGTGGAGTTAAACCATTAAAATCGGGTAGGATAAACGGACAAAGGAGAGTGGAGTCAGCGTGTATTTCCAGTTTAGAAAGAAATTGATAAAATAGAAATTAGTAAACTTATGAGCGTGAATAAAATATAATATTAAAAAAAAATAATATAAAAAAGTAAAGTTTAAAATTATAAATATGACAAGAAATAAACTTAAAATGGAGACTCAAGGTAAAAAAACAGACAATGTTTCTAGCGAGGAACAAAATAAAACCGAAACTAGTGAAATAAAAAAGGTCCCCAGTGAAGAAAAAATAGAAACTCAAGCGAAAGAAGTAGAGAATGCTTCTAGTGAGGAACAAAAAGATAAAAACAAAAAAAAGGTTGAGCAAAAAGAAGAGAAAAGAGAAATCATAGCTTTACTAACCAGCATGTTGGAAAAACAAAAAGAAGCAGCCGAAGAATATAAAAAAAATAGCAGAAGAGCTTAAAAACCAAAATAATGAAATGAAGAGTAAATTGAAAGGGCAAGCTGAAATGCTTGAAAAGTTAAAGGACCAGATCGAAATGGGCCAAAATAAAATAAAAGAAGAAATTAGGGAAGAAATAGAAGAGATTAAAACACAAGTAGAAAATCAAAGAGACCGCTTACGAAGTAATTGAAAAAAATAAGATAGAAGAGAGAAAAGTAATTGAAGAGATAAAAGTCGGAATGACTGATTTAGCTTGGAAAGTAAATCAAAAGAATAGTTCGCAAATGGAAATAAAATAGTGTGACCACTTGAGTGCAAACACGCACATTATAAACAATACGGCAATCGTGAACCAGTTTTTGAAAATACGGATATTTTCTGGCCATCAAGGTGAAGCTCCTATGGAGCATTTAAATAGTTTGGAGCGCTATTTCACTCTGAATCAATTAAGTGAGGAGGCTATGATCACAATAGCTTATAGCCATTTACAAGGGGGGTCTCAATCTTGGTGGGACTCTTTATATAAAAAACCCATCACTTTTGCCGAATATAAAATTGCTATTTTAGCTAGTTATTGGAGCGAAGATTATCAGAAAAATCTTCATCACCAGATCTCGCAAGATAAATGGCGACCTGGTGAACCGTTTGTTTCTTTTTTTAGAAGGCAAGTGGCGAAATTACACTCGTTAACAGCAGACCCACTATCTGAACAACAAATTGTCAGGATAGTCCGCCATAGTTTTCCTCATAATGTTGAGCAAATGCTCATAGGAACGAAAAGGAAAACAGTGGAACAAATGCCGGAATTGTTGAGCGCTTTCGACAGAGCTAGACCAACTTTTGACATGAGAGATAGGGGATTCAAACCCCAACTTAGAGAGCCGGCTGTAAACGCCATAAGATATAGACATAGGTCAAATTCGGGGAGTCCCCGGAGGAGACATTATTCTAATAGTCCCGAGAGAACAAAAATCTTTCAAAGAACCGACAGCAATCCTAACATCTCGCATACTAGATTTAAGGAAAGGCCCAGGGGTGATTCTCAATCCCCCAGCACGAGTGGCTATATGCAAAAAATATATATAATAAAGAACCACCAGAAAAAAATTAAAAATATGTAATCGGACGGATTCGCCAGCTTGACCTAGTTATTAACGACCATGGACTCGGAATAATGGAAAATGTTTAACAAAGTTTAATGAAATAAATGAAAAAATGAGTATCAAGTTAGGTGAATAATTAAAAATGATTAAAGGTAGTCTCAGTAAATAAATAATAATCTTAGAGTTTTTAAAATGTTAAAGCAACGATAAAACGATTTATGTCAAAACCCTCGATTATGTTTTATCGATGATATTGATATCCCAGCTCATAAGTCTAGAACATAGCGGAGTGTGACATACACAAAATAAATGTGTAAAATCAAATTAGATAAGCAAAATGATTATGTCAAAAACCCTCGATTATGTCTTATCGATTCTATTGATATCCCAGCTCATAAGTCTAGAACATAGCGGAGCGTGACCTAAAAAAAAAAATGTGTAAAATCAAAATAGACCAGCAAAATGAAAATGATTGTAGAATTAAATAAATGAAAAAGATAACGGGATTTCTAGAATAAAATCAAGTTAGATATTTGCATAACAAATAAATCGCAATAAAATAAAACAGTTTTTTTTTTTTTCTGAGTACGCGCACATTAAAATAAAATAGTTTTGAATATACGCAAGTTAATAAAAGTTGAATAAATAATGGATCATAATATAATAAAAATAGTTTGTCTGAATACACACACATAGATAAAGAAGTTAAAATAATGGTTTAAAAATAGTATCGTAAAACTAATATTAAAAGTAATGTTCATAATGATTAAAAATCTTATTTAAATAATGTTTCTTAAGGGTTATAAATAATACTGGAATATAAATGAATAGTGTAAAATATTGTTCGTGTAAATTTAAAAATAAGGTTGGAA
The DNA here is from genome assembly GCA_028023455.1 of Epiperipatus broadwayi. Taxonomy (NCBI): domain Eukaryota; kingdom Metazoa; phylum Onychophora; class Udeonychophora; order Euonychophora; family Peripatidae; genus Epiperipatus; species Epiperipatus broadwayi. The sequence goes on along the minus strand of JAQFVV010006659.1, from coordinate 272,778 downwards.
GATTATTAATAAAAAAAATAAAAGTCAATCTAAGGTGTATTAAGAGTGTGTAAATATACATGTGTATATACGCGCACATACACTGGTAATATTCGGTAAAGACAATACCTTATGATGAGTATCTTAAATGTAGTTATCCAGATATCCTTTTAGGTTTTTTTCTTGGTACTGCTGCACCTTATGATTGAGTGCAAAAAAAGGACTTATTTATTATAGATTCCCTGTAAGCAAGTCCAGTAATAACTCAATATCTAGAATATTAGTAGGTGTAGAATTATGCTGCATGTATACACATGTGTTAAATAAAGATGTTTGTAACGATTTACAAATAATATTATAAGATTAGTAATAAAAATATAAAGTTAATCTAATGTGTATTAAGATTGTGTAAGTATGCATGGGTATATACGCGCACATACACTGGTAATATTCGGTAAATACGATACCTCATGATGTGTATCGTAAATGTATTTATCCAGATATCCTTTTAGGTTATTTTCTTGGCACTGCGGCACCTTATGATGTGTGCAAAAAGGGATTTATTTATTATAGATTCCCTGTAAGCAAGTCCAGTAATAATTTGATATCTAGAATATTAGTAGGTGTAGAATTATGCTGCACGTATACACATGTGTAGGAATTATCTAAAATAAAAAAATAATAAATCTTTATAGTCAACAATTAAAATTGCAAGAGATAAAATGGTCAAAAATGATGCATTTTACTCTAAAATGGAGGGGGGTATATGTGCCAACACCAAATTGGCACATGTATATAAAATAATTTTGTATAAAAATTATTATCAAAATCTTTCGGAAAAAAGAATTTGAAAGTTACAATTAATTATTTTAAAGAGGGGAGAGGGAGTTTTCCTATAAAAAAAAAAACAAACTAAGAGTTTATAAAAGAAAGAGTGTTATTATTATAAATTAAAAGTTAAAAATCTCTTTTCATTCCAGTTTAGTAGAATAAATGTGTATATATGTGCGATGGTAAATAGAAATAAATGTTAGCTCATTAATAAGATAAATGTGTGTTAGAATAATATTTAAAAAAATAAATAAATATTGAAATGAAATGTATTTTAAAACACAGTGGTGGACTACTAATTAAAGATATGAAAACAACACATTTTAAAATAGCTACTACTAATCAAACAATCAATCAAAAAAACACGTTGTCATTGGATTAGTTATCAAGGAATTTCGACAACACCTATTGCTCTTATTCCCGGAGGATATAAAAATGAAAACAATTCACAGATATAAATAACTAGATTTTATCGGACATTCAGTGGGAGTTTGCAGTTTCAGCCTAGTTTTGCAGCGTCAGTTTACAGAAATGCAGTGCTGAAGAGCTTTTGAAAATATATGCTTGTGCTCCAGCCTTTTTAGTCCAACAAGATCATCAAAATCTGCCTGAGAAATAATGTCTGCATAACAACACAGAAATTCTCTGTCAAGCGTTCAACTGTCTTCAAAATAAAACAAATGGATTCGCATAAAAATCTCTTCAAGAAACATCCAAATCTAACCGGTTAGATATAATCCATCAGAAGCAACAGAAGCAGCCAATGACAAGAAAAAAAAATCCTAGGTATATATTTTATTATTATCATTTATACGTAGTAGTCACCACTGTAATCCGTAAATATTCAAGATGCAAATTATATGAACTGTATCATACATAAAATGAACTATTGATATGTGTGTGTAAGTTTCAAATGCTATAAATGCTTTATTATTATGTTCGCGAATGTGAGATAATTAAAATGTCAAAGATTATTTTTGCTTTTTTCATAAAATATACTATCATGTGTTAATTTAAAAATGTGCGTGTGTTAAAATTGGATTTGTAAAATGTTTATAATGCGTTTATGTTAGTTAGTAAATTATCTTTAAACTTAATTAATGTTGATTAAAATAAATTGTCTTTAAATTTAAACTTTATCTGACGGTCAATTCTTTTTATCAATCTCTTCTTACCAATATTTTATTACTGATTAAAATTAGACTGGGCTAGTTAAGGGAATTGTTTCGAGTGCTGGATTATGAACCTACTGCCCGAATATGTTAGTCTTCAGACTAGCTGGTGCCCCGGGGTTTACCCCGAAACAAATAAAGTATTTGGAAAGGAGGGGTTTGAATCTAGCAGCCGAGATGGGCCCTTGTTGATAGTTAAAGCTATCAATAAGATCTCCCATTTTTCTCGAACGTGCCGGTTCGTTCACGTAACCTTTATAATATTATAAATGTATTATGAAGGAGTTTGAAACCGGCCAAAACTTATATATATACGTATAAGTAGGTGGTTTCAGCGGTTCGACCCGGTACAATATATATATATTGAAACAAAATATATGTCCTTAAATTCTATTTTAATTATCTTTATCTTATTAACTTACCTTATCCTAAATCTATTAATGATAAAAATAAAACAGTATTTTATTTAATTCAATTTTATTTGATTTTAAATGCTTATAGGTAATTAAAACAATATTGATTTTTATTATCTTCAGAAAAAATAAATAAACAAATATTATCATGTTGATTTATTCTCAATCCTTTCTAGAATAAAGATCTCTCCATATTTAATGCAAATCCATAGTTTCTCTTTTCCACATCACACTAATAAATTTATTTTTTATCTATCCATCTCAGATGTAAAATGTTTCTAGTGTTTTACAATTTTTTGGGAATGAAGTTAAGACTAAATTGATATATCTATAATCATCTCTTCTAGAAATATGTCTAGCCCAAGCCCCATTTTACTTTATTATCCTTTCAATGATGTCAATGACATTTTTTTTTTGTTATATCACTCAATTATTTTACTTTTAATGCATTTTTATTAATCCAAATTTGAGTAGTTTGAAGTATTTGTATTATTCTCTGTAAAGATTCTTAGTCTCCAAAACACAAGTAAGAACTGATGAAATACATATATTATACATCTTTTCTAAATACTGAGGCATATATATATATATATATATATATATATATATATATATGCCTCATATATATATATATATATATATATATTTGTAAATAAATAAAATATCCGTTAATTAAAAACAATATTGTAATTATAATTGAAATAATATTTTTAACAGTTTATAAATAATTACAAACAATCTTAAAATCTGCAGAAGTACTTTCGGTTACTTTCTAACCTGCCTCAACTGCCATTAAATTCAAAAACCAAAAGCGGAAGCAAACGTCATCAATTCAAATTCCATGAATCTTGTATTTTAATGTTAGAAGCTTGTCGATTTATAAAATGCGTTTTATTCCTGTTTATAAAAATTGCCTCTTTAATTTTTCTTTTACTATGGTTTCTCTCTTCATGAAGAATTTTCACATTTTTAAAATTAAATTTAAATTTATATTTACATGTTTTTTCGTGATCAAAGAAAACTGAAGAAGATATTAAATCACTATTATTTTTATTTTTTACATGCTTATATAATAATTCATGTTCCTTCAATCTTTTATCAATACTACACCTAGATTCACCTATATATGATAGATATATCATACATAGGTGAATCTAGGTGCAGAATTCATGTTCCTTCAATCTTTTATCAATACTGCACCTAGATTCACCTATATATGATAGATATATCATATATAGGTGAATCTAGGTGCAGTATAGATAAAAGATTGAAGGAACATGAATTATTATATAAGCGTGTAAAAATAAAAATAATGGTGATTTAATATCTTCTTCAGTTTTCTTTGATCACGAAAAAAACATGTAAATATAAATTTAAATTTAATTTTGAAAATGTGAAAATTCTTCATGAAGAGAGAAACCATAGTAAAAGAAAAATTAAAGAGGCAATTTTTATAAACAGGAATAAAACGCATTTAATAAATCGACAAGCTTCTAACATTAAAATACGAGATTCGTGGAATTTGAATTGATGACGTTTGCTTCCACTTTTGGTTTTTGAATTTAGTGGCAGTTGAGGCAGGTTAGAAAGTAACCGAAAGTACTTCTGCGATTTTAAGATTGTTTGTAATTATTTATAAACGTTAAAAATATTATTTCAATTATAATTATATATATATATAATTCCATGTTTAAATTTATCAATTATATTACCATATGTATTAATAATCTATCCAATGTATTTGTAGATGATAACTTAATTTAATTCTTTATTATCAATTTTTATTTAAAAAAAAAAAAAAAATCAACAAATCGTTAGTGTTTGTCTTCCAACTTTATCGCTTCCATCTGATTACTCCTGCAGTTATTTCATAAAATTTTGAAGTATTATTTGCAATAATAATAGCACCAGAAAAATGTAAATAATTTAAATTGTCTTCTTGTACTTAATTCCCTTACCTTTACATTATAATCCACAAGATACTTTTCAGAAAACTGGTGTAATAAGTTTTGATGATTTGCAATCCCCCCCCCCCGCATACACACTTAATCAATGTTAATTTTCTTAATATCACTATGTAATTTAATCACTTCTGTTGCATTTTGATAAACATTCTTTATAATATAATATTATTTTGTTTTTATATCTTGATGGTTTAAAGCCTTAATTACAACGAAAATACTTGCAAAATGAAATACTTTTTTATAATAAACAAATAAAACATATTACCAATTTTCATTCGTTAGTTTTTTCTATAACTTCTTTTAATACTTGAATGTGATGTATTGAGCTAAAAAATTGTTACAGATGAATTGTAATTATTTTGAAAAATATTTTTATAGAATTGATATTTGACTGATGAGTCTGTAATTTCTTATATTTTTTAATCAATTTTTAAAATATCAAAATTACTACTACATTCTTTTCATGTTTATTATTCAAACATATGGTAAATTATATTGCCAACAAGTTTTTCTATTTCTACAACTACTTCTTGTAATATACTGATAATAATTACACCATTTTTGAAGCTTTTCCTTTTTCATCGAATTGATTTTATTTTTAATCTTTTTATTTAAAATGTTTGATAACTCAGAAGATGGAGTAATTGCAGTGAGTATGTTTTTTTTTTCTTTTTTATTCCTATATAATTCCTTATAAAACATTTTCACATCTCATAATGTTTTCATTTTTATAATATTAGTTAATTTTTTCTTACTTTTTCTGTAGCAATTTTTTTTCCACTATAAAATGTTAATGTACATCTTTTGAGACTTTTATTCTTTCCTAAAGCTTTTCTTGTCAAATCACAGTTATACTTTTTAATCTCATTGTTAACGTTATTTTTACGATTATACAGAACTCCAAATAGTCCATTTTTTCGAGCGATTACTTACAACATTTTCATATTTCTTTTATTCTGCATACATTGTTTTTCCTTTATTAAAAGTTTGCTGTGAGTAGCTGATTTTTCTACCCATTACATTTGCTACAGTTTTCAATAGAGTAATCAACTTTTCCTTAATGATCTTAATTAAATTTGAACCGACTTCAAAAGCTATAAAATATTTTTAAATAATTAGCAAGTTTTAATTTAAATTTATTGAATTAATTTTAAATATTAGGAATATTTACTTAAACATTAGCTTTTTAAATAATTTTTGGATTTGTTATTTTAGCTTGGCATTATTATGCATCTTATATCTCAGTACATGATAATCACTTTTTCTATTTCACCTATGGAATAAGTATTTTCTGCTAGTCAAAATATAATTAATTTCTTCTATATTATCATTTGAATGTTTTCATATCCATTTCCATTTAGCAATTTTTTTTTAAAAATTCATAATATATATATATATATTTTTGTAAATTCTCCAAGTCTGTGCCATCCATCATTTCTGTTACTGTAAGCAAATTTATCCAAAACATAATTATTTTTTAATTTTTCGAACTCCACCAATACAATATATCATGCAAATTTTAAAATGTTATTTACTGTAACCAAAAAAAAATTGCATCTACATAAAAGACTCTATTTAATAGTGTGTAAGTGATTTGTAATTTAAATCATAATTTGAAAATGAAAACAAACACAGTTACTTGTATAAAGATTAAAATAAAGTTCAAAAAAATTTAAACATTAATTAAATAGGTCATAATGTTTTCATTATTTTGAAATATGTATTTTTTATAATTAAATAAAAAAATATTTTTTGATGAATAGATATTTTAATTTATATCTGATTCTGACAAAAATGCTATTACTTTAAATTATTAATCATAGTAATAATAAAAAACGCTCTATTATGTAGAAAGAAAGATGTTTAATGGATATGTAATTATCATAGTTAATTGCACTATTTTTTTATTTACTTAAAAGATTTAAAAATATACTAAGTAATTATTCTTAAATATTCTTATTTAAAATTGAATATCTGTTTGTTGGTTACTATGTTTTTGAAAACCTTTAAATCACTTTTTTTATTTAAACTAGAATAAAATTTAAAAATTAAGATTTAATAAATTTAAATTCAATAGAATTGTTTCATAGAAATACTAGGAAAGTCAATATGAGATACTAATCTTTTCAGTAGATGACCTAGTTTTTTAGATATGAAACAGAGGGTGGGTAACATTAAATATTTTGATATATTTAAAAGTTATTTTTATAAGTTAACAGTTACAAATACCTTGGTCAGATTATTAATACAGATGGAAACATAATGGAGGAAATTAATCATAGAATTAAACTTGGTTGGAGAGCTTTTGGTAGAAATAACTTGATACTAAAAGAAAATATGCCTATGTGTTTGAAAGGGATGGTTTTTAACAAATGTGTTTTACCAGTTCTTACTTATGGATCTGAGACTTGGACACTTAATAGAAGAGCAATACAGAGACTTCAGACCACTCAAAGAAGTATGGAGAGATGTATGTTGGGAGTAACAAGAAGAGATCGAAAACGCAATGTATGGGTAAGACAACAAACAGGTGTTACTGACCTTAATGAAAAAATTAAAAGATTGAAATGGAGTTGGGCTGGACCTATTGCTAGAAGAGATGATAATAGATGGACAATTGAAATTTTAAACCGGATTCCAAGAGATTGTAAAAGACCCAGAAAGAGACCACATGTGAGATGGATGGATGAAATAAGAAAATGTACAGGGGTGTTGTGGAGAAAAGAAGCTAAAGATCAGAGAAGATGGATTAAACTTGGAGAGACCTTCATCCTGCAGTGGATTGATAATGGTTGATGATGATGATGAATATATTTTAAGTAAGACATGTGAGAGGCTATATAGAGGTTAACTGTGTTTTCTATTTACAGTTATAATAACATTTGAAAATCAAGGTTTAATAAATTTAATTTTAATAGAATTGCTGCAAACTTAATATATTCATACAAAATACCAAATAAAACAATATAGGACACTAACTTTTTTGGTAGATCACCTAGTTTCTTAGATATGGTACAGAGAATGGGAAAATATTGAATATTTTGATAAAAGTTAAAAATTATTGTTAGAATGTTGATACATTTTAAGTAAGTCTAAGTATGTCTCATACAAAAGTGATATAGACATTATTTTTGGTTTCAATTTACAATTATATTAACATTTTAAAATTGAGATTTAATAGATTTAAGTTCAATATAATTTGTTAAATTTTGTAATTTTTATAAAAGTCTATGAAAATGATAGAACAAAATAATATTTTACATGGACGACATACTTTTATCAGTACAGAAGAGTGGAAAATAAAGTTTTGAATATTTTGGTATCAAATTTAAAACTGTTCTTAAAAATTCAATATTTTTTTTTCATTTATGTTAAATTATGAAAAGTTAGAATATAGTTTTGTTAACAATTGTTTTTTTTAATTTTTTTAAAAATAAAATGACAAAATATCAAACAATTTTGATATATTATACAGATAAAATTATGACATATATTAAGAGTATACATATTGACTTACTGCAGAAATACTTATTAATATATATATATATATATACACACGCGCACACACACACACATATATATATGATTGCCATGACAACAAATTGAAATTGCTGATTGTTATTGGGATTGTTTAAGTATTGACTGGATTTTAATGATATATATACACATACACTATATATGTATATATACACACACTATAAGTATGAAATTGATTTAAAGTAAAATTATATGTATTAAATGAACTTCATTTACAGTATAGTTTTGGCAAAGTAATTTTTTTTTTAAAAAGTACAAATTTCCAATCAAAACCAAAATGGTCAAATACTTTTCACTTAAAAAAAAATTTCATATTTAGAATCACTTATATATATATATTATTTTTAAAGCAATGTAAATAAGAGCATTTAAATTTAATTTTTTAATCTTTATTATTGTGACAATGTTTTAAATATTCATTTTTCTATTTCATCAGTTATCACAGATGACATTAAATTACTACTTGTTTTATCATAAAGATATTGCAATAAAATAATCAGAATAGTATTAATTTAGTTTTTAAAGATTGTACAAATTAATAATCAGATTACTTAAAGAATATAAAATAATATTTATAACTGTAAAAAATAGCAAAAATAAATTACTTGTGATAAAGATAAAAATTCTTTTTCATCTAATTATGTTTCAATCACCCAATATTATTGTTTCTCTTGATTTTTTAGATGTGACACTGAATATCGTTAACTTTTTTCGAATAGACTTCTACTAAATATTTTGATTAAAAATTTATATCTAATCATAATATTCGGAAAGCATATATAAATCGATATATTATGGAAAAGTAATTATAAATATGTAAATAATTATGGAAAGCATGGTTTTTATTTTCAAAATCTAGCCCAAATAATGAATATACTCAAAGCTGTTGTAGACAATCTCTCAAGTTGTGAATTAGAAGTCAGCAGTCAGCAAGCCAAAAAATAGAAAATCAGATTTTTTGAAGTAACATAGATATAGGTAGTCAACTTAGATGAACTAAAAATTCATCTGTATATGCTGACTTCTTTAATATTGTTTTTAATTAAAATATTAATACTGTTTTAGCTCAGTATTCATAATAAAATGCCCATAAAATTCAAAAATAAAGTTAAAAACAAACACAGGAGATAGATCTAAAGTTGACCATAAGAATACACACAACAATATTGAAACAAAATACTAAACAAAAGATATATGCCTATAGCTTTCCTGAAGATTTGTGATGATGGTGTTCTAATTGTATTTTTATATTGGATTATTTCCACCACCATATGTGTGTATTTAATGTCTTTAAAAAAATTACTTTATTTAAATATTCCAAATACATTCAACTGTTAGTAATAGCACACCAAACAGATTAGTATATGCACAACATTTTGAGAGGTATTATTATCTCATCTTCTTCAGGTGCTGCTGGCTTGACCAGTGATGGTACTAGCATGGGATTAGAACCTGAACCTGAGATTCTTAAATATTGAATTTTAAGATAACACTAACCAACAGCCATCCTGCTAAAGGCAACAGTCAGTAGAAAATTTCATCTACTTATCTATGAGTTTCCTTCTGATTTCTCCACTTTTTCCTAAGAGCAAAGTTGATTAGTGGTCTCCATACATTATATATATATATATATATATATATATATATATATATATATATATATATATATATATATATATATATATATATATATATATATATAATGTATGGAAACCACTAATAAGACTCACTTATATATATATAAAGTTAAGTTGAAAAAAGGTTGGTATTATCCTTTTCTTATCAAAATCTCTGTCATGTGTCAAAAGCCCGATCATCTTAAATGACAGCTGTTTAAAATTCTGATTGGCTGTCTGAGAAACAACTGTAGCACATGTGAAAGTCTAGCAAGCTTTCAATTATTACTAATTTAATAACAACATGTGATTTATACAAATGCTACTAACAGTTTAGTGTATTTGGAATATTTAAATAAAGTTAAATTTTTCTAAAGACATTCAATACACACATTAGATTATGAAAATAGCCCAATATAAAAATACAAATATGCCCTTAGTCGATTTGCTTATAAATTTATAAATTGTTCAAAATGTAGCAGTAAATAATGAATCACATTTTACCTCAGAAGCTTACCCAGTCATATATAGTATTATTACAAATAAAACTCCACACTAATCAGAGATTGGCACTGCATAAAGAAATCTGCTATTACTGCTGCTTGATATTATCTACAACCTGCACTACATATTCCAATCATTACTTGTTGCATCTGAAGATCATATAATGAAGTTGGTAAATGTGAATTGAAAACAATAATTAATTGTAATATATGAGTGTGGTTATCCATTCTTTTGTTATAGGACAAAGTATATTTATTGAATCAATCAACATATTTACAAAGCTTATATAAACAAAAGTCTATTGTCAACAAGTAAATTAACTAATAAAAATTAAACTACTCTACATATGTATAGATACATGGAAAAAATATGTTGTTGCTATAAGACCTTTATAGCACTGATATAAAAAATGTTAATAATAAAATATCTAATAATATATAGTACACTGTGCATATATATTTAGATATTAATTTCAGTATTAAAACAAAAAAAGAATTTAATTGTTTGTTTTAAAACGAGTGGTAAATATATTTGAATAAATTAACAAAAATAGCTGATAATGAAATTAGATTGTAAAAATTCTAAAAATGAAATGAATTTTACATGAAAGAGATAGTGGTACAGTTTAATTCATTTACTTGCAACTTCATTTCAGCAGTGCATTCAGATGATTCTGATGGTGTTGCGTTGCTTCTGACTTGTCATTGCTCTCTTGTGAATGTATATAGTACTATTTTTGTATGCTTTGTGTTCATATAATAACAGAAACTGGAATTAAATTATGTACTGATTTATTAGTTTAAAAATATAAAGATGCCTGTATCTTATAGTCAATTAATACAAATAAGTTGATAATGTACTTGATTAGAAGATTTCTTTTCCTCAGAATTTGAGAATGTGTTTATGTTAATTTTTTGTTACTTCAAAAGAAACATATATTGTCATAGTTTATTTACATATTAATATTTTTTCACAAAATATATAAAAATATTTATTGTAATTATAAATTCTCTCTTTTCTTCATAGCATAAGCATGTGTTTTAAAGACCTACAGAGGTCCCTAATGACGATTTTTTCAGACGCTCATTGCTAAGGTTTACAGCCTTATTAAAACTATTACAAAAATATTTATTGTAAAATATTTATTGTAAACCTAAAATAATCATAATTAGAAATAGAATTATAAAAAAGGTTTGTTTTTCAGTAGACAAATCAAGTGAAAACCTAATTAAGATAAAGCAAAAATTATGATTCACTGAAAAATAAACATTTTCATTAACACTAGAATAGATTACTTTTGTAATAATTTATTAATTAATTATAAGTGCAATTTTAAATTTTAAAACAATATTTTGTTGTCTTATGATGTTTTAACAAGAATTAATTTGGCTGTTAAAAATGGAGTTCAAGTAACAAATTATTTGTTTTATTTTTATAAAATTGCTAGCATGCAATCAGATAATACAAAAAACAACATATATATATATATCATTAAATTATCATATATCCTATATAGTCATTTATTTTGGTTGATATCATTTATTTTGGTTACAATATATATATATATATATATATATATATATATTGTAACCAAAATAAATGACTCATAGGAGGAGGTTAATGATGAAGAGAGGAATGACCTGAAAAGAAAGAGATAATCTTATATTGGAAGATGAAGGATGAGAGAGATTATAATAAGATACAAGATTTTATATTAAAATATACTTTTGTATCTACTTTTAATTCCTGTGTGATTTGTTTGTTTTAAAACACTAAAATAAAAATAAAATACTTTTGGATTATTTCTTTTAAATATAAATAAATTATTTAGTTCATGTAAATTAGAAATAATATCAAAAGAATCACAATCATAAATCAAATATTAATTAAATTAATATAATTATATTATTTATTTATATACATTTTTTATTAAATTAGTAAACACTGTTTTTGTATGTTGGGAGTTTATATATATTCAATGCTAATAGATTTTGCATAAATTTGTTTAAGATTACCCCCCTCCAAATATATTTATTTAACTCTTAAAGTTGTAAATTGCTGTAAAGTAGTGCATGTGTGACTCTTTAAATCAGGTGACACATCACATGAAAGTTATTTTAAAAATGTCATAACAATGCTTAAGTAAATGCAGTGATTCTAAAAGTTCTTATTATCTAAAAAAAAATAAAATTTATTTACTTCTAAAACAACCTTGGGAAGGTTTTGACAACTTAATTGTTGATAAAATCATATATATATATAATATTATATTTAATGTTTTTATGGTTCTATGATGTAGATAAATTAATATTTTTTGGAAATAAACCATGTATTATTTTGCATTACATTCCGATATTTCGACTGACCAGTAGCCACCATTATCACGGTTAACTTTTGAAAATAAATCATTAGATCTCAAACAATAATGTGACTCAGTGCAAGATGAGAAATTAGATTCAACTTGAAGTAGTTCAGCATTCACAATATTAGGCTTATCAAAATGTTTATTTCCCTCAGTTTTTCACCTATTAACCTTTTAACTGCTAATTATATTATTGGTTGTGTCAGCTAAAAATCAAAGCTTTTAATTGGCCAGCTCACAAACTGAAGACAAGTCAATTGTCAAAATATTTTCACCTTTAATATCATATTGACTTTATATTCATTTATAAAAAGTATATTAATACATTGTCAGGTTATAAAAGTGAACGAAAGTTCTTTCAAAAATAAATTGCTATTTATTTATTATAAAATATTCAATTTCGGCAACATAAAAGCTATCATATAAACAAAGAGTTTGTGAAATAAATGTCTTTTATGTTATAGAAAAGTAAATATTTCTTTTTGCTAAATCTTAAATATTTTTACTAAAATCTTCAATATTTTTCGAAAATAATTTTGTTTTTTTAGTATTCTCTCTGAAAATGATTTGTAATTACTCAATATATACTTAATATTCTTTAAAATTATATTTGAAATGAAAACTTCAGTGTTTTTCTTTATTTTCTTTGATCAGGTGGTTTCTTTGTTCTTTTCAGCCAATCATAATGTCTTTTTTGGCTGAGAGCTGGCTGACAGCCAATCACCAACAAGGTTCTTTCTTTGTTTAGTTTTAAATGTGTTTTTTTTTGATTTTTTACTTGTAAAATAATTCGGAAGAGGGCACCATCTTACAGAACTTTTAAAAACCTAATCAATAACTGTCAAACGAATATTCTACCATTAAAACTAATGAAATTAGAGTGACGTCGGCTGTCGACGAGAGACCTCGTAAGAGGTGGGAAAAGGGTTAAGTTTAAGTTAATATTAGATAAAATGAGAGGTTTCCACATAGCTGGAATATATATATAAAACAAAAACAAGTTATTCATGTAACTTGCTATCACTTGTTATTTATGATCAATAGATGGCATCTTACCAAAACCACCGAAACAAGTGTAAAATTTGTTTATATAAATGACAAAAGAGTCAGAATTAACTATCTCTTTCATTTGCTCACCCTCAGATCAGCTGATTTCAAGTTATTTGCTATCATCAGTGAAGGATAGAGTTAGAAACTAGATCTAAACACTGACTCCAAGTGTTTATGCAAAACGTTTCTATCAGTTTGCAAGTGTGAATTTTTCAGACTGGTAAAGTCTTCAAACTTTAGCCTAACAAGCCATATATCTATATGGGTCTGATCTCAGTTTAGTTTCACCACATAGTCAAAGTCTCTGCAATATATATCATTGCAAGAAAACTTTAAAGGTACTTTTATGAAAAACAAAAACAAGTTATTCACGTAACTTGCTATCACTTGTTATTTATGATCAATAGATGGCATTTTACCAAAACCACCGAAACAAGTGTAAAATTTGTTTACATAAATGACAAAAGAGTCAGAATTAACTATCTCTTTCATTTGCTCACCCTCAGATCAGCTGATTTCAGGCTATTTGCTATCATCAGTGAAGGATAGAGTTAGAAACTAGATCTAAACACTGTCTCCAAGTGTTTATGCAAAACGGTTCTATCAGTTTGCAAACATAAATTTTTCAGACCAGTAAAGTCATCAAACTCAGCCTAACAAGACAGATATCTATATGGGTCTGATCTCAGTTCAGTTTCATCACATAGTCAAAGTCTCTGCAATATATATCATTGCAAGAAAACTTTAAAGGTACATTTATGAAAAACAAAAACAAGTTATTCTTGTAACTTGCTATCACTTGTTATTATATGAAGGTAAAATGAAAATAGATAAATAAATAAGTAAATAATTGACTGGTAAAATATGAAAAAATTATTATCTTCACTAACGCATCTGAAAAAAGTCACATATTTATAAAATAAATAATAGATATGCTCTCAAAGCTAGGTTAATTGATTGAATAATACTACATCAAAAGAAATCATCAAAAAATTCACTCTACTACACTATAAAAGGTTTACATACTGTACCCATTTTTGAATCATACTTATTACTACAAGTATTGAATACTCAAATTTATTATCTATAAAGAGGCTCGCTCAAGCCTAAAAATATAATATCTCTTTGGCTACTCAGCCAATTAGTGCTAACTTATTACTTAATATAAATATGTGACTTATTTCACATAATCTTTTATTTATTAGTTTTATATACATACAAACACAAAAAAAATATAATGATGATTTCTAATTGACAGGTACAAGAATACTTATTCCTAACTTTAAATAACTTTTAATAAATCACTTTGATCCATGATCCCTAAGAACACATCTAATTATCAAATAATAATAAAAAATATTCAAAAAAAATTAAGATATATAAAAAATAAAAATTTTAATAGTAAAATTTGTAAAGACAAATCTAATTTATTATAGAAGTTTATAATAACTCATATGCAATTTAAATTTATACTCTTTATATTTAATATTGATTTTATGACATTTATAAAATATTTGTTTTTTTAAACAAGATGCCTTAAATAGAACAAAATTATACTTATAATCAATGTATCACTTTTTTTACTTTAAAAAAAAAAAAATATCAATCTCAAAAATATATATATATATAAACATATCATTTAAATTAATAAAATTATTTATTACCCTTTAAATGTCCAACTTGTTCCGTTGTTTTATTCCTTTACTTTTTTCTTAACATTTAAATGCATTCTATCATCAACTGAATTTTGAAGAAAATATTACGTTAATGATAATTGTCAGTTCCCAAATGCATGTATATTTTACTTTCGAAGATTTCCTTCTTTAAAATTGAAATATTGAATTTAATATATTGACTGATTAATTCCAATTGCTTCCAAATTGTTATTAAATTTACCATTGTAGATCTTTAGATAGATGTCTTAAATCTTAAGCTCAAGATGTGTTGTTAATTCATATATGTTGAGTTATTGCTTAGGTTTTTTTTAAATTGAACTAGTATGAAGAAGAGAAAGTGCAGTCAACCCTTGACTGCAATATATACTATTTACCCCACCATTGTTCATGTGCTTAAGTACAGTAGTTTATCCAATTATTCTGAAAAATAAAGATACCAAATATACAAAGAACAATTAGCTTTTTCTCCTCCAGTTTTTTTTAATAAAGGCGATTTTTTTTCATTGTTGTGTTTTTTTTTTTTGTTTTTTTTTTCATGTGAAACATAACAAGCAGTTCTGGCAACAATTGTTGACATATTTTTAAATAGTAACATTCGAAGTAAAATAATGTTAATCATATAAAAATATTACATCAAAAATTTATTTGATAGCTTTAAATATATATATATATATATACATAAATAATAAATAATAAATAACAACATTCCATTTTTTTAATAATCACTTAAAATAAAATATTTTTTATAATTAACAATTTATATGTTTTTATTTATAATATTGATATACACACATATTAATTAGAATATGTCATTATTACCATTTAAAATCTCACCATCAAAATAATAATAATAATAATAATAATAATAATAATAATAATAATAATAATAATAATAATAATAATAATAATAATAATAATAATAATAATAATAATAATAATAATAATAATTAAAGCTATGTACCATCAATAAATAAAATAATAAATCCAAACAAAAACAACTATAACTAACAACTACAAACAATAATAGCACTCATTATATAAAAATCAAATCAAATAATTTTTTTTTAAAATCAAAAATGACACTTTATTACAATAAAGGTGGATTTGTTGGTATTTTACAATATATATATATATATATATATGAAATATTATCCGGGGTGTAATCAAAAATGACACTTTATTACAATAAAGGTGGAATTGTTGGCCTTGTACAATATATATATATATATATATATATATATATGTATATATATATATATATATATATATATATATATATTATCCGGGTACACCCCTGTATAATTTATATAAATGAACTTTTCAACTAGATTTTTATATGTATCTTAAGTAAATTATGCACTTATGCACCTGGATAATATTTCATTTGCATTTGTATCCCATGACAATCTTCAATATATTATTTAACCAATAATTTTAGTATCCTATCAACTTTTCTAAAATATACTATAATTATAACAATACTTTTATGTTTATTTCAAATTTCTTTGCTCTACACACTTTTTTTTTACTTTAAAATATTTATTATTATATATATATATATATATATATATATATATATAATTTGCATAAAGATATATTTTTATTTAATTTCTTAAATAATTGTGCATTTAATAATTAAATATTTAGTGTACTAGTCAGAATTGTATGTTCATCTAACAAGAGCTAGCATCTAGGCAAAAGTACCTCAAGTCCAATCATGAACTCTACCCTCTTGCCTATTTCCCAGGTCTATAACATTATGAACAATATTTCTGATAATAAATATAAAATTTTAATCATTCCTGTCCCAGAGCAACAGCTGAGAAACAAGAGATCTACAGGGACTGATAATACTACTAGGCTTTGAACCCCCACTCCCAACAGAGTGAAATAGCTTAAGATTATAATTAGACCTTCCATCAAAATTATTTATAAATCTAGAAATTGGCCTAAGGTCAATAGAAATGAGCTATATATAATGCAATCTAATTAACGGTGTGTATGCATAAATCAAGAGGCAAAGCAGAATTAAATACTAATTATATTGTTAATAATTTATTAATATTATGAGAAAATGAATAAACGAATAATATACAATTTAATAAACAGTCATGAATCTATTTACCTATAACACTAATAGAATTTTAGGTTTCACCTGTTTGTAAATGCTGATTTGCGTATAGAAGGAGTTACATAATAATAGCACATAAGTCAATGATTAATTAATATGCAAATCCACAATTTAATACAATGATTCAAAATAAAATGTACAGATAGTCAAAAAATGCGGTTTGATACCAATTTTACCATATTATAACTTCGTCACTATGATTATTTTATGAAAATAAATGACCTTAAAAACAAATAAATGGGATAAATTACATATGAAAATATTTTATAATTTACATTATTTACTTAAACAGTCATTAGACCTTAAAATGTTCAGACAGAAAAGTAATTTGTACTTTATTCTATTCTTTTCTAATTGGAGAGGATTTATTTAACATTGTTTGTTACCGCACTTTAACATTGTTTCAATGAGAGGGCTAGCTTAAATAAGCTTTAAAATGACATTTTCTAACTTATAATATAAACAAAAATATGAGATGGATTTAGAAATCATGGCATTATGTGTTACAGATTTAAAATGGACAAATATAAAAATATTAAACAAAAGATTTAAAATGGACAAATATAAAAATATTAAACAAAAATTGCAGTGCTAACTAAATCATAACACTAGAAAAGATTGAGACTTTAGGATAAACACTTCATCAATTATATAAGAATATGAAATGTGCCTGTACACATTACAGGTCAGCAGTTGAAGAGGGGATGGTGTAGGAATTCCATGGTCTGAATTGCCAGTGTTAACACATGCAGAGCCTAAATGACCATCTGACAGTATCCTGAAGTTGGTGCTTCCAAACCCCATTCAAGGATATGCCATAAGTAAAATAATCCTGGTCCTTCGGATTTTAAGTTTGACAAAGCAAGAAGAGAAAATTTCGTAATGTTATCTAAGCCAAGCAATGCTAATAATAAAGCAATAAATCAGGTTCTTAATGATACTGATATGTGAATTAAGGCCCTCATAATTTAAAATAATCTAGTGTAATGATATAACATAATTTGATCCCTCTCAAAAGGTATGCAAATGACTTTTAATATTAGTTAGGATGTCAAAACATAAAAGAGGGAATATTGTTCCCTTCATTAAACAAATATTAATATGCTAACTAGTAATTAATTCCATAAAATAATTACCATGCTAGATGGCATGATGGGCAAATGATTGACCATATAATAAAAAAAACAGCAAAGGTAAGGTCATTAAGTTTACTTTAAAATATAATATGAAAATAAAATCAATAGCGTGAACATCGTAATAAAGTGATAGATTAAATGTAGCAGTGAATAATCTGCCACTAAGCAAATAGAATAACTTAAAAAATATTATTTAATTGAGCAAACTTTTAGTTAGGTAAGAAAGCTTACATTTTTGATTTAACATTTCATAATATTGAGGATATCTAATAACAAAATTTAGGATTGGTTCACTAGATTGAACTATTAGCATATTAAATTAAATCATACAAAATGTATAATATTGAAATTAAAAGTTTGCCACATTTAAAATATTAAAAATAGAAATTGTGAAAGCCATTAAAGAAATGCATAAAAAAAAATAAAGTTATAGATTCATGCATTAGATTTTATAACAGAAAGAGAACGTCATTACTTTTTAGAATTGTTACAATTAGCATTACAATGCCATGTTTAAATAGAAAGAGAATTACATTATAAATGATTTAGGTTTTAAAATGAAAGTTTTAAAAGAGTACATATTAGCAGCATGATTAGGATTTACCTTCCATTACTTGAAGTCTTGATGTTCGTATGGATTGGTAAGTGTAAAATTATAAAATAAGGTTAGCAAGGCAAAGATTGAAAAAATAATGACTGGCATCTTGAGACAGTTATTTCAGCAATTAAATTTGGCAGTCCATAAGTAGAGATGGCAGGTTAGCATAGCAGTATTGAAATGATTTTTGGGAAGAAAGGGGAAGCAAATTTAATCCCTCTACTCTGATTCATATTTCAAAATTTTGATTGATGTGGATCCGTTCTGCAACACTGATTAAAATGGTGAACTAAGAACCTTAGCCTAAAATTTCAGCTTTATTTATATGTTAGCAAGACCTTCTCGAATATTCTCTCTTTCTGCTTGATAAGGCCCAGATGTCAATTAAGTGGACTGAATGCACCTCTTCTTTATTTTCAATGATAATGCAACAAGTTCTAGAGAGTATTGTTTTAATCTATTTCGAGAATGGAAATAGATTCAAAAGATATAATTTCCATTCATATTTTGTTTGCTAAGGGATTTTAATATATAAATTACCCGTTTTAAATTAAATCTAGAATATTCTTTTATTTATAAGTTTCAGAGTTATTTTAATTACTCTCTAGAACTTTCTTTGATATTGCATCATAAAATAAAATACGCGAACTATAAAATAAATATACACAATATTTAATTATGAAAAATTAATCTTTTATCAATAATATTTTTTTAGCAATAACGAACACGCATACATGATTATTTAAAGGGAATGGAAATTTAAATATTTCCGACTTAAAATTATTAAATATTCTTTTATAATAAAACATTTTACTTATGAAAGTACAAAAAAGGAGGGTTTTAAAACTTATATGTGTGTCCTTTCACTCTCTCGCGATTTAACACACGTATAGTTGTGTTTAAACCTCTGATTCAAGGTTTTGAATCACCAGACAGTGAAGCAAAAATATGTGTACAGATTTTACGCTTCATTAGAAACATTCAAAAATTTATAATTAGTCATTATATATTATTTTCATTATATATGAGTTTGAATTGTTCATTTTATTAAAGATTATTAAAGCTAAATATCCTAAATATTTTAAGCCGTGTTTAATATTCTATGTCATCATTTATATATTACAATTTTGTAAAGTTAATTTTTTTAAGCTCAAGGCTATCTGTTTAGATAAAGTTGTAAAGGAAATATAACATCCCAATTTTTAAAACGTGTCATTACAGATATATGTTTTATTGTCAAAATTGTCCAAAAATTTGATGGCATCCGCGGTTTGTTTCAAAACAACATGTTAATATTTATGACAGTAGAATGCCTATATGTAGATTCAAAAAATATGAAACGCTTTAGGTGAAAATCACCACTTCATCTTTAATTGTTTGTATGTTATGATTATCTTATCTTTAATAAAAGTTTAAAATGAGGCTAGTTTTACTAATTTTAAATGTAGTGTTTTTTATTATTTTACTTTATTTTGTTAAGATAGTAGAAAAAATGGGAGATTTCTCGCAATTAGAAAAAAATCCTGAAAATTTTGTCAAATTTAAATCAAATTTTCTTAATGATTTTTATTGTTTTATCTATTTATTTATTATTATTTACAAAAAAAGTTCAAAAAAATATTTAAGGTTTGTTATCATTGACACAACGTGATACTGCTTTAAGGAAAAGTTATCTTAATTGACAGCAATGTCAATTTTTGTATGCTAACCAAGGATTTGAATCACAGCGTGAAGAAAATAATATTGAAAATGTAAACCTATCTTGATTTTAATTTTAAAAAATCATAAACGCAAGAGATATATAAACAAAATTAAATAAATAAATGTACATATGTATATACATTGAATACGTGCTATGTATAAATATGTTTGAAGGAATATACTTATGACAAAAGGGCTTGATTTAAATAAAATGAAAAAATTTAGATGAATTATTTCTAAATAATTTTTTTTTTAGGCAGCTTGTGTGTAGGTATTCATGCAATATTCGTTAATAAAATATTTAAATAATATTATACTTATTTACAGTAAATGAAGTATTAAAAATAATAAAATGTAAAATATTTCAGTGTAATTTATTATGATTAGTAATATTTATTAGTACTAACTTATTGTCAAGACATGGTAAAAATCTTTTTTTTTTCCGTAGAGATCTATTCAAGTTCTGTTTTAGTTTATATATACACAAATTAAATACTGCTTAACACTATACTAGTAATAATAAATAAAATAAAAGTCATATAACATTACAATACTAGCCAAAAACTAAACTTTATTAAAAGTTTTCCACAACCATTGTTTTATCTATTAAGAATTGGGTCTATTTTCAATAGATGAAACCATGGTTGAGGTAGAATTTTAGTAATCTTTTTGTTAGCTTGTAATGTAATGTTATATGAATTTTTACTTTCTTAATATATATATATATATATATATATATATATATATATATATATATATATATATATATATATATATATATATATATATATATATATATACACATACACGAATGATCATTTAACATGTAAATTTCAAGAGCATTTTAAACTTACACAAAATTACCTAAATGTTCATATATAAAAGAACATGCTGGTTCATTTTTCTGTTTAATATTTTGTGATGCAGTTTTTCAGTTTCTTTAGATGAAAGCATTTCTTGATGAAATAATTTAATAGCATGTGTGATCATAGTTCCCCAATGTATTCTATTCTCTGTTATATCTTTCCATTTGAAACAATTAACATTGCATCTCTTCAAAATTCCTTGAGATAATATTTTTTAGCATAAACAAGATTTATTTCTCTCAGGATTATGATGCTCAAATTTACCATAAAACACTCTTTTAAGAAATCTTGCAGTGTATATTTGTTTTACTTTTTCAATCCACAAAGATGTAATTTTAAATCTCATCCAGAAAGTTGAAGAAATTATTGATTGGTTTTAGATTCTTGCCATTGTATTTTTGGAATTATATGGAACATCTTTAAATTAAATTTCTTTAATATTTTTATATAGTATGGTAAAATAAAGATTCTGTGCACTGCAAACCTTGTTACAATATTTAATTCCATGAGATGAAATACTCTATCTGCTAACTTGTTAAAACAACATCACATTAAATTTTATGATGGAGCTCAACATCTAAGTTTATCTTTCTATTAACAAAATATCAAAATAGATTTAAATTTTGAAGCTTAAAACTATCCATGCTTAACATTGATAAAGATTTTTCTTTCTCACTAGTTGCTAAAAATTTTGAGGTTTTTTAAATCATTAATTAAATACATTCTCTAAATCTTTGTTTAAACTGAGAAAAGTTGCATAATCATTAACATACTATAAATAAAAAATCCAAGAAGTTCTTGCTTTCCAAATTGAACATTTTACCACAGTACCAATGTCATTTGTCATAAAAATTGAAAACAATATTGGAAGATATATACATTTTTGTTTAGCATCAGTCTTTACTTCAAATGCCACATAATTTGTACTTGAAGAGTAATAAAGCTTCCTCTTGTACCATCATGTAGAAGTTGTATAACATAAATAAATTTGGGTGGATAACCTACTAATTTCAAACAATGTCACAGATTTCTCCTATTAGTTTAATAAAATGCCTTCAAATAATCAATAAGAAAAACAATGTCTATAGTGCTTACTATTTCTCTGCAATGTCATTCAATCTCTGAAACTATTTATCTATCAATGAAAGCAATCTATTAAACAATATCCTCAAAAGTATTTTTACTATAGTGGGCTGAAATTTTGTTTATTCTCTTTATTAACCTGGGAACAATAGAAGAATTATTAAGATCAAGCAACATAATTTGGAGTTCATATATTTAAAAAAATCCAATATTTTTGAAGATAATATATCACCACTATATTTCAAACTTCTCTAAGTATTTAATCAGCACCTACAGTATTTCAATACAAGGAGCAGTTTTTATTTTACTAAGCCACATTTTTTGTCAAAGTCTAAAATGGATATATCATTAAAAATATCATCCTAATCTCTGCATCATTATTCAAAAGGTAATCAAAATAATTATTCCATATGTTTTAGATAGCATTCATCATATGTGATTGCCAATATAATGAGATACACGGATATCTTAACTGGTTTTCATAAAAATTTCCAATACTAAATGAAAGAATAAATTAAAGTAACTATAGTATCTTTTTTATATATGTTTAAAGCGTATAACTATATAAATTAAAATAATTACATATTTCTTTAGATACAATATTATAACAATATTAACTGTGTTCAAAGAGACATTTTAGAAATAAATATCTATATATACACCGGAGAAAATTATTTGAAATACTTTTTTTTCTTTTTTTTTTTTAAAAAAAAAATCATTATCATCGAGTTCTAAATTATTAATAAATAAAAGTGAAAAATGTTTATCAGGCATTAAATGTACAATGAATGGATAAACTTAATTCTTCTTTTTATGATAAAATGAATTTAGAAATGTTATTCCAACATCTCATAAAAATGTAAGTAAAAATTAAGTCTAAAAATAAAACATTAATTATGTTGGAAGAACTACCCTTTAATGCTGCATGTCAAGTTTAGTTATCCGTATGATAAGTGTACCAAAAAGTAAGCATAGAAAAGGTTGGCTAATAAATTGAAATAACCAATGTGGTATAAAAATGTGGTATAATCAAAATTTGCGATTTCATTTTACCAAAAGATCAATTGTTCATCTAGTGCTTAATTGATAGACAGTCTACCAAGCAAAGTAAGTGGTTTGTCATTTTAATGGATCCTATGCAAATAAACATTTACCTTTAAAAATAAAGAAAAATATTGAAATAAACTATGATCTTAGGTAGCGTAAGGACTTTGTATTAAAAAAAAGAATTATTATGAACAAATTGTAACTATGCAAATTTGTAATGGTATATTAAATTTTAAAGTTAACAATATTTAAAACAAATATTTTCCCCAAGTATGTAATAGTATATGTATTAAATGTAATTTATTACATATGCTTTTGTTTTTTGTTTTTTTAAATAATATTATTATTATAATTAGTATTAGTCGTGCAAATCCCATTAGGAGTGGTATGTCTTGATAGAAAGACACGCATCTTCTTCATTAATAATCGATTGGAAAACTGATTGTAGATTTATTAAAATAAAACATAAATAAGATTTTTTTTCTAAAAAAAGCTTTTTTTAAACTTAATTTCAAATGGTCTAATATCTTAGTTGTGTGTGTATTTTTATAATAGCACATAAGATGACCTCAAAACAGCCACATTTTATTACTCACATATGTATATCAAATAGGAATTGATGTATAAATTCATTTGTAATCTAATTATATGATAATTATTTAAATAATATTTACATAGCTTTAATAATATTTTTGGAATTCCTGAAATAATTAATCAGATAATTAGCAAATCAATGCACATGATAAATAAAATATTTAAATGTGTTTGTCAAGATAATATTTGTAATGGTTATTTGTCTCTGACCTAATTAATGTTATAGCATTAAAATTAAAAATTGGGTTGGCTGCCTTTTCAGTAAAATATTTTGAGAGTATTGAG
Organism: Epiperipatus broadwayi; assembly: GCA_028023455.1. NCBI lineage: Eukaryota > Metazoa > Onychophora > Udeonychophora > Euonychophora > Peripatidae > Epiperipatus > Epiperipatus broadwayi. The sequence goes on along the minus strand of JAQFVV010006659.1, from coordinate 248,233 downwards.
ATAATGTATTTAAATGTAAATGTATATTGAATCATAATAATTAATTCTGTTCCTATATTTATTTTTATTGTATAAAAATTGAACAATCCAACAGAATAATAAAAAAGTAATTTGTTTTGGGAATCAATTTGAACAAAACCTAATACTAGTAAAACATAGCAGATGAACCGTGGCCAATGTAAGATACCTATGCCATTTAATTTATCCATTATGATAAGTGAGTCTAAAGTATAAGTATAAATTATTATTATTAATAATAATTAATAAGATTCAAGTGTGTATTTACCTTGCTAGTCTATATCTATAGCTGTCATTGATATATGCGTTCTTTTAAAAATTATTAGAATCAGTTCATTATTAATATTTTTTCTAAAATTTAAGAAAAATGACGGAATTACGTGACTCCAAAAATATTAATTTCATGATTTTACTGCATGTGATATTATTATTTGAAACCAATATATGTACTTTAATCAAAACTAATGTGAAAAATATATATGAAAATAATTGACAAATATGTAAACAACAGTCTACACCCTATACGGTTATGTAAAATCTTCACATTTAGCATACGGTTATAGCTAGATTGTTTATAAAAGTATACAGTGGATCAATATTTATTTTATAATACATCTATTTTATACTGAAAGTGAATAAATATATAGACTAATATAATTCAAATAAACATATTTGCAGATTTTTTTAAAAAAAATAGATAAATGCTCATGATAACACAAATATCCAACTATCTGGTATCAGTTTTAATTCAGTTCTTTTACCACCATACTTGAAATTATATCATTCACAGATTTATATGTAAATAGAATGAGTATTAATAATTTCAATGGGGAGGGGAAATCTAGTATAATTCAAGTAGTATATACAAGCGTTTTAACATGCTGGGTGAATAAGCTGTTAATGATAAGAAAACAATCAAAATAAATTAATGCAGGTCTAGAGCTTTCAAGGTTTTGTCCCTCATATCCATAGCCAAAACAGATTATTAATCATTGTTGTGATATTGATAAATGGTAATGTATCTCAATGCATATGTAAATTAACTTGTCCATTTACTGGAGATAATGAAACATGTGTCACAGCTATTGATTGAGTTGTTATTGTTGATGATAAAAGATGATTCTTTTATCTTCCTTTTGCAATCATTAGCCTCAGCGCACACTATTTTGGATTGGAGGGTTTGAACATATGTCCAAAAAATATATGTTCAAAAAATATTGAGATGTTATCATTGTTCTTTTTTGCTATTCTATATGTATACATATGCTGAGCAGCTCTATTGTAGACAGTGGCCTTGGTCTCCCCATAGTATGTGGTGCTGCATCCAGTCTGAGGGCATGGAATGCTATATATGACTTGGAAGGTTTAAAAAATTTGATATTATTTTAATTATATTACTTTTTCTTTGATTTTAAAATAAATCATATATTATTTTCATATATTTGTGTTATGTTTTCATTATTAAAAATCCATAATGTTAGGAAACATGAATATATTTTTAATACACTGTCACAAGAACAATATTCAGACACCTGTATAAACATGTAAATTATAAAAAAGATTCTATTGAACAATAACATGGTTAGACAATCAGAATTAAATTCATAATAAATTTTATTATCTCAAAGATGATGTGTGATTTTGCTTACAACTAATAAAATTGGATTTATGTATATGTTAGAAATGATGAAGAGGCTATGGTATACAAGATATCCATAAACTTATTATCACATGATATATTACTTAACATAAATTTTGAGTTGCCCTCATTTTTACAGAAGATAATAATTTGTTCAGTTAAATAACTTTCTCTGTCACATATAAATTATTCATCTGCAGTCTACACAACAACCATATAAACTCTGGAATAAACTCTAAAAAAATTAAAATATTAATATATAATAATAAATAATAGCTATAACCAGCTTATAGGGTATATGCCATTCTGAGTTAATCCCAATTATCTTTAAGTATTATTTCACTTATTATATATATATAATATTATCCAGGAATTTCCAAGTATAATTTATTGGAATATATATATATATATATATATATATATATATATATATATATATATATATATATATATATATATATATATATATATATATATATATATAAATCAACATTTTGACTATGCTACACTGGTCATTAACTGGTTAATAAATATTGTAAAATAATTGTAAAAGTACTGTAAACACTGATATAAAATTGTAGCCCATGACAATTTGGGATTTAATATATATGTGCACAGTGGCAGTGTTAATAATACTTGAAACATATGTATATAATTGGATTCATGATAAAAAAAAACCAAATACTTTTATCATATGTAAATATGAAGATCAATTAATTCCATGTTAGAAACTACAATATGTAAGTCATTTAAAATTAATGTAGAATAATATTTTATATATTAATTTTGGTAAGTTATGTTCATTAACAAAAATCAGTGTATGAGCCATTAAAAAGCACCAAGACAATAAAAAGATAGCAAAGTTTCAAGTGAATTTATTATATTGAAAAAAAAAAACACATTCTGACATGCCTCAACCCAAATTAATCTATCTTAGATAGAATAGAAGGCTGAAGGAAGCTCAAAAGTCTGTGTTCAAATCCCCTGTATTACATACTAGTGTTGTAATAATAAATTTGGTTAATGGTTTTAAGTAATTTTCAGTTAATTATTATATTAATGAAATGGATTAAACAAATAATATTTTACATAAACTTTAATTCTTTGCTTTTATTATGGAAATACTAATAATATTTACATATTTATATATTTATTTAGAAAATAACAAGTAAATTATAAAAATATATAATCTTATTAGAAGAAAAAATATCCAGAAGTTAGTTAAAATATAGTAAATGTAAATAAATAATTTAGTAATGTGTATAAATGTAATTTGGTGGAAATAAATTAATCTTCACTCATGATATTAAATTAAATTCACATGCCCTCACCCATCAGTAAGTGTTTTAAAAGTATAAATGCAACATTTATGCATAGAACTTATTTTTATATAAACCAATTCTGATTGACCATGCCTATTGACAGGTGAGTGAAAGTAAATTTCATCTAATAGTATATGTGTAAAGATTAATTTCCTTCAATAAGTTTACAATTATACATTGCTAAATTTTTTATTAACATATATTTAAACTAATACAATTAAAAACTACAAGTATTTAAAAATGAGAAACTTTCTCTTTTTTTGTAATATATAAACTAAATTTGTACAAATAATTTGTCAATTGAAATACAGATGCATAATAACTTCATGTCCTGATTTAAGCAGAATGAATAAGGATTGGTTTATATAAAAATAAGTTTTGCAAACACATTGTTTGGGTTAGTACATATAAATTTAATCTAATCTAATAGCATACTTCTAAAGAATAATTTCTTTCCATAATACTAAAATATAATAAATAAAATGTAATATATAATGCAAAACAAATAAAAAAAACTAAAAGCATCTAAAACACTATTTAGTACATAATATTTAATGCTATTTATAAACCAAATAGTTGTATTTAATAAATACTCAGAATAGTTTTGTACAAACATATTAAATAATTTATGACAAGTATAATTAAAATGTTTCAATTGAAAATTTTGAATGTTTTGTTTAATTATTTGATATTCATTAACTAATGGCATTTTATAATAAATAATGTAGTCTCTAAATAAAATTGACATTAAATATCAATAGTTATATTATCCCATTATAAATGAACAACATCTTAGTGCATCATGAATCCCATATCTCTTAATAGATGTACTAAGATATTTATATAAAATAAGTATTATATAATCTTGTAAATTAAAGAGAAAATATATTATAATAGAAAAACATCTTCTAAATATGTTATTGAGAAATATAAATAGTAATTAAACAAGGCAGAAGAACAATAATTCAGTTTACTTAGTGAGAGCAAAGAAAGATAATGTAATTTATTGAAAATAATATAATATTAATAAATATTTTCAGATGACAATAATTATGCATAATTTTCAAGTATTATGATAATGCACATGCATCCATTATAACTAAAGTTGTTAAAAGAATATAAAATATATTCCAATAATATATTTAAAGTTAAATAACTCAGAAATTTTACAGAAATTGACAAATTTTTATTCCTTGTGTGATTTTCATTTAAACCTGTTATTGACAGTACATCAAAACTGAAATTGTAATGAAAGGAATTTATTTATATTATTTTCTAATAAAAAGTTTAATTTAAGAAAAACCTTTGAACAGTTTTCACAAAAATCATTTAACTTATAAGGATTTTAACATTAATTTTAGTATCTAAAAGTCAGCAATTACCAGCAACTCAAGGAAAAGAAAAAAAATATATAATGATGATGTACTGAAGAGAAAATACACTTCTGTGCTGTTGAATCTGGTCTTTAGATGACATTTATGTTTTTTTTTTACTTATTTGATTTTATGCTAGATGTTATTGATAATATAAATAAAAAGAAATAAAAGACTGTAAATGCACTTTTGTGCTTGTGCAACATAAGCCAATGTTGATTTTGTAATATCAAAAAATAAATCTTTTTTTATATATTTTAATTAATTATATTTGTTTATAAAATTATTAAATACTTCTTGCTTTAGAATTATCATGCTTACAATTATCTTTTGTTTAAATACAATTATTTTTCAGCAGGAAGTGGGCTAAAATTTATTATTATCAAACAGGAAATGTCTTATGCCAATCTCTTTTAAACTGTAATCAATAATAAAAGTTTTTTTGCTGAAAAGTGAAAAGTGTAAGATTTTTGAAATTCAACATCTTTATTATTGTTTTTTTCATGTCTATTTGTAATTGAAAATTTGATTTTTATTTCAAATAATATTTTCATTATTTGAATTTATGTTTTAATAAAATGTATCTTAAATATACAATTTTGATAAAGAATACCTTTCTTTTGTTAACTGTGTTTTTAGTCTAAAACCTTAAAAGAAACTGTTATGTTTGATTAATTATTTTTGTTTATTACTTTTTTTTATTTGCAAAATTAATATTTTGTTTATACACTGCTTAAATTTTTCAATGTTTGTTTTTAATTAAATTTGTTTAAAAATAAAAGAAATAATGAAGAATAAGTATTTTTTGTTTATTACAAAATATAATTGAAAAAATAAAGATAGAATATACAACACTCATGGATATGTTCCAAAAAAACAACAAAAACTGCAACATAAAAACAAAGGGCTAACATTTTTTATATTTATTCACACTATGTAAATTTCAAATCTTTTATTTTATACTCGTTTTATATATAATATTAAAAGTGTTTATTTATCCATTGTATTTCACAATCCCTTTTATTTCTTTTATATATATTTTGTAGTATGATAAAATCTCATGATAAGTGTATTACTTTGCATCTGTCATAGATTTAAAAATCACCAATATATAGGTGGATATTTTTTAATGTAAACCTTTGGACAAAAACATAATAAAACACACAATTTTATCCAAAAATGTAGACATATGCAAATGACAATGTATAATAATATAAAAGAATTTAACATGAATTAATTTTATTGTTGTTATTATTATTATTAAAATTATTATTATTATTATTATTATTATTATTATTATTATTATTATTATTATTATTATTATTATTATTATTATTATTATTATTATTATTATTATTATTATTATTATTATTGTTGTTGTTGTTGTTGTTATTATTATTATGAATCTTTTAATTTTAGACATATTTAATAAAAACAATTTATTTTTAGGTTATTTTATTATATATATTTTATCAATAATAAAATAAAATACAATTAGAAATATGTTAACATGATCAATGTAAAAATTAACTGGCAGAAATTGATTGGCTTCAATCTCGAAATAAATTTTCAAGACATAAAAATACAAAATATATTATGCTATATATAAATAAGAAAATATTCTAGACAACATTCTACAAAATTTAATAGGCTTATATAAAAGGAATGTCTGAATATTAGCTAAAGCCAGTTTATGGCAGTGTATATCATCTTTATTAGCAATTAAATGTTAATATTAAAATGTATTCTAAAGTATTTTGATTATTATTTGTGTTTTAGATGACTTATATATATATATATATATATATATATATATATATATATATATATATATATATATATATATATATATATATATATATATATGTAATAATAATATTTATATGGGAGTAAAATATACAATTGCATTAAACATGAGTGTATGGGTAATTAATGATTATTATAGAATTAATATTTAAAATTGAAAATGGAGCTTTGCAATTTTAACTTATCCATTTTAAGGACTAAAATTTTATTTGTTTGAAAGTTAAGAAATTAAATTTGTGTGTTTTACTCACTATTGGGAGATTTTACTGGTTTTTTTTTTTTCAAAGCTTAAAATTCACATGTTTTTTTCTAATATTTTAATTTCAAAAAAATTCTGAAGATATCAGGATAATTGAAAAAGTGGGAATTTCAAAGTAAGATAAACTCCACAATGATGATCATTTATTGTATTCTTGGTGGTCTCAAACTCTGTAATAATTTTGCAATATTACCCAAGAAAAGAATACAAGTGACTAAAATCTTGATAGTTTGGAAAGTTTATGATTATTTTTACATAATAATTGAATCACAATTATTAGTTCTTAGAATTGAATGTAATTCTCCAGCAGCCACCTTTTACCTAGTTGGTTAACTGTAAAACTAGAATCCCAAGATGAAAATGCCATAACATTTCCAACTCATGCTCATTTGCTTGTATAGTTAGATCTGAACTCAATACATCATCTATACATTTTGGTACTTAGGTTTTTCAAAAACCACAGTCCTATAAGTAGGTTAAGTATAAAACTATCAAAAATTACATAATCACCATTTCTTATGCTTACACATGCTATTAATAAGAATACCAACTTTCCATACAGTAGTGCTACCAAGTGTAAGCTATCATAATCAGTGAATGTAGGAGGTTTTGTGCCCATAAATCCAAGGCTTTTCACTGATGCAAGTAGCAAGTTGGCCTAAATAGAGATTTTATACACAAACCTTCATGCATTCATTGATTATGAATACTTGCATTTGGTGACACTACTGTATTGGAGAGTTTGGTACTTATGTTTTATTTTTGTTACTGCATTCACAATAATAAATTATAAACTATACAAATAAATGTTTAATATTTTAAATATATTTATCAATTTTATTTGTATGCTATTATACTAAGAAAATATGAACAAAAAATATATTCTCAGCATAATATATTGAAAATGTGATGTAGATTGTTTAATTTATGTTAAGAAGAAATAATAATATTGGTATAGTGAAACATAAATTTTTGGTTTTATATAATAATTCTAAAATATTTATTTTTATTTGTTGTATAATACAATATTTTATTAGAGAATTTCTGCCAGAAAGTTCTTAAAGAGTTAATATAGAACATTTCTACAGTTACATTGATATCAACATAAAATTTTATAAATAGAACTAAATAGCTTAAACTTGTTCTCTATCTTGTTTTGGCTTTAAACAGAAGCACATATAAATTTCTTTATATGATTATTTTTTTATTTCTTTTAAAGTATTTCATTAACTAAATAAAATAAAGGAATAAAAAGCAGCATTGTATCAGACAGCACATCAAGAAAATTTTATTGCAAAATGATGATTTATTATAAAAAAAACAAAACAAAATTACTTCATTACATTATAAACCATCAGAATATTTTTCTTTAAAATGGATGTTGCCTATATTTCAAAGATTAAATACAAGCATCAGAAGGTATACAAGAGTCACATCTATCTGCTATATAATTTTATTAGATCAATTAATCAATTTTATCTAAGATATGAATCAATGCAAGCATCTTTTGTAATATTTGGAAATAGTACTTGTTCGTGAAATGATATCTCTTCATATCATCATGAATATTATATAGTACTTATGTATGTAATATCATATAAACCAAATAATTATTATTTGAAAAAAACAATTTGGAAATATATATACACACATCAGAATCAATAAAATATGCTTTGAATTTAAAAGTTTTTGTGAATATATTATATCTTCATTGGGACAAGGATATATTATTGATCTGTAGTCTAAAATAAGCATCAGAACTTTGATGCCATTATCTAAGGCACTGAGTCACATCATTTGTTTAAATTTATCACTTTTATTGATAAATATTTTTTGTCTCCATTCAAAATGGATAGTCTTTATAGATAAGTAATATATAAATTTAAGGGAAATAGTTGATTTATTCACATACCAAAATATAAGAGTTACATTTTTCTAGGTTGCATCTTATATCTTGTGGCATAGAAATTATTATTTTAATATTTAAAAATATTCATTTTTTTATTTATTGATTTTAAATTAGCTTCAGGTATATCATCTATATTAAAACTTTAAAAAACGATTTTATCACAATAAGTATTCACTTTTCTTTGTTTTCTTAAATTTTTATTAACAAATAATTACTTTCATCTTCATATATATGGTTATAATATAGAAATACATGTATATATTTATCTTGGAAAGTATGAATGTTCTGCAATATATTTGTGCTATATAGAAGTATGTGCTTCATATTTGATATTAAATAATTGGAGATTAATAGGCAATCACATATTTAGATATGGAATTAATGCTAATTGAAAATATACTGTACATGCAATTAGATTGTAGGTATACATATCAATTGCTTAATGACCATATATGTATATTATTACATAATTGATTTTCATTTATTAATACATTTTAATTTAACTTAAAACAAATAAACTTGTCTGGTTATTGTCTAATAGTATAATATGAATTCATTGATTAATAACATTCAAGTGAGTCAAGATAAACTGATTATATTGTAAAATTTACTTGGAATAACTATATCACATAATCCAGAAATCAAAACCATGGATCGGCCAGTATGGTTGTATTAGCTTTTGTATTAATTTCATTAATTATTATCTGATATTAAAACAGGCAAAAACTCATTATACATATTTCACCCACTGCAAGCTAGAGTAATCCATGGATACCAAAAGGCTTGTGCATAAAATCCCCATCCAGTGCCTACTCATCCCATATCCCCAGACTAGTTTCTGGCTTGTGACCTTCATATGTCTGGGTGCTGAACTGACTTCTGATTTATATGACTATATAAGCTGATGAGCTTGGATTGAAAATATTAAGGTGTTTTCAGTTTAAGACTTATAGTTTTTTAGTTAAGTGGAGAGAAATGGTGACTGCTGGAGGATTGTATTAGATCCTAAAATCTAGGTGCAGTGCTCTCACATCCAAGGGTCCTCACTGACAAATTCCACAAGCCAGAAACTAGTCTGGAGATATGAGATGAGTAGGTACTGAATGGGGGTTTTATTCATAAGCCTTCTGGCATCCATTGATTACTCTAGCTTGCAGTGGTAATCATAATCAATATTTGTGTGCTTTATCTAAATTATTATTAATTGAATAAATACTGTATTGAGTTCATGCTTGGTTAATAAGATCTTAATCTTATTCAATTATAGAACTGATAGTAGTATAATTTGTTCTGTTACAAGTCTGAATGATTGGTTTTAATTATATTCAAATTTAGTTGAATTGTATTATAAATCTAAATAAATATTCAATTTTAATATTCATATTTGATTACAATAAATGCTAATATTTTTATATGTTTTGATTGTCATAATATATCGTTTTAATAATTTAGTTAAATGAAATTTAAGATAAATTGCTATGATTAGTTAATTATACTTAAGTAAATACCCAATAGATGTTTATTGTTTTTTTATATACTGATATAATTGGGTGTTATAAATTCAAGATTATCTTATGGGTTTATTGATATTACATCAATATTAAGTATTTTATCTTGTTAAAAATAACATGATTAGTAAGAGTAAATTATTATATAAGTATAGCATGGCTAAGTTAATATTATTTATCATTTTATTAAACTAGGACTTAAAATTATTTTTTTAGAAATTATAAATATTGTAAACTTATAGGACATACTATGTAACAGTCAGAATCGTCTATCTCACTAACACACTGCAGAATTCAAACCCCAAACATGAAACTGAACATTCTAGGAGGGGTTGCCTTCTAGATATACTAAGTTCGAATCTGAAGTCCAAATTTCACAGCGCCACCTATGTGATAACGCATCTTATGAGTATAACCTTTTACTGGTGCCTGGTGGTCAGGGAGAAACAAAAGAACTCTATACTAAGATAAGTTTGGGTTGCTAATTAACGTCTATGGATATACAAAAGAAATGTAGAAAAAATATATATATAGACTGAGACAGTGATAGGAATCAACAAAATCAAAGATCAAAATTAGTTTAAATGATTTCAAAAATTTATTTATATATATATATATATATATATATATATATATATTTATTGAAATACATTTTTATATATATATATATATATATATATATATATAACACCACTGTCTGCTTATATGAGACAGGGATGCTTATTAAATAATTGTTGGCATTACATTACATTACAAAAAGAATTAAAGAAAATATATTCTATCCCTCGTGCCAATAGTATTACGATAATGTGCTTAAAGAAATGGGAACATGTGCAAGGTGCTTTGAGTACTTATAAAAGTTTAATAAAATATTTGATATTATGGGTTATATAATATTTATTGATTTCGAGAATAGCACGGACAAAAGCTTACTATACTATAAAGTGGGGCTGTGATCAAGGCATTTATTTTATAATAAGAATTAAAGTTACATTGGGAGGTCAGTATTGCTAATAATGAATTTATTAAAGGATGGAGGTTGTGATACATTTAAATCACGGATGCTTTGTAAAAATAAATATATAAATAAAACAATAGTGAATATTTGGACTATGGAGGGCATCTCACCACTGACCCATAGGAATGTGGTGCCATAGACAGCCGAAACTTAGCGACTGGGTGACGACTGCATTTAATTCCCAGGTGTGAAGTTTGAGTACACACTCTGCCTGGGAAATGCAGGAAACGAAAAGAGAATGGACTTGGCCGTTTAAAATCCTTGGAAAGAAAACAAAGCGGTCTCAACAACCAATTCATTTACCAGCAATAATAGACTAATGTATATAAAACATACAAAATGGGTTTACTTGCATTAAGAAAATGCCCAATCAAATTCCCAGAAATTTATTTAAAAGGGTCCGCACATTCTCGACATCAATGACAAACATAGAAATTAAAGTAGAATAAAGTATTTAAAATAGGAAAATGCATGCTTGCAGGTTTGAAAAGAAAGCATAGGTTTATTTACGCAATCATGCATTTGGGACACATTTAATCATTGATCTCACACATACTCTCATATTAGGTTAAAATCAATAAAATGTAGATTTTAAGCTATTTGATTATATATATATTAAAGAAGATTAGAATAGCCCTCAAACGAGTGATTTGTGAGATAATAAAATTGGGAATTATTTATAAATTTAAATATGCCTTAATATGGACACTTTACTTTTAACAAAAGGGAATAACTCACTCTGTCAAAGACTATTCTGACACATTATCATAATAAAATAAAAGAAAGCTTTATAAATAGAAAATATTAACCCAAGGATAGAGAGCAAAACTGTTGATTATATTAGAACACGTTAAAGAGTACATAATGAAGTTAAGTGAAATAAAAGAAACACAATTTGAAATAGCTATAGCATGTTAGTTAGGAATCACAAGAGCTCTTGGATTAATTTGGGATTACCTCTGGAGAAGCATTTGCAAATAGATTGATGGTTGGCAGGTTTTATACAATTCAGCAGCAAAATCTGGAATTGTTTATATTTTTGGCAGCAGCAGCAGTTTCAGGGTTTCTTATGTGATAGTTTCCGATGGTCTAGAGCAGCAGCCAGCCATTCCTAAAGGGAAATAGCCTTCCTGATGCTCTATTCCAACATGTCAAGGTTAGCAATTTGTGTGGTAAACATGGTCAATTAATTTGGAGATGAAAACTTGGCTTCAAATTTAAGTTCACAGGCATGTAGCTAAAATCTCCTGAAAATATATTTTGAAGAATATTTTACTAGAATATTTTCACTAGACACTTTTCATTAGAAACACTAGAATAATTTTGGTTAGAAACATTTCATTAGCCAATCACTAGAATACTTTTGGGTAGAAACATTTCATCAGCAAATGACTAGAATGAAGAACAAAAGAAAACCCTCCTTTTTATAGTGGAAATATGCAACAAAACTGCCCTGGAGCATTACAAAAATATATTGGACTTTGCTTACTTATCAGCTGTAATTAAACCTATCCGAATGTCTAAAGGAATTCAACAAAATTTTAATTAATTTCTATTGTTAATTTTCTTGTCGACATTTGAATTACAAACTAGATTTAATTAAAATAACTTTTACTAATTAAAAGAAAACCTTAAGTGGACATCTGCTGTATATTTTAGATAAGCTTTTATAACATCAAATAATTAAACTAGTGTTTCTACCAGCCCTCATTTATTTTAACAGAAATATTTGGTATGACTTTTAAATTCAAAAGAAAATTATTTTACTTTTAAATTGCAATATTTGTATCTATTTACTAAACGAATATCAATTTTAAATCAAAATATATTATGACAGTAATATATTTTTGTAAATAGATTCAAACAAAATAATTTTAACAAACAATTTATAATTTTGACATAAGTTTTAAATACATATCACAGTGTGTGCACAATTACAACTTATATAACCTACTTTTTAAATAAATCTAAATTATGTGAACATATACATAATCCATAATATTTTATTTATTTGGGCATGAGTTATACTTATATATATATGATATGAGCGTTGTACTCATGGTTTAAAATTGGGTGGGATTTTCAGTATATAAGCGCATTGCAGACACACTATGATAGATTGGGGTTTAAACTAAGGTATGAGGGTAGGGAATAGGTGAGAAAAGGTGAAATGAAGATCTGCAAACCACCCCTTACTGTTTCAATGCTAAAGCTATTATCTCAATCATCAATGAGTTATTTTATTTATATGCGGACATTGTTAAATTTTAGTATATGTTTATATTATTATAAGTAATGTTTGATTCATTTGGTATATTAGAATTTAGTTGTTGAATAATTTATCATTATTTTCATTTCAGTATAACATAACATATCTTTAGCATATATCATTGTTTTGAGACTGTAATATTTGAATTAATTGCTTTAATTTAAACTATTTTATGTAAGGTTTATATTTATGATATTTAAAATGATGATTTTGTTTGTTTTTTGTTTATTCTAAATGCTGTCTGAACTCAAGATGCTATAATAAATATTGTCTTCATTGTTTTGTTTTAGTATAGTTAACATTCAGATCTGTGATTAAATAAAATATTATTTTAAATATTGAATGATTATTTATTGATTAGCATTAGTTTAGCTTAGTTTATTATATTTATTCTGTTATGAACAATTCTATTATTCACACATTATTATAAAATCAGTATTATTTTTTATTTATATTTTATTCAGTTGCAAATGATGTTCATTTTCAGGGCTCATTTTCATTTTGTTACATGGGTAACTGATGACTGGACTATATAATTTTATTCAGGCTTTATTAGAGTTATTATTTCTCATTGCACATTTTTGATCTGTTACAAATGCCACCTATACCAGTGGGGCTAAAATAGAGGTTAGCATATATACATATTTATTTTGCTACAAATGGTATCACAATTTGTAGGGCATAATTAAAAAGGATTCCTCTATCATGGCATTGTCATATCTGATCCGTTAAAAATGATCTCCTAACATTAAAGGAAATAATAAAAGTTATTTTATGATCATCTTTTCATTTCAGTTATGAAATGTTCCCCAAATGTGTAGGGAAACTTCTTATTCTGTTACAATATATGTATATTTATATAATAAAAATAATAAATTTAATGGTTATTAATTATTACATACAATCTTTCAATCTATAGAAATACTTTCAGTTAATTTTTTAACCCTTTTCAACTGCTACAGTTGAGGAGGGTTAGGGAATTAACTGAAAGTACTTCTATGGATTGAAAAACTGTATATAATAGTTAATTACCATTTATATATATATATATATATATATATATATATATATATATATATATATATATATATGTGTGTGTGTGTGTGTGTGTGTGTGTGTGTGTGTGTGTGTGTGTGTGTAGTTATGTATTTATTATACTTAATATTTTTATCTTTTATTATTTCATTTATCATATAAAATATACATTTTAATAGATTAAAACTAATGTGAATTTTCATGGTTTTATTTTCCTGATGCATTTTTGTTTATATTGTTTTTATATTATTTCCTTTTAAATAATTTATTAATTTAATAATTAATAATATAGTGATTTATATATCTAGAATATTGTGAAATGAACTATTATTCATGCATATGCTAAAATCGTCAGGCACTCTCCCATCAATAATTGTTAAAATCTAAGTGTCTTCCTATAGTTAGAGCTTTTTCTTTAAATAAACCAACAATTATTAACCATGTCTATATTAGGGTTTAAATTTATTATTAAATGTTTAAACCCTAATTTTAGCATGGCCAATAATTGATAGTTTATTTGAAAAATGAGCTGATCTTTCTATGATTTACAACTAGAGAATGTGTGCCAATTTTATCAGAATAATGATGAATAGTATCTTTCACAATATTACAAATACACCCTGTATAATTTAGTACAATTGATAGAGTATCTGATTTGGGATTGACATGTCCCAATAATAATATTCACAGGTTTGGTACTTGATCCTGCATCATAAAGCCTTTTTTTTTTTTTACACATAATTAATTTAATATTTGTCAACATCATCAATGTCAATAATACATTGCAGGATGAAGGTCCAAGTTCAAAACCCTTTGCCAATCTTAGTCTTTATTCTCCACATCATTGCTGCTCACTTTCTTAATTCATTCATCCTTCTCACATGTGACTTCTTTCTGGGTCTTTTACATTATCTTGGAAGCCAGTTTAAGATTTCAATTGTCAATATATTATCATCTCTTTTAGAAATATGTCAAGCCCATCTCCACTTCAGTTTTTTAATTCTTTCAATAATGTCAATCACACTAGTTTTTTTAAACATATACTGCATTTTTGATCTCTTCTTGTTACTCCTTACATGCATCACTTCATACTTCCATAAGCAGTTCGAAGTCTCTGTATTGCTTTTCTATTAAGTGTCCAAGTCTCAGATCCATAAGTAAGAACTTGTAAAGCACATTTATTAAAACCTTTTTTTTCCAAACACATAGCCATATATCCTTTTAATAGTAAGTTATTTCTACCAAAAGAACTCTAACTAAGTTTAATTCTATAATTAATTTTATCCAATATGTTTCCATCTGTAGTAATAATCTGACCAAGGCGTTTGTAATGTTAACTTCTTTTAATTCATCATAATTAAACTTTATTATTATATTATATTTAATATTATATTTTATTATATCATTTTTTAAATAATTTATTACTAGACCACAATTTTATTTCTCTGTCTATTCTATTTTTAATTATATTCATTTTATTTATACAACTTATATCTAAAATCCCATATTTACAAAATCATAAAAACGCTTTTTTAAATAAACTTTTGAAAAAAAAAATCTAACATTTATTTTATTATTATTTACTCCTTTTTTAAACAACTCTAACGTCCATATACACAACCACATTATTATTATTATTTCTAATATATATATATTCCATTTATATATTTTGTAAAACAATCAGATATTATTTCATTACCATTAAAAATAGTTCTCAATATGTCTTATATGTAATATTGTTTTAAACTTGTTAGAATACCTTCTTTTTTTCAAAAATTGTTCACAGATAAAGATTCTAAAAGCTCACTGAGACTATTTCTCATGATGAGATTTGCTTGTAGAAAAATTCCATATTCAAATACTATATTTTTGCGACATATTTTAGCATTTCATATAATTATTTACATTCTATTTTAATCTTTTTTTATCTTTAACACAAACTTTCATGGTCAACTCAGTTGCCTTAACTGAGTAAATATTTATATAGATATTTTTAATATCTAACTTTGCAATATATATATAATCTTCCTTAATATTTTAGAAGTTTTTGAAAGTTTTTTTTTTTAAGTGTCAACTCGGGCAACTGCCTGCAAGTGCAAGTCAGTCGCGCTGATCTCTCGACCACCAATGCAGGACTAAGTTTTTTAAAGTTCTTAGCAAATTCATTAAACTTATTATACGTTATTATTATTTTTTATAACACTTCATTTTTTAAATACAGGGCATGCAAACATTTATAAATTGTTTCAACATACATATTGATATGATTAATTACTCATCTAAATGGAAAATATATTTTATGTGTTTAAAGTTGTCTCTATATTTCTGCATTATTAATACATTTTTTTACTGTTGCTTTTTAAATACATTTTTGTTATTATCATATTAACTTTCCTAATTTTTCCAATACTTTCATTCTTCTTAATTTGTATAAAACAATCCTTCAAAAAAATTTCATTTTTCATTGTATTTCTTCTTATTTGATATAACAATTCTTGGTCTTATCACTTTTTAAAAATATTGAATACTTATATTTATTTTAAATATTATTTATAATTTTCTATTCTTTGTTATGTCATATTTTAATTTCTCTAATTTAATTTTAGTGCTTTTAACATCCTATCATCCATAACTTATTCTTTCTTATTATTTTCTTTATTATTATTTTTTTAACCTCTGAATCAATTATTAATTCTGTTTTTGCCTTAATTTCTAACTATTTTTCAACATTAATTTTACTTTCTGATATATATTTTAAATTTTTTTCTAGCATTTTTTTGATTTTTTATTAAATTCTTTATCTGTAAAATTAATATAAAACTTTTCTTTATTGTTATATCTTCCCAATCATACTTCATATTATAATACTTAGTTTTAATCATTTTTCTACCTTCGTTATTGTTATGTTTTAATATTATATATTTTTAAATCCTTAATGGCAATCTATTCATTAAATTTAAAAAGAGAACTTATCTGATTAATAGATTAACATTGAGATAAGACAATGGATATTAGTGGCAAGTATGTTTTTTTTTTTAAATAATTCTTTGGGAATCTGATTAATAAATTATCAAAGTAACATTTCTTTTATTAAACATGACCATCCCATGCTTTCATGTATGAAAATGGTATAAAATTAGTTTGTTTTTAAATTTTAGTGCATTTATATAAATAAAAGTGCTTATTTTAATTTTGTTGTATGTTTTGTTTTATATATTTTAAATATTAGCTTGAGGATGGTAAATGTCATTCTCCAGAGGGACCTCTATATTCACAATATAAAATTTCTTATCTCAAATTTTAGCTAATACAAGTATGATGCTCACTAACACCAGTATACATTTTGTATTTTCCATGCTTTTATATTAGCAATTTGAAGTTTACTGGAGAAAAATATATAAACAACATTCTTTTACAGACTCCTCAATCATTATTAGCATTTTCATTACATATCTTTTAGATCTGGGAGAACCATGGTACTCCTATTATTTTTCGCATAACATGATGGATTGATGTTCTATTATCTTATTCATAATATGCATAAGAGTATGTGATGCAGATATTGATGGAAAATGAAATAAACTTCAGACAATAAATAGCTGATAAATATTTTTTTAACAAATTATTTTTTTATTATAATTCAAAATTAATTTTTGAGGACATATTTTATAATTCGCTTTTATAATTTAACTTTTATGAGATTCATAGAATAAATAGGTGATATATCAATACACAATAAATCAAGTGTATATAGTGGTATACCTACATGTATATAATATTTTATTTTTCTATCCCTAAATACTATCATTGATTGTATAATAATAATCATCATCAATATTAATAGTATACTTTTTTTTTATATATACATTTCAAACCAAATCTAGTATATGTTCATATCTATTATTGTAGAACTTAATATTATATTAGTTAAATGTAACACAGATTCTGGTCAAGCAAATATACAGTACTCACTCAAAACAACTTTTACTTTATCATCTCATAATCAAGAACAATACTGGAAAATCATTATCATATATGTAAATAAATAAGGTGTATACATTGAAATTGAATAAACTATATGAATACTTCAAAATATATAAGCCACTGAGATGCATAAATAATATTAAAATACATTATAGATAATATTTATCGTCTAATATTTTAATATCCTGTTAGCTATATCAATGTATAAATTATATATATATATATATATATATATAATATATACATAATAATGTATATATATATATATATATATATATATATACATACATTCTTATGATTTGAGAAATAAAAAGTTCTGAGGAAAGTACCAAAACTCCAGCTATTTGACTATAATATTTTTATTACATGGAAACTCCTGAGAATAATATATATATATATAATTATAAGGGACTTGAATTCAGACTTGCAAGATCCCATATAATTACATTAATTTTATAATTATATTAAGTTTAGTATAGAAAATATACATGTATTTAAATATTATATATATATATATATATATATATATATATATATATATATATATATATATATATTTGAAATCCAGAAATACTTCACTTACCTGGAGTCTAATTGTAGTTATAAAGGATTTGAACACAAACTTTCAATCTCCCTTCAGCTATCCACTCTATCTTTTTCGTGGTTTGAGATAGGGTGGATAAATGAAGAGAGGTTGAATGTCTGTGTTCAAATCGCCTATATATATATATATAAATAAAGTTTGATATCTGTATTCGTTTCACAATATATGTAATATACAAATCAATATATATATCAAAATACAGTACAATATATATAAATTATATTCTTTTAGAAGTACTTTCGATTATACACTTTGTAGTCTTTATCAACTATATAATGTATCTTTATCAACTATATAACATTATATAGTTGATAAAGACTACAAAGTGTATAGTCAAAAGTACTTCTAAAAGAATATAATTTATATAAATTGTACTGTATTTTGATATATATATATATGAAATAATGCTTAAAGCTAATTGGGGTAATTAGTAACCATTAGAAACCACCAATACAAGATTCAAAATCCATTAATAAACTTTTAATTCACAACTTTCAGCATACTTCCCTTTAATCAATTAATAATTCCATGCAACCTCAAACATTACCTTGAAGTGGTTATCAAAAAATCCCTATGCTTCTTTTAATATTCTTATAGCCAACACATAAAAATAGTGTTACTTACAATATGTTACAAAACCTATTTATAAAATGATTTACATATTACTTATTTAAATTAGTGTGATTTTCACTATTTCTATATTTAAAATTTCATAATCTAGAATGTGTATATTATATTGAAAGACTGATAAAATTTCATAAAATAATTATAAAAAAAAAAAAAATGATTTAAATAATGAGTGACTTCTAAGAGCAAACTGGTACTTATTGTTAATCGTTTAATTAAAAAAAAAAAAAAATACAAATGAAATTTAGACCCAAAAAATGGTTCTTTTGCTTCAAAACTTAGCGGTAAATAGATTGCACATAAATATTTCATTAAACAGTTTAATAAACATTAACTGTAGCATATAAAAAATAATCATTAATTAAAAACTACGGTTTGTACAAATTGTACATGATAAAAAATATAGAAGTAAATCTTTAGGCTTATATATTTATACATAATCTTGTAATTAAGTATTAATAAATACAGTAACATAAATTTATATAAAGTACAACTTTGAAAACTTTTATCCACCTAGCAGTGCTTTCGATTAGCTTTGTCGTCTTTCCCAACTAACATTAATTCTTTTTAAGATATCTTCAAACACTCTTTCAAAGCTTGCACTCCCACAAGTCATGAGTACATTATTATATTAACATAGCTTCCTTTATTTTTCTTTTATTATTGTTTCTTTCAATTTGTATATATATATATATATATATATATATATATATATATATATATATATATATATATATATAACAATTTCTCATAGTAGTAGTAGATTTGTATATGTATATACAAAATGATTCTGATCAGAGTAAACATTTTAAAATTGTTATGGGAGACTTTAATGGGAGAATTAGTAAGCAAATGAAAAATGAATGTGTTGAAGAAAAATTTGATTATGGTAATAGAAATGAGAGAGGACATAGACTTTTGGAGTTTGCAGAAAAAACAACAACTTTACATTATGAATTCTTTTTTTTTTTTTTTTTTTTGAGAAATATGTTAAAAGGAATTGGACATTGAAGCATTCAAATAAATGACAATAGAATTGAATTATATATATTTTTCTCATGTGTCATAGCATCGGCCGGGGAGCAAACCCACTAACCCAAGATAACTGCTTGTAAAACAGCCATGCTGACCTCTCAACCACCAATTCTGGTGACTTGGATTATATTTTGACTAACAAAAAATATATATTTTAAAATTGCAATGTTCTTAATAAATTCAACACAGCAAATGATCATTAATTAGTAAGATGTAAGATACATGTTAATACAAAACTAAAGAGAGAAAACAATATTTACAGTTGATATTTCCAATCATTCTAATGGATTTAAATTAGAACTTGCAAATTGTTTTCAAGTATTAGTACATTTTGAACATGATTCAGATTTGAATAAAATTAATAAGAAAATAACTGATACACTTTTAAAAATAGCAACAAATATAGTTGGTAGAAAAAAGCAGCAATTGATTGATAAAATATTTACTGAGACTAGAGAATTTATGAAAAAAAGAAGGAAATTATGATATATAAAAATGATGAATTACTAATGATTGAATATCTTGAATTTTGTAAAATGGTGCAAAAAAAAAGTTGATAATGATCTAAGAAAGTATAATTGTGAACTAGCAATAAAAGCTGTAGAAGAAAATAAAAATCTCAAGATTGTAAAACAACATTTTAGTATTGGTAGTGAAACAGTCAGTTTCATCCATCTGCCTGTTTCACTTATTTTACCCACACATATATGTATATGCCAGGTTTAAACCCTCCCAGAGTACCCATTTAAACAATGTTAAATTATTATATATGCAGAATTATGTATATATATATATAATACATATATATATATGCAGAATTATGTATATATATATATATGAGCAGTATGTCTGTAATTTAATTGTTATAGATTTCAGATATGTATCCATTTTATAAATATTTCTAATTTAGGAAATATATTTTTACATATTTCTAGTTTAAGAAATATTTTAGTTAAATTATTTAGCAACTTTATTGTTGTATTATTGAAATCGCAAACGTATATTTCCTGTTATTCTGCCACTTATGATTATAAAATAAGTCTTCTACTAATTATGAAGGTAATTTTGTCAAAATAACATTTGATCTTGTAAACAGATTTTAAAGTAGGACATGCATTGGTCCTAAAATAGTGTGGACATTATTTGGTAAATATAAAATGTTAACAACAAAATAGGAAGGAAAATAAAATCTTAATTACTGGTTAGAATTAAAAAATGTGTTTTTAAAATAAATAAATGAGTTTTTCTACCAGTTATAATTATTAAATGTTTTGCTAAAATAAATAAATGGACTTTTTAGCTACATTCAAGCTCATAAAAATTAACAGGTGGACAGAGTTTAAAAAGTATAAATACTTAAAGTTTTATTAACAATAGAGATCATATATATAATAAGTGAGTATAAGCTGAACCCACTCTGGTTTTACCTTCAAAATGATCGAGTAGTAGGTGATATTTCACCACCTCTCCTCGCAATGAATGGAGAACTTTGGTCCAATGAAACCTAATGCCATAACCAGCAAAAGTAGCCCCATGGAAAAAATCTATTAACATTACATCATTGTCAAAAATGTCATCTTAACATCCTCCCAAGTGCTTCAAAACTAACTGCAATGGAAACAACTAAACGGTAAATTTTCTTTCAGATTTCTGTTTATAAACTGTGACTTTCATTTCTTTCTTTTAAAAGCTAGCTATTTATTAAATCTGCCTTTCCCAAACATCTTTACTAAAATCTACAAAGATTATTAAATGCTAGATATTGCTTGACTGTAAAATGCTAAATCTTGTCTGATTGTAAAACTTGAATTCTTTTTTATAATGTAAAATTTGAATTCTCTTTTAAAATGTAAAACTCCTAATAATCTATTTTAAATGTATAATTTTCTGCAGTCCTTTTATGCCTATTTCTAAATCTATTCAATTTCTTCTATGATTTTATCATTTTAATATTATATGTATTTAATATGACAAATGAATCGAAACTGCAAGTATTTATAAATATAATTTTAGCATATTGATTTGTGAAGATAATTTCAAATCTTTGCTATAATAAATATTAAATAATGGAATTATTATTCTTCATTCTCTCTCGCTGTTTCGAGATCATGTTATCTTACTGATTAAGTTTTGGGTATTAATATTATAATAATCAGTTGTCTAGTTATTTTATGTAGTTTGCTTAATTCTAGTTATGAATTATAACAATTTATATATGTAACTCGCACATCATCAGAACTAGCCACAGCAATATTCTCAAAGCATATTTTAATGTTTTATTCGTAATTACCCTCCTTAGATTTATATATGTTGAGACACAGGTGATAATATTAAACTAGGTTACTAATTAATTTAGTCCCTTAATAGTATATTTAAAATTCTAAATTTTAGAACTGGATTGTATAGATATGCAAATAGACGCTATCTAATTTTAAGGCACGGTAATATAATTTTACACATTTGTGTTATATATATATATATATGTATAAGTTCCGGATGTGTCCTTACAAAGTGTTATATATATATATATATGTATAAGTTCCGGATGTGTCCTTACAAAGTAAGCAATGTACACTTAATCTGCTTGCTGCATGATTCTTGATGACATGCTGGAGGAGGCCACACTCATCCATTTTAGTTCGGGTTCAAGCTCCCTTTTAGAACTAGGGCACAAGGACCTAGATGATTCATAATGCTTATCCGACTCCCAGAACTACTAATGTTCGTATTTGTGGCAAGTTGAGTGGTTTTAGGGCAAACCAAGCCTTTGGAGACTGAAGCCTGTGAATAATGACCCATTCGTACCTTTTAGCTTTATTAATATTTTAATATGTGCCATAGAGGATATAGGTAAATCTATCATAAACCAGTTTTCTCTTTTTTTATATTAAATACTTATCTAGCATTAGTGTACATCCTAATCTAGGTTAACATGACAACCTGTGTATCTCTGAGCCTAATTACATGCTCGATTTAACTTTGTATTAAATAGACACCATAGGAGCGCTATGATAGTTAGTTATATAACTTTGGCTATAAAGTTCCACATGATCTAGCAGACTACAAAAGAGCTAGAAATTTGGCATATTAATTAATATAGGCATGAAATTCTAATACCACACTACACTTTATTAAACCCTTATAATGAGATATATAACATGAATCTCATTAGGTTTCTAATGCCTGCGAGCATTA
Source organism: Epiperipatus broadwayi (assembly GCA_028023455.1). Taxonomy (NCBI): domain Eukaryota; kingdom Metazoa; phylum Onychophora; class Udeonychophora; order Euonychophora; family Peripatidae; genus Epiperipatus; species Epiperipatus broadwayi. Next base: position 224,632 of record JAQFVV010006659.1, on the reverse strand, counting down.
TATCTCATGTTCCCATCACATAATTTTGTATGTTTTGATTTATCCTTTGTTATTGTTTTATTAAATTAATCATATTTAAAATTATAATTCCTTTTCATATTTTATTGTCTGTGAATTCATTTTATCCAACTCTAGATTTAATTTGCACGTACATCATTATATTTATAGATAGACTATTTTTTTAAATTTCATAATCAATCATTGATATTTTAATTAACCATTTAGTCTTGGGTGTATATAAGTCTGACCAAATTAGTGATAAATTAGTTAAATTATGAGTCTCTTGTTCTACCGGGGGTGACTGCCAGACTGAGGGTGAATTGAGTGTCTGTGTACATTGAGAAATGTCATCCATAGGGTATTAGATCATTGAGCAGAAGTGAAAGGATTGAATGTTGGTCAGATATTGGATCCCAATATCCAGATTCGATCAGCTTTAGTGTATTTTGCCTGTGTTCTAGATTTTGTTACGTAGAGGGACAATTCTTACCGTTACAGTAGGAAACTTATACCTGCAATAAGAAAAAAAGATGAACATTACTCAAATGAGAGATGACATAATGAAATGTGTAGAAGTGTTCTATCAAGAATTACATAGTAATAAAAAACAAGTACTACCTACAGCTATTATATCTTTTGAATTGCCCAGAAATTGAAATGAAGAAGTCAGGTATTCAATTAAATGTATGGAAAAAAAACCTTAAGGTAATGATAGAATTATAATCACTACATTAAAAGAAGTAAGATAAATAATAGAAACAAATTTGGTAAAGTTATATACCAAATGTCTAAATTATAAAGGTGTACCAGATAATTGGAAGAATACAGTACTAATATTAATATTTAAAAAAATTTATGGAGAAGATATTAGAAATTACAGACCTATCAATCTTTTATTAGTTTTATACAAAAAAAAAATATTTTACTAAGATAATTACAACTTGACTACAGAGAACATTTTGTTTCAATCACCCAAAAAAACAAGCTGGATTTAAAAGTGGCATTTGTATAGTAAACCATATCCAAATATTGAGAGAATTTATAAAAAGAATCAATGAATATGAGTTGTTATTACAATTTGAATTTGTAGATTATAAAAATAACATTTGATTCTATAAGCATTTCTTCAGTTATTAAAACATTGGATTAGGTATAAACCCAAAATACTGTCATATTCTAAAGAATATTTATAAAAATGCAATAGCAACAATTAGATTGCATAATGATACTAGGAAGGTTAACATTAGAAAAAGTGTAAGATGGGGTAACTCCAAAACTTTTACAGCAGTGCTGCAAAAAGTATTTTGTGATTAAAATGGGAAGCTAAAGGAGTAAAAGTAAAAGGAGATTATTTAAGGCAATTTGATTTTGCATATGATGTAATTCTTTTTGCAAATAATGCTTCAGAGCTTCAGAAAATATTGTAAGAGTTATCAGATAAAATAAAAAAAACAGGACTAAAGGTAAATGTTAAAATGACCAATGTAATGTTCAATGATTTTTTTCAAAAGATGAAAATAAAGATTGATTATGATGAGAAGTTAGCAACTATAAAAACCTTAGACACGTTATTACTACAAACAGAAACATAATAGATAAAATTAATTTTAGATTTAATCTCAGTTGGAATGCTTTTGATAGAAATAACGTCATATTAAAATGAAATATGCCTATGTATTTGAAAAGAAAGGTTTTTTTAATAAACATGTTTTACCAGTCCTTACTCATGGATCTGAGACTGTATACTTAATAGAAAAACAATTCAGTGACTTTGGACCATTCAAAGAATTATGGACAAATGCATGTTATAAGTAACAAGGAGAGATCAAAAGTACAATACATACATAAGAGAACAGACAGATGTTATTGACATTATCGAAAAAATTAAAAGACTGTAGTGGAAGTTGTTCTGGACATATTTCTAGAAGATATGATAAAGATAGACATTTTAAATCTTAAAGTGGATACCAAGAGATTGTACAAGATCTAGATGGAAACCACATGTGAGATGGATGGATGAAATAAGAAAGTGTAAAGAAAAGAGGCTAGAGATCAGAGAAGTTGATTGAACTTAGAGAGTTACCTTCATTCTGATGTGGATTGATAATGGTTGATGATATATCTATATATATTGTGACATAAGCTTATCACATGCCCGTTCAATTTTATTAATTATTAAATAAAGAAAACAACAGGGAATCATTTGTTTATATAATGTTTAATTTATTTACTATTAAAACTGTTAGGAAAATTATAATAATAATAAGTAGTCAAACTCAGAATGAATTAAATACTGAATGTAATTGTAAACGAAATAATAATAAAAATTTTATTTTCAAAAATATACAAATCTTAATTTTAAATATAGTTTCTTTGAATTAAAGAAAAAATAAAATTATTATATTAGTGTATTGAAAAATAAAATATATTTTTATTATATAAAAAAGAACTTCATAAGCAATTTTTTTAAAAAGAAAAGAAAATGTTATTGCTTAGTAACCAGATAGAACTTAGTTACTTTTGGCAGATCATTATTTTTATATCTGATGAACTTAATGTTTTATCAATTTGTTGTCAAAATAATAATTATCTTGATATTTTCGTGAAGATTTATAATAATCCTGCATATTATCACAAACAATGATTTGGGGTTAGATTTCACAAAGAGAAGACACAAATTCCTCTTGACTAATATCTGCAATGTCATGAATAAAATAAATGACAATAACAAGAAGAAAAATATCAAATTGTTTCTTTAACCAAAATATTAATGCTATCCTAATTGAATTAAAATCATCTTTATTCGGATATATATATAAAGAAATAATCTACTGAAGTTGAATTACCTGCAAACTATTTAAAGATAATACATATAAAAACATCAGCATCATCCTCATTGTTAGAATTCTACAAAGGACATAAAAAACTATAGATGAAAGAATCTCTAAAGATGCTGGCTGGATTAAAAAATGCTTGTATAACAAAGTGAACTCTTAAAAATTATCATTAAAGTTTTTACTATCAATTATAATGTATTTTTATTACACAAAAGCTACTGGAAATACTATAAATTCATTACTTATTCATAAGAATGTTAGAATTAATATATATAAATATTGGCCCATAAATAAAGGTGGGATGCCATCTTTATTGTTAAAATGGGGTTGTCTTGATGATGGATTGAGATTGTTGATTGTTTTTGATATTGTGATTGTCAAAGAGTTCACTGATTTTAATGATTTTATATCTATCTATCTATATTAATTTCTGCTGTGGAGGTAGTTAATGTAGCTTTATTTATTAAAAAGTCAGGATTTACACAAATTTTGTAAGATTTTTATTTTTTTCATCAATAATTAAAATAGGTAGTTGTTAGCTTATAACTGCTTAGCCATTATCCACTACCATTTTTATGGAAGTTCAATCTTTGTCTAGGATTAAATCTAGAACAAACTACTAGTAAATTAAAAAGCTTTTTAATTTATTCAGGAAATTTATATTAACAGCAAAGTCATTCTTAGTTACTTTATAAAACATGATAAAAACGACTAAGAAGAGCCCAAAAATAAGATGAGTATATTTATTCAGCCATAGTATTTATACAAAATATTCTTGCAAAAGAATGATAATGTGTTCTTATTGAAGAAAACTATTGTAATAACTTGTCCATTTCTGGAAATTAATAAAAGATTTTCAACAGAAAAATAAAACAGTACAGAGAGCAAACTGCAGTGATAAATTAGATTATAACTTATATAAGGATTAATTATTTTCTTGAAACTGATAACATAACAATAACAAATACAATAAACTTTTATTTCAATTTTCTAATTTTAAGTACTTAATTTTAAAATTAACTATAATTTTCATACCAGAAATGAAAATTTATTGAAACTGATAATGTAAGTGCAATAAATACAGGTTATTTTAAAATTTTAATTTGAACTACTCAATGTTAAACTTATATAAAATACATATTTCATGTCTAATTTTAGTTTCAATTTAGAGATTTTTATTCTAAATTAGTTATTTGATTATTTTCTTAATTTTAATTTTAATATAACTCTTTCAAACCTATTATCTTTCCTTATTACAAAGGATTATACTTATTGATTCAAAATTTTTTTTGTACCTTTAAAAAACTTTTCCCCTAAAACTAAAGTAAAATTTTCTTTACTAAATTGTATATATATATTAATACATGTATATTTATAAAATTTTATTCTAATATATAAAATGTTATGCTTTGGAGTCTTAACTTACTTGCTAGCTTTAATTTAATGTACAATATCAAACTAGTCTACTCTTTCACTCACTACATGCAATATGTATTTCAATATGTAATGAATTATCAAAGTCAATTATAGAGGGCATCTAGATATGAGTAGTAAGAACAGCATATGTAAAATTTAAAAACTTGTTTTTGTGAAAATATTTTGAAACATTATTTATAAACTTTAAAAAATGCAAAGCTTCAAGTAGATCAGAAATTGTGAAGTGGGTGAAATGGTGAAATATGAGTTACAAGATTTCATCATTGTAGACTAAAATATAATTAGTTAAACACAAGCATATATAAAAATAGTTATTTTGCCTTTTTTTTTGATAATTTATTTTAGATGCAAAAATGAAATTTTTTTAATTTAATTGATTCATTACTTATTTTTTTAAAGATGTTGAAAATTATACTTTGTTTGTGATTGTTTATTTTATTCATGAAAGACAAATATATATATATATATATATATATATATTGAAACAGACAGATTTCTAACTTATATATGTCTATGTAAGTATATATATGGTATATATATACTGGTACAATATATAAACTTACATAACTTAGAAAAATATGTAAAGTCATTTATATATTTATGAATAAATATAAAATCCAGTATGAACTATAGTATTTGCAGTGACAGAATTATCATCATAGTATAAATATATTCAGGCACTGCTTTAAGTATAAATGAGGACAGAGGGAACATCCACTATTGTCTTTATTATCATGCACTAATAGTAAAAATAATTGCAAATACAAAACATTTAAATAAAAATAATAGTATTCAAATAAAGATTGTCTAATTCTTGGATTTTCAGTTCACTGTGTGATGTTTTTAAATTTCTTGACAAAATTAGGTTTTTTGAAATGTTGATAATTGATTGCCACATAAAAAAGTGCTTTAATGATTTTATGAACTAACTTGGGATTTTTTTTCCAGAGTATTATTTCTAACATGCTTGAAAAATTAAAAATGTATAATGAATGTGTCATTTTTGGATTCATTTGCATATGGACAATTTATATATCTAAGCAAAGTAAAGAATATAATGTGGTAAGTTAATCAGCTTAAAATTATTGAATAAAATAGAACATTTGACTGTTAGTTAAAACTTTGGAGAGAATGCATGCTTAGAGAAAAAATATATTTTTTAAAAACCTAAATAGTTGTTTTTTAATTAGCTCAATTATTTTGAGACATTGTAGATTACTGTTATAACATTACAATACTTCAGTTTTAAGTCAGGCTCTTTCAACTATCTTTAATGCCATATTGCCAGTTACATTATTATTTGACAATAAATAGTGACAATAATGTAAACATTGATTTATTATTTTTTAACAAATGAAGATATCAGTAATTCACAGATTACTCAATAGAGGAAATCTACAAAGATGATAACAAGAGCCTAGAAAATCACTGCCTGTAGATTATTCTGAACTTGGGTATATAAATAAACTTACAAACTATCTCTTTCATCGTTGCTAACAATAAACAAAAAAAATGTTCATAATTTTGTAGTTTTCTTAAATATTTATGATTAATTTTGCAAAACAATTGTATATTTATTAAAGCTAAAACCTTAAGAATATGTGCCTGAAAAAACGACAGTAGGGAACTCTGCATTAAAAAACAAATTGGTTTATATTATCCCTTAGATTTTTAAAAATTCATGTTAAAAATTTTGAACTAATGATAAAAAGAGAAATAGTTACACTCTGGCTCACATAATAATATAGTTTTGTAACATTTTTACAATTATGAATAAAATTTTAAATTTTAAAACTGAAATTATTTATTTGCATTACATATGAAATTCATTCAACAAAGATTTCTTTTTTTTTTTTTCAATAACACTATAGCAATCAGTCAATAATACAAAAGTACTTTATTTCATTTTATAATTAGTTTTATTTTTTGATATCTTGAAAATTCAAATATGAATTTGTAAGATACCATTTATTTATTCAGAATATTCTAAAGATTGTAATACTAAAATAACATGTTAAACTATTAAATTAAATTAACATTAGGGGATTGACAGAAAAGCAATGAAATTTAGAAGCTTTAAGATTATTAAAACAGGCAAAACTCTCCATACAGTAGTGCCACTCAGTGTAAGCCAGAGTAATCAATGGGTACCAGAAGGCTTGTGCATAAAATCTCTATCTAAGTGCAGTGCTCTCAGATCCAAGGCTCTTCACTGATGAAAGCCACAAGCTAGAAACTAGTCTGGGATATTGGATGAGCAGGCACTAGATAGGGATTTTATGCACAAGACTTCGAACATCCATTTGCTTGTTTTAATATTAGTTATGAGCAAGCATAAAAAATTGTGATCATGTGATGTTTAGTGGTTTAAGCTTTAAGCTTGATATGATTCTAAATCAACATACTAAGATTTTAAAAGCATTATATAATTTATTTAAATATAAGCACTACAGAGAATTTTTTTAATCTCTTTAAACATAGATAAAGTTTACAAAGAATGTTTAATGAATCTTCTTATGTCAAAATTGTCCTTATAGAAATAAAATAATTTACACATAATTCAAAAGATTATACTTTTACAGCAAAATTTGTGAAAGAAAAGTTTACAAAATTTTCAATTTGAATATCTATTAAATCCACTAAAATAAGTAATTACGTTTAAAAGTTTTGATATGTTCTGCAAAAACATATCATTTGGAGCAAATTATTTTTCACTGCTTATAGCTAAAGGAATTAAACTTATAACTTCAAATATTGAAGTACTTTGTAATCAAAGCAAGATCACCCAATCTAGTAATAAATAAATAGATATTGACTGAAATTTTGAACTTACAAAGGGATCTTTTCTTAAATAAGTGGATCTAAAAATATATTTCTTCAAAGCATTTATAAAAGTATTTATTATATTCTAAAAGTAAAAAAAATATATGAGTGTTATTCAATGTATGTGCATGTAAAATCATTAAGACAAGATTTAATATGATTTTATAAGTTTAAAGATACTCATTTCAGGTACTGTGCATTTTACATGTTATTGCCAAGATGCAAATTTCAAATACAAACAAGTATATGAACTATTTCCTTCCATATATCTAATCATTGCAGTAATTATATTATTTTGAGTACTCATTTTAATTCAATTTATTTCTAAAATTTAATTCAAGCTTTTTACAGTTTTTAAAAATTGAAGTTTATTTTATATAAATCAAAAACAACACTCTGACTACTGGTTCAGAAGGTTTACTTTTTTAATGAGCATATTTTCATAATTATATTTTATTATTTTGGAATTGACTGCAATTTATTATTATTACCAAGAACACTTTTTTAGATTTATATACATTCTATTTTTACACTATTGTTCTCAAATATTTGAACTGATTGTTGCTACATATCACTTTTTCAATATTACTTTCAATATTTTTACTTGATATAAGATTTTTCTAATATTTTACTTTGATGCTGAAAAATTTTCATTGAGATTTTAGACTATTAATCTTTGTTTTATTTATTTGGTTGTGGTTGAGATTGTATTTAAAAATTAAGTGACACTTTTCCATTATTTCTTTAACTTCTACCTTGGGTAGATCATTTCATTTTTGAATACAGTAACTGTTTATTATTAAGCTTAATTTTATTATTTGAAATGATTAAAATATGATCTGAAACTATTTTTAACATATGAAACAAATGGCATTGCTGTACTAATATGGATTATTTTCATAATATTCATTGTCTAGTCCTTGATTATCATTTTCATTCTATACAATATTTCTGCTGTAATTATATATAGTAAATCATTATATTTCATATTGTAATGTAAAGCTTAAGTTTTCAATCTTATTATTTATTTATTTTTATTGCATTTTCTCTCAAAATTATATTTAGAATACAAATTCTTTCTATATTCATGATCATTTCTAATCTTAGCATTCAAAACTCTTCAATAATCACAATGTGTTTATATTTTTTTTTAAATATATTCTCTATCAGGATTTTCCAATCAGAGGTGCTTGCACCTCCATATGTTGTGAGATGTCATTCCATGGAGTGTGACAAAATATTTCAGATTTTTTATTTATATTAAGGATACTGCCCTATATATTCAAGAATTATGTTCAATTTTTATTTCCTATTATTTATTTGTATAATGCATTTATGTGGTTGTGACTTGAGAAACTTCCAGAAGGATTATCATGTGACATATATTCAAAAATGTTTTAAAATGTTTCACATAGCATATAAATCCATGCCTTATGTTATGGTAGTCAGTGCATTGTTGATTCTATGTTCATGCAGTTTTCATTTCTCTTGTATCTCTAACAGATAATGATTATACTTAATGTTATTTTACTTATTGTTATTTTGCTTCTAATTAACTTTATCATTACTTTTTTCAGATTATAATTCTTAAATTATTAATTAACCCTTCATTGTGTCAAAGAAAATGAATGAAATGGAATTATGATTATGTGCAGTTTCATTCCATCTGCACTTGAACAACTGAAAATCTGCAAAAACCCATGTGCATACTTCATGATGCTATCTTTTCAAATGCAAATATGAAGTCATCTAAGCTGCTGAAACACATCAACAACCAGCATGTTACAGAAGTTGTTGTAGCCATGATGTTGTATCATTGAAAATTAAAAAGATCTTCATTTGATTTTCAAGCAATCCTTCAAATATTAGGTTTTATATCAACTGTCAAGCAACTGCTGATTGTTTCATACCACATGTTGTATAAAGTAGCCAAATCCAAGAAGCCCCAAACACTTGCAGAAAAGGTAATAAAACTGTGTGCATTAAAAATGACAACAATTGTTCAGGAAAAAAAAACACCAAACAAGCTTAAATTAGTGCATTATCAAATAATGTTATTCAGAACCAAATTGATGATATGAGTTTGGACCTTATGAACAAAGTTATTGTAGATATCATTGCTAGTCTCTTGAAAATCTCTCTTCTGTTATATGAAAAAACTGATGTTGCAAATTTCAATTAACTCATCACATTAATGAGATATGTCCATGATAATATCATAATGGATGATTTCCTTTTCTGTGAAATTGGAAAACTACCAGAAAAAGATGTCTTCAAGCATGTGAAAGACTTTTTGCAAAATATGACTTAGATATCCAAATTATTGGTTATCTGTGTACTGATGGTACCCCTTCTATACTAAAAAATAAATCAGGAATATTTGCATTGATGAAACAAGAGATTCTACTGTTTTCTTCATTGACATGCTTTGGCATCAAAACATTGCCTCTAAAATTAAAAAAATGTCCTGAACACTTCTGTGGAGACTATCGACTAGCTTAGGTGGCATACATTGAACCACTGCCTCTTTAAATCACTTTGTTAAAAATTTGGAAGTGAGCATTCAGTTTTGTTTTCCATACAAAAGTCAGCTGGCTGTCAAGTGTGAGAGCTTTAATGTGCTCCTTTGAACTATGTGAAGTTGTTAAAGCTTTTCTGAAAAAATGTGACTATAATCAGCCTGGAGAAATGGAATCACAATACTTCAATCAAATGCTAGTTTATTTAAATGATATTTTTACTTGTATGAATGAACTGAGTGTATCTACCCAAGGAAAAAAGCATAAACATATTGAAATATTGGGAAAAGTTAAATTATTTTCAAGAAAAGTTACATCTTCAGTGTCAATTAGATATAAATAAAAATCTTTCAAATTTTCCTCTTCAAAATAATGGTTGATGACAATGAATCTCTAATTCCAAGTGTATGTGAAAAAATTGTGGATCATTCGGAAATAATATCAAAATCATTTGATGGATATTTTGGAGAAAGAGAAATGGAAAATTCTGAAAATGGATTATAAATCCATACACCTTCAATTTGGATAATATGTCAGATGATGAAAAGCTGAAGTTAGATCTTTGTGAACTGTGCACAAATCATGTTTTTGAAATCCAGTTTGAAAGCAAAACTTTGAAACAATATTGGGGTTTGGTAATGAACATGTTTACAAACTTTTATCAAAAAGCTCTAACTGTGCTCATCTCACTCATGACAATATACTTTTGTGAGTTTGGATTAAATGCTCTTTTGTTCATAAACAAAAAATTTAAAAATTGCTTGGGTGCACAAGCAGACATGCAGATTGCTCTCAACAACAAAGGGCCGTGTTTTGAAAAACTTTTATGCAATAAATAGGAATAAAAGTCATTAAATTGAAGTTGGCTCATGAATATTTGAACATTAGTTACAATTTTTTTAAAGGAAATTTCATGCATGAATGAAAATTTAATTTTTTGTAGAGTTTATGCAACTTTTAATTTGTTGTAATATTTTATTTTTATTTTCCATGTTTTACTTTTGTTCATATTGAAGCAGTCGATTTGATACTCAGATCAAGCTTCACAACCTAGTCAGAATCTCCCACCACCAAACCATATTCAAACTACATTCTTACGCATATATACATATTTATTAATACATTTTTTTGCTTAACTATGAAAATAATAACTGATGTAGATATATATATATATATATATCTTAATGTAAGTACTTTTAATAAATAAATATTTGATTTGATTTTAATTCATATACACGTGTAATGGATGTGTACATATTATAAGTGATAGGAGATTACTTTTAAAATATGTATATAAGAAAAATGTATTATATTAATATGTATTTTAAAATTATATTTATCATTTATTATTTATTTTAGTCATGGCTGTCAGAAAAAGTGATGCAATCCTATTGAATATTCTTGAATGCAATTAAACCAATTGACCGGAAATCCATTAGTCTCAATTAAAATGTTATAATTTTATAACAGTAATGTAAAAATCCATTAGTGGAAATGTTATTCACTTCAAATTTTGTTTTAAATTCTTAAATCATATTTTAAAACAATCATTCAAGAAATTCTAACAGGATTGCATTGTCTTTAAAACTTACATTAACAAAAGATGCATCCAGTCAGCAAATTCTGGATCTGCTAAGTGCATAAAGTGCCTCAGGTTTAGCAACTAAAGTGCATTCTATGATAAATGGAGAAATAGTATAAATACTGCTAGATTTGAATCCCAACAGGAGACTTGTAATTAAGAACAGCAATGATAAATATAATCTATGCTTGTCATTATAATAATCCAATGTGTCATGAGTAGTGGAAAATTAAACCTTTCTCTCTGATCAACATGCTCTTTTCCACACACATCACCCAGGATCCCATCACCCTTGAACTTTAATGTAATTAAAGACTGAATAATGAAATGCTACCTGCCTGACCAACCAAATCTAACTAGATCTAGATCACCATTTCCAATGGATGCTGAAATCATCAAGAATCGCTACTAAATTACCAAGGTAAAGAACCCTAGCCACTGCCTAATATTTAAATTCTTAAGTTCAGCATTCTGTAAATATTTCTCATAACCCTGTCTGTTTTTTACAATAATATTATTTTATTAGCTGGTTTTTTGACCAGAAATTAAACATTTCAGTTAAGTAATTTGTAATTTACTTACCTGACATTAGCATGTACATAACTCTATATAACTTTCTTTAATTTTCTTTTATCATTGAGCCTCTATTCAATAAGTGTAATATTTTCTTACATCTTCATGTGCCAATAATATTTTTATAACTTTTATTATCATGTTTTATATATATATTTAAATATGCCAATAATTCCTCAAATTTGCCAGTATGTTGTTTTCTTTTTATTTTCCCCTCTCTATTTTTATGGGGTGACTAGATTAACTTTAATTAAAACAAGTCTTGTTCTTTTTATCCTAGCGAATGTTTGTGAATTTGGAGGAAACAAATTAATTATCTTATAATGTCACTATAGAAAGACAGAGTAGAAATCTGTTTTTCTAAGAAATGTTTTTTTTTATTTTATTTAAATAATAAGTGCTAACTTTAAAACTTTATAAAATTAAATCTGTTTATTATGAAATAAATAACATGTTTAAATTATATATATGTTTAAATTATGTTTAGTATAATATAAAAGCACTTATAACTGAATTCTCATATTTATTTAACATTGTGGGAAGTTTATAGATAAATTAAAGTAATGAAGAAAGGGAGCCACTATTCCAATGATTATGTATTTTAGTAATACGTTTAAATAATCCATTCCTGTTTAGTATTTAAATCATACCATTACATTGGACATTACCAATATATATATATATATATAAGTTATCAATCACTCATCCTTAGTTTTTAAAAATTATATGTCTTTCGTTCCAAGTGTTGTATGCAAACAGGCCTCCACATTCAAATACACATGTGTGTCTTCATGCTTCGTTCCCCAGAATTTTCGGTAATTCCAGATCCTGTATATTTATTCCAAATCCAAGAACACAGCTGGCAAATCCCCCATGGGACTTATTCATCATATGAGCTATTTACATAGGGTCACTCCAGAAAGATCCGGCCTCATTGTTATTAATAGTCGACACCTTTATTCTGTGAACCGAACCTGCCAGAGTAGCAGAAAGAATTCGGTCACCATTCTTCATCCTTAAATTAGAAAGCACATTTTTTGGATCCAAGATTGGATCATCTAATTCTATCACCATGCATACACCACTCTCTTAAAGTTCTCACCATAAATCAAACTTATGAATGTCCATAAATTATAATTCTACCAAACAGATTTCTTTATTATATTTATTAATATTTTCATAAGTGTGTCTTTTTGCGAAGAAATTATATATATGCTAACGAACTATCCCAAACATGTTTCTCACTCAGTAAAATCTGAGATCTTTTCACCTGTTAATAAAAATGTATTTTTGTAGTAAAGTTAATATTTCAATCATAAAATAATCTTCATAAGCTAAATTGGTTAAGTGCGATATTTTGTTCTTTGGGGGTGGATTGGTATCTCACAAAGTTATTTCTCATAGCGCTAAATTGTGTTTGTTAGTGTACTTATTAATTATTGGCTTATGAGCTAGCTGCAATAAAATAGAATAATAATTAAAGTTGTCATTTTCCAAGTTGTAAACAAATCTCATCAGATATACCTGTGTGACTGTATAAAATATAAATCAGATTATGTGTACTTAAAGAGGCCAATGATGATTAATGGAAAAATAAACCAAGTATTTATGCGTAATTTAAATAAATTAATAAATCTTATATATATCATAACATGCAGAATCATTGTTTCTTTTACTTAAAATATTAATATTTTAGTTATTAAATTATGCTTGCTCTGACTAGATGATCTTCTGCTAATCCTCTCTATATATAATTAATGTGAAAGGTCATGACCTTTAAATGGGTCAAACTTATATTTTATGCTAAATTATTCCATTATATAATTTCAAATTAGAGTCATTTTGTGTCTCTGCTTTGTGATGCCAGCGGAGAGAGATAAATTAGATCAGTATCATTGAGATTGTTGCTCATAAGTTGGAAGATATGTTAAATAGGCAAATAGGGGAGAGTTCATGAGTGTTCCTGACTTATGTATCTTGCACATGATTGGACTCTAGGTACTTTTGCCTAGATTCTAGATTTTGTTATATGAACAAACAAAACTGATCGGTACAATATATTAAAAATTGGTTATATAAATTTGTTTTAGTCACATTAATCTTTATTCTTAAATAACTTATTACGTTAAGGAGTGTGAGAACATATTAAAATTTTTTTGGGGTACAGGCCCATATTATATGTCATATATTATTATCTTACTCTTGCATTGATATGTTTTATTCTATCAATAATTTGTTTGACATTTTATCTATTACACAATCTACATTTATGTTATACTTTAAATTATTTGTGAACCAAATGATTTACAATTGTCTAATATCATTTCAGTATATCTTAGTTAATTATAAAATGTCATAATTGTACATTTTCAATTTTTTGGAATAAATTATCTAAATGTTTATGTTCCAAGAAATTATGAACAATATAATTCAACAGTTGAAATTTGTTTCCTGTAATAGGTAACTTGTTGATTTAATCATTGTTTTATTGATCAACATTAAATATGTTAAAATATTTTTATGTAAAAAAGTCACTATGTTTAATTTATAATTTATTCTTATAGAAATCATGTTGACTACTTGAACCAATTTGTCCTGTAAAAACTTAAAACAGGAAACTATTATTGTTAGCTAGTTTGTTGTGGTAGGAATGTTGCAGAGATTGTTATTAACTTTTGCAACAGTTCACAGCAGTTCTTGAATTTGTTCTGTATGCCACTTTTATACACATAACTTTTACTAACAATGATATTTTGGTGCTGATATAGTATGCGCTTGGTGGCCATTTTGAATTTGAAAATACCCAAAAACACTGCTGGCACATGCAAGCGATAAATGTCATCGACTAAAAACACCCATTTTTAAAAAAAATAAAACGCCTGAGGCACTATAATTTAAAAAGGTGTTGGGAAGAAAGTGACGTGGAAATAAATCAAAAAGGCCAAAATTTTCATGAAAAAAACCCAAATCACGTGATCAAAATATTAAAACACAAAATCATAATTTTCATAGAAAAAAAAACCAAATCACGTGATTAAAATATTAAAACACAAAATCGTAATTTTCATAGGAAAAAAAACCAAATCTCATGATAAAAATATTAAAACACAAAATCGTAAATTTCATAGAAAAAAAAAACAAATCATGTGATTAAAATATTAAAACACAAATTCGTAATTTTCATAGAAAAAAAAACAAATCACGTGATCAAAATATTAACCCTTTTCCCGCGCTCGACGAGACTCCTCGTCGACATCTAAAATCACTCTAACTCAGTTCATTTTTATACGATAAAATTCGTTAAATAGGTATTGAATTCGTTTTTAAAAGTTCTGTACGATGGTGACATCTTCCGATTTATTTTAGAAGTAAAAAATAAAAAAAAACGCATTTAAACCTAAACAAAGAAGGAACATTATTTGTGATTGGTTCTTAGCATGCTCTCAGCCGAAAAAGACATTCTGATTGGCTGGAAAGAACAAAGAAACTGCCTGATCAAAGAAAATAAAGAAAAATGCTGAGATTTTCATTTCGAATACGATTTAAATTATTATTAAATAATATTTATGGAAATTAAACATAATTTTCAGAGAGAATAATAAAAAAACAAAATTATTTTCGAAAAATATTGAAGATTTAAGTAAATATATTGAAGATGTAGTAAAAAGAAATATTTACTTTTCTATAACGTAAAAGTCGATCTTTTTGTTTACATTATAACTTTTATGTTGCCGATATAGAATATCTTAGAATAAATAAATAGCAATTTATTTTTGAAAGAACTTTCGTTTTCTTCATGACCTGAAAAATTAATTATATACTTTTTATAAACGTATCTGAGTTGAATTTAATATTATAGGCGAATATGTTTTAACAATAGGCTTTGTCTTCAGTTTGTGAGTTGGCCAATTAAAAGATTTGATTTTTATCTGATACAACCAATGATTTAATTAGCGGTTTAAGGGTTAAAACACAAAATCATAATTTTCATAGAAAAAAAAAACACAAATCATGTGAATAAAATATTAAAACACAAAATCGTAATTTTCATAGAAAAAAAAATTCCGCAAAAATTTAAAATCAAATTTAAGCAATAATTATATTTTTATACAGTTATACAAATGGAATACTTCTTATCTAAAGCTATATCAGTCTTTAAAAAAAAATTAAAAAACATTTACTCACGATAATCAAAAGAATAACTTAAAATTGATAGATTTAAAATACAAATTATACTGTAGGCCAAAAGATTATAACTTATAAAATATGAATGTTTAAAAAATAATGGCGTAGGAAAGATCGATTGCTAGTTTATCAAACATATTTGAAAATAATTTTATGCAATAATTATATTTTCATCCAGTTATACAAATGGAATCACATGACAAAAAGGCGGTAAACATCTTGAATACACGTTATTTAAAGCTACATCAATCTTTAAAAAAAAATCATATTTCAGTTTACTAGTTTATTAAAACATTTACTCATGATAATCAAAAGGGTAACTTAAAATTGATAGATTTAAAATATGAATTATACAGTATGCCAAAAGATTATAACATAAAATATGAATGTTACAAAATAATGACATAGGAAAGATCGATTGCTAATTTAAATTTGCTAATTTATCAAGCATTTTTAGTAATTAAAAAAGCAATTTTCATAGTTATAAAAAATGTAATCATGTGAATAAAAAGTAAAATGTTATTTTGCAAATATTTGAAATTAAACTTAAGCAATAATTATATTTTCATACAATTATACATATGGAACCATGTGAAAAAAAAGGCGTGCAAATATCTTAAATTCACATTATCTAAATTTATATCAATCTTTAAAAAAATAAAATTTAACAACTGCTTGCACTTAATAAAAAAAGAATATTTACTTATGAATATTATTAAGTCTGAATTTCAAAAGACTGAAATATTAAAACTTATACTTACCAGAAATGTTGCTTTGTCCCACGTAGATACTGTTTGAAATTCATCTCCTAATGTCTTAATGGAATCTACGCTTGATCACGTGAGATCCACATGGGCTCTAGAAATCGATAATTTGTATCGATACATCGATCTATTGAAATCAATACATATCTAGTTATTTACATGCAAGTGATTTTTACCATTAACAAATGAACATGAAATCATGTTTAAAAAAATTAATACATTTTATTGTTGATAATATAAATACTGAAATAATTAATTATCAGAAATTAATAAATCAGATTTATCTCTTGCCTTGCACTTAATTTGACTCCTTCATTTCCTCCAATTTCTTCATGTTTTTAAAAACTGCTGCTTTTCTTTTATCTCCAATTTACAATAACACTTTGAAATGACGAATCTCCCTCATTTTGATGCTTTTTGCCAATCCACCAGCAAATTGAATCTAAATGGGATTGTAATTTTAAAAACCTAAAGAATATTAATTTAAATAATTTTAAGTAACCTTTGAAACGGTATTATTTAGTCATCATCCCATTTCATCTATTATTTCACATAGTATCTTTTCCCCAATTCAAACCATCCAAGTCCGTATATATTAACTTAAATTGACCATAAATAAGATATAACAAAGAGTATGTGCATTTATATAAGTTTAGTGTACAATAATTATACACTAACCTCATTGAAAAAATTTAGAAGATTGAAGTGGAGTTGGGCTGGAAATATTGCCAGAAGAGATGATAATAGATGGACAATTGATATCATAAACTGGATTCCAAGAGATTGTAAAAGACCCAGAAAGAGACCACATGTGAGATGGATGGATGAAATAAGAAAATGTGCAGGGTGATGTGGAAAAGATAAGCTAAACATTGGAGAATATGGATTAAACTTGGAGAGACTTCATCTTGCAGTGGATTGATAATGGTTGATGATGATGATGATCATGATGAATTATAATAACTATATACGTATGTTTAAAATACATTATTTAAAATATAAAATTAAATGTGCAATTAAAATAAGTATGTAGACACTGTTATATGTGTGAAAGCACCTACATATATATACATTCCAAGAATGAAAATTTATATGCGAATGTGAGAAAATTTAATTTTTAAACTTATAATATTTTATAAATATATTCAATGAACGAATTGTAAGGCTTCTTAAACATATTGCATTACAGCCTATTTCGCATGTATATGTAGGTGCTTCCACACATATAACAGTATCTACATACTTATTTAATTACACATTTTCAATGTATATTTTAACGTACGTAATTTAAACATACGCTTATAGCTATTAGAATTAATGTGTGCTATACGTATATAAATGCACATACTCTTTATTATATCCTATTTATGGACAATTTAAGTTAATATACGCGGACTTGGATGGTTTGAACTGGGGAAAATATATTATGTGAAATAATAGATGAAAAGGGATGATGACTAAATAATACCGTTTCAAATGTTACTTAAAATTATTTAAATTAATATTCTTTAGGTTTTTAAAATTACAATCCCATTTAGATTCAATTCGTTGGTGGATTGACAAAAAGCATCAAAATGAGGGAGATTCATCATTTCAAAGCATTATTTTAAATTGAAGATAAAAGAAAAGCAGCAGTTTTTAAAAACATAAAGAAATTTGAGGAAATGAAGGAATCAAATTGAGTGTAACTCAAGAGATAAATCTGATTTATTAATTTCTGACAATTAATTATTTCAGTATTTATATTATCAACAATAAAATGTATTTATTTTTTTAACCATGATTTCGTGTTCACTTGTTAATGGTAAAAATCACTTGCATGTAAATAACTAGATATGTATTTATTTCAAGAGATTGATGTATCAATACAAATTATCGATTTCTAGAGCCCATGTGGATCTCACGTGATCAAGTGTAGATTCCATTAAGACATTAGGAGATGAATTTCAAACAGTATCTATGTGGGACAAAGCAAAATTTCTGGTAAGTATAGCTTTTAATATTTCAGTCTTTTGATTCAGACTTAATAATATTCATAAGTAAATATTATTTTTTTATTAAGTGCAAGCAGTTGTTAAATTTTATTTTTTTAAAGATTGATATAAATTTAGGTAACGTGAATTTAAGATATTTGTGCGCCTTTTTTTTTTCACATAGTTCCATATGTATAATTGTATGAAAATATAATTATTGCTTAAGTTTAATTTCAAATATTTGCAAAATAGCATTTTACTTTTTTATTCATATGATTATATTTTTTATAACTTTGAAAATTGCTTTTTTAATTACCAAAAATGCTTGATAAATTAGCAAATTTAAACTAGCAATCGATCTTTCCTATGTCATTATTTTGTAACATTCATATTTTATGTTATAATTTTTTGGCATACTGTATAATTCATATTTTAAATCTATCAATTTTAAGTTACCCTTTTGATTATCGTGAGTAAATGTTTTAATAAACTAGTAAACTGAAATATGATTTTTTTAAAAGATTGATGTAGCTTTAAATAATGTGTATTCAAGATGTTTACCGCCTTTTTGTCATGTGATTCCATTTGTATAACTGGATGAAAATATAATTATTGCTTAAAATTATTTTCAAATATGTTTGATAAACTAGCAATCGATCTTTCCTGCATCAAAATTTTTTAAACATTCATATTTTATAAGTTATAATCTTTAAACCTACAGTATAATTCGTATTTTAAATCTATCCATTTTAAGTTATCCTTTTGATTATCATGAGTAAATGTTTTATGATTTTTTTTTAAAGACTGATATAGCTTTAGATAAGGTGTATTCCATTTGTATAACTGGATGAAAATATAATTATTGCTTAAATTTGATTTCAAATATTTGCGGAATTTTTTTTTTCTATGAAAATTACAATTTTGTGTTTTAATATTTTATTCACATGATTTGTGTTTTTTTTTTCTATGAAATTTACAATTTTGTGTTTTAATATTTTGATCACGTGATTTGTTTTTTTTTTCATGAAAATTTTGGCCTTTTTGATTTATTTCCACGTCACTTTCTTCCCAACACCTTTTTTAATTATAGTGTCTCAGGCGTTTTATTTTTTTTAAAAATGGGTGTTTTTAGTCGATGACATTTATTGATTGCATGTGCCAGCAGTGTTTTTGGGTGTTTTTAAATTCAAAATGGCCACCGAGCACATACTATATCACCACCGATATTTTTGTCTATTCATATTACACACACTAATTCCACTGAGTGCAAGCCAGAGTAATCAGTGGATGCAGGTAAGTTTGTGTATAAAACCCCTATCTATTGACTGCTCATCTGATACCCCCAAAACTGTTTTCTACTTTGTGGCTTTCATCAGTAAGGAACCTTGGTTCTGAGAGCACTGCAGCTAGATCTTAGGATCTAATGTTACCCTTCCGCAGTCATCTTTTATATTATTAACTAACTATAAAGCTTTGAGTTCAAAATGAAAAGATATATGCAAGCATAAATAATGGTGATTATGTGATATTTTATGGTTTAATGTCAATCCTACCCAATAGGATTATGGTAACTGTGGTTATTAAAAAATACACCAAAAAGTATGAATGCTGAACTGAGGTCAGATCTATACAACTATACAAGCTAATGACTTTGAATTGAAAACATTATCATGTTTTTATTTTGGACTCAAAGCTTTCTAATTAGCTAATATAAAAAAAGATGGCTGCCAGAGTGTAGCATTAGATCCTAAGATCTAGATGCAGTGTTCTACGATTCAAGGCTCTTCATTGATAAAAGCTACAAGCTAAAAACTTGTCTGAGGATAATGGATGAGTATGCCCTAGATAGGGTTTTTATGTACAAACCTTCTTGCATCTATTGATTACTCTGGCTTGCACTGAGAAATGCTACTCTATGGAGAGTTTTATCTCTGTGTAAAAAGTTTGTGTAATAATAAAGAATGATAATCGTGTGATGTTTAGTGGTTCTTTTCACATTAGTAAAGTCATAAACAAATTGAAAATCAATGAAAAAAATAACGCACACACGTTTTTAATGAAGATTCATTCGTGGAAAAAGATGAAATGTGCTCTAAATACTCATATATAAGATGATAAATAAATCTAAGAGAAGAAAGATTACAATTTTCTATGGTATCTCTAATTTGCTAAAGTGTCATTCACTATTTATGAATTCATGACGATATTCTTTTACAAAAATAATTTTGAGTTATATTGATAGATATAAAAATACATAATTAATTTGAAAAAAAGATCTTATTTTGTAATAAATAAAAAGTACTCCGAAAAATAAAAAAAATATTTTTTTCAGTTATTATAACTTAAATGTTGTTGAGATTACGGCAATATGCAGCCTTAAAATGAATTTTTTGTTTTGTTTTTAAAAAAAAAAAAAAATTGAAAAAAAAAATTTGATCTTAAAATAATAACATAATTTAAAATAATGAAGATATATATATTTTTCTATTATGATTATTTTTTTAAAGCAATAAATTATACCATTAAGAAAAAAAAATAGTATATGTGATATTACTTTATTAAGAATAACAAAATTAAACTTGTCTCTGTGCCTGTTATGCCTGGCTGGTCATAGGGGGCGTGCTGAGAAGCATTTGCTACTTTAAAATGTTAAAAATAAATCGATTGTTCTTAAGAGGTCACACCTAAAAGTGAAATTTCTGACGATTTCCAATTAGGTTAATTACATTTTCATTTCAAGTAACAATAAACACTTAAAAGTTGTTTAACAAAATATCGTACAAAATTTTTAAATGCAGGTATTGTTAAAAACTTTTTTAAAAAAGAAAACTGTCAATATTTTTTTTTTTTTAAATTTGCATTTATTCTTTCTGAAAATTACACATATATGTATTATAATAGAAACGAAATTTATAAAAATGGCTTTAAATTTAATTGGATTCATCAAAAACACAATTGTTGTGTTTTTCTTCCTGACATACTTCTTATTAAAAAAAAAAAACTAACTAAAATTGCTAGATAATAAAATCTTCACACTTTATATATAGAAGAGTTTAAACCTAATTCTACATTAAGAAAAGGAATATATATTCTGATGAATTTTAAGTGAATGTAAATTTTTATGTATGTAATATGTTAGCATGTAAATTTGCACTGTCTAAATATTAAACTTGTTATATATATATTATAAGGATTAGCCATCTCATTCTTAAGATAATTAGAATGTTTTTAAATAAATAAGAAAAAAAGGGATAATAGAAAGGAGAAAATTCATTTTAATCAACTTAAGGTTGTCTTTATTATTAAAAAAAAACAAACGTCATATAATAAATATCTCATGTGTATCTATTTTAAACATATTAATATTTTTGATATGCTTCATAATTCAGTTTTTTAAAAACATTTAATTTTTGTTATTATTTTAATTTAATCTAAAGTTGTTATTTTGTTTGCATGTATAATAAGAATGCAGTATAAATACATAAATAAAAAGATGAGGTTAATTAAGTAACCAAATGACAAAATAATGTTAATAGTGAAGATAACTAAGAATGTGTATGACAATATTTCTAAAGAAATGACAAAATTAATTTGTAATCTGTATTTTTATATTTTTAACATATTTTAAAGTTTATTTAATTTAAGCTATTTGCCCTATTATTAACAATAAAAGTGGGATAGTTTGTAACTCATGAAAATAAATAATTATAAATTTTTAAAGCAAGAGAGGATCAAAAAACATATTATTGTAGCAGTCGTTCTTTTTACCCTTTCATTTAATTTAGAAAAAAGTTTACTTGCTAATTTTTGTTTTCTTTTCATTATTTAAAAATGAGAAATTTCATTTTTTAAGCATAGATAAATTATCAATGGTGCATCAATAAGAAAATTGAGTGGTCTGGAGTTTCATCAAACTTTTATTGTTATCTGCCAATTATATCAGGCAGAAAATCACTAATATCAATGTATATATGTGAAGAAAGAATTATATTGTGTAACTAATTGTTCAAAACCATAAACAAGGAAATAAACAACATAAATCTTACTGCATCTCTAAAAGCTGTTGACAATCTCCACCACTTGCTTGTCCTAATTATTCCAAAACCAATCATTTCACCACTAGATCAGTAACTTCAAAGAAAAACTGCATGTTGATAAAGCAAGATTTTATTAACAATGATAAGACTCTTTTAATGTTTGAAGATGAAATATAGATTGTCATGATTATTTAAAATTTATTTAATAAAAATAAAAGATAAAAAAAAGAGAAAGGTTAAACCAGTTTATGACAAATATTTAAATAGATGTTTATACATTTTTTATTATTATATGTGTTCTGATTTCTTTTAGCTTTCTCAACATTAATAAAAAAAGAATTGACTTATAAAATAGGTATAAAGTTATTTGTTTAAATTATATATGTGATATTGTATTACAAACATATTTTTTGAACAGTAAAATATGTTACATTTAAAATTATATTGAAATATCATGTGGATAAAACCATCTAGATGATTAAATTACTTTATTTCTTTTAACAGACTTTTAGAACCAAATGAAGTTACCATTTTTTTCTAATCTGTAATTTTTTTTTTTTTCTACACATTTTTCCCTCATTTTTTTCTTAAAAACATCAGTTTCTGGTTGTTGATTTATTACAAATTGCACTCTCTCATTGCTTAATTCTTCTAGTTGCTAGTTACATGTAGTTTAGCTATTTTTAAAACAAATACTATCTGTTTAAAATGTTTCCTAATAAAAAAAAACAAACAATACCTTTCATAGACTTAATAAAATTACAATTTAGATCATTTTAATTTTATTTTATACAGACTAAAGCTAAATTAATTTTATAAACTTTTTTAAAATAAAATTCATAACATAAATATTAATTATTTATTTTTAAAAATAAATTAAGATTTCACAACAAATAGATATTACTTTATAATATTAAATATGCACAGACATGATTATCTATCTATATAAAGCATATTTTTATTTATAAGACTACAAGATTAAATTTGAACTTCTCTACAATTTTAAATATTGTTAAACAATTACTTTCTAACATATATTATTAAGCTACATTTTACTATTTTATCTTTTATATGCCTTCTAAATAAATACTTTAACAAATATATCTATAATTTAAGCTACTTCAAATGAACTTGTCCCAAGTTTAAACACTTCAAAAACTAAAATAATCTTTGTTTTTCTTAGTTTAATAAATAAATATTTTTGATTTTATCAAATTTGGAATTATACATCTTAAAATGTATTTCCAATTTACTTTATGATGGGGTGTACCAATAAAAAGGGCTCGATATATATATATATATTGTACTGATATAGAAGTTTGTGGAGAATATCATGAGATGGAAAACTATCATCATCATCATCCCATGAACTAATCAGAAGAAATATATATGAAAGGTATGAGCATGAGAATCAGAATAAACAAATCATGAGATGAATCCTCAGCATTACAGAGGATTAAAATTAATTATTAATCAAAAAAAAAAACATGCAAGACTCATAATACCAACATCATAATGTAAACAGTCAATTTTGTGACTGAATTTTAAAAAGTGGACTCTAAAAACAAGCTACTTATTAAGCCACTGCCAAACTTAGTGCAAAATATAACACAATAATTTGAGTGCACATATGTAAGTGCTAATCCATAATTATGCTGAGACACTATACATACAGATCATCATCAATCCTTTGTTAACATATTTCCTTTATTGTACTGGCTTACTATGAAATTAATTTCTAATGACACACTGTAAATGCAGTAAATGATCTTTAAAGGTAATAACAACAAATCTAAATTGAAATGCCTCCATCTACATAACTAATCATTTTGCTCCAGTCTAGCTCTGGAAGTAAAAACTCTTTGAACTGTTACTGTGAGTAAGAGATAAATAAATATGACAGCTTATTTTAGTTTACTTAAAGTATTTTTACTGGCATAATTATAAAACTATCTTTCAAACTTTATGCTCTATTGAAATCATGTTATGCATACTGCAATTTCATGTAAGATAAAGCTGGAAAAATAAAACATTAAACTATTAAGATTTTAAAACAATTATTTAATAAACTAACTGATTAACAAATTAAAAAATGACTTGATACTATGAGAGTTTAAAGAAGTATATTTTATCAAAAATATAATTTTATAAAAAAATATTTAACTCATGGATTTTATTCATTAAATTAATTAATTTTTACTTTTTTTAAATTACTTCCTTTTTAATAAGTAAGAATTGAAAAACAATTTTTCATTGTAGTTAGAGATAAGAACATTTAAAATTAGCTAAACTTTTTTTACAATGAGATATACATTAGCATAACCATGCATATAATTTTGGTAAGAAATAAATCAAATTAATAAAAAACACATCAAATTTAAAAAAAATATTAAGTTACTATAAAACTCTTTCTATAAATTTGAAAGTAAAAAAAATCACATGAATAAAATCATGTTGCAATTGAAAAAATATGCTAATAAAATTATTAATCATTATCAATTTTCAGTTAATTATAAAACTTTATAAATTTTGAATTAATGTGGCCATTAAACAAAATACATTTTTTGCATGATTTTACATTCTTTTGAGAGTTTTTATTTGCATTTATAATTTTTAGCTTTTTTGTATAGGTTTTATACTGTGGGATTTTTTCACTACCAGTTTAATGACCACCATTCATTCTTTGCAGTTGCAAAATATTTCAGGTTAGCAAACAGCAAGAATATTTCCATTTTCTTTCCAATAAAATTTCATATTGGTCTCAAATAAAAAGATATACTTTTGGCTGGAGACATTGTTGCAAATTACAACAGAGTCATTTTGTTTTATTTTTTTATTTAAGAAGATTACATGAAAGTAGATTATGTTTAGCTTTTAGTTAA
Source organism: Epiperipatus broadwayi (assembly GCA_028023455.1). Taxonomy (NCBI): domain Eukaryota; kingdom Metazoa; phylum Onychophora; class Udeonychophora; order Euonychophora; family Peripatidae; genus Epiperipatus; species Epiperipatus broadwayi. The sequence goes on along the minus strand of JAQFVV010006659.1, from coordinate 199,020 downwards.
ACTTAGTACATAGACTACACCTGCTTTCTTCTTTAGCCTCTGGGTCAATCTTGACTATTTCTTTCAATTGTTGGGTCAGGAATGTCTGCTGTTACTGGCTTCTTACAAGACACTCGGGTCTTCTTATTAATACAGACCCCCTAATTTAAGAACAATACTGTGTCCAACAAATTACAATCCTGCCTTTTACAAAAATAAATTAACCACTGACCAATTTGGTGTATTTTTACCAAGAAAGGCATATTTTAAATATTTCCCTTCCTTTTTTTAATAATTAAAAAAATTTCCAATCATAGCTTTGAAATTTGTTTCTAGTTAGTTTTTTTCTTCCAAAAAAAAACAAACAAGATAATCAGATTAATTACAAATGATTTTGAAAACTGAGTTTTCTTTTGGAGAGAGATAAAGAGAAAAGAAGAAGTAAAATGTAATTAATTAAAACAAAATTTAACGAAATGTTAATTTTTTTATTTTTCTGTCATTTAAAATGGTTTATTTATCTCTTAAAAGTTAAAATCAAAATTTATAAAGTATTTTGCTGAAAAAAAAAATTATTTCTTAAGCAGTTCATTAGTACACATGAACACAGTGCCATAGAATTTTCAAATTTGAAATATCTGATTTCAGTTTAGTATTGTGAGGAAACTATACAGTCTACAAATGCACATTTACACCCTTGGATCCATCTATTTTGTCAGTTTCAGAAAATGTAAGTTTTTATATTTCTATAATAAAAATTGACAATTTTATGATAATTTTTGTGATCAAGTATATTGATTTTTTTGTCTTTCTTTCATTTTTTTGATAGTTAATGGAAGAATATTTACCATTAATATTACATCAGAAAAAATACAACTTTTGATCAATATATTTAGAAGACAGCATTATGAGGACTCAATGATAAGTAATTATTTATATATCTTTTAATTATTTTATTTTTATATATTTTTAATTATTATTTGAATTTATATTCGATAAAAAATTACTCATGATTGTGTAAATTTATATCACAAATTCTCTACATTTTTTGATATGATGTGAGTTTAATTCCAGTATTTCAATTAAGTGATATAAGATAAAGATAAACATATTTTGCAAATATTATGACCCAATTTAGATTTTTCTATAATGTCTTGTTTGCCTTTTAATAATAATAAAAATATGCAAATACTAATATTAAAGATTTTGACTGTATAAATATAAAGTTAGGCTGATTATAGACTACTGCAATGTAAATTTTAAAGTTGCATATCGAATGCAAAGAGAGATGGGAGTTGATAAAACTATTACTAAATTTGTAGTCATGGTAGCATGAAGCAATATGAGTCCTCAAAACCTAAAAGATAGAATTAATAAGATTACATCACACAACTGTAAACTACTAACTTATGCACATTAATCTTAACTCTATAATGAATTTAGTATTTATTCACATTTTATTTTGTATGTAGTGACTATTTTAGTAATACTTTTTAATAATTTACAAACTGTACTGAAGTTCTTTATTATAATATTCAAATTATACTAATTATTGATCAATATTCACTACATGTTATCAGGGATGACATATTCATTGCAAATACCTGTATGGAAATACATTTTGAAGGGCTTCAAGGAAAAATGAAAGGTACTAATGTCTTTATTCTATGAAATTTTCAAGTGATGGATTATCTGAGGTAAGTGTTATTATATACTATTTTTTATAAATTTTATGATGACTCCAACTAACCTACTAACAAAAATATAATTTTAAACTGTATGCATGGTAATTTTGAATTTATGAAATAATATGAAAATAATTATTAGGAATATTAACTTCTGTTTTTTTTTATTAGTTTGAATGTCAATGACTATATTTTTTCCAGCTTAATTACATTCTTTGGTGTTCTGAGTAAAAAAACAATATATGTTGTATCATTTTTGAATAATGCAAATTTAAGTTATGATAAAATTTGTAGCTTAACATAATTTTTTAAATATTCAATATGTTCACTTAACCAGGCAAAAAGTTAATACATTTTCAAACTTAGAATTAAAATGAATAGTTAGTTGTAATTATTAAAGAAAGAGAACAAAGAAAATTATTTATTTGATTGTATACTTTTCTCTCTTCTACAAATATTTATACTATATATTAAAATATTTCTATTATTATTAAAAAATAATGTTTGAAAATTATTTAAAAAAAATTGTCTAGAATTTTTATATTATTATTCTGTAAGAATGTTTTACCCATTACTATTTTAAAAAAAACAGAAAATTGTTTTATTATTTTTCTATTAATTCTAAATTAAATGGGCATGCTGCCCAAAATTATTGCTATGCAGCAATGTTGCTACATTACCCTTATTTAATATAATAAATGAAATTGAGTTGAATTTTTTTTTTCTATATTTCAGTTTAATTCAGCCAAATTTGTTTTACAATGAAAATAACATTTAATGTTACATATGCTCTGCTGCATGTTAATATTTCTACAGCATTACAAAAAATTGCTTAATTCTTTCAATCTATAAATTTCTGGAAATTGACTTTCAAATTTTATTTTTTTTACTCTGTTTGGACATATTAATGTCCTATGTGTGAGGATCATATTGACTTAAGGTCACATGGGTATGACATTAAAATTGGAATCAAAAAGTCCTTTGGACATTCCATTATTGGATTTTTAATGAAATGAATGGCTGAAGAATTGGAGAAGAAATTAAATTGAAGCTTCTCCATTAAAGTTAAGACTTGCTATTTTAATATAAATTGAGCACTATTGTTGAAACAGTATGATTTAGCCATCCTACAGTTTCACCTACTATGTATCATAGTAGTCTTCATTTTCTTAATTTGAACCCTTGAGGTACATATATATATATATATATATATATGTTAAAACGAAGATTTGCACGGGTTAAATATATAAAATACATATTTTGCGGGTTCATCCGTGTTAAAAACTTTTAATATCAATTTACTGACGTTTCGACTTGGTCACACAAGCCATCCACAGAGTTATAAAAAGGTAGAAAGACGGTTGTAGAGGCGCTACAATCACTGGTTTGAATAAAACATTAAAAATCCCACCAATAGCAAAAATGTTAAATTTAAGAATGTTTTTTAAAGAAATCTTTCCAAATAGGAGGAAGTTTGCACGTATCATCTCGCTTATTGATACAATCTGGCCTTTTAAGTATCTCAATGGCTTCTCTGATTTTGCATTGGTAGAGATTATCACATCTGGATATGATCCTGGTACTAGAAAAATCTATTTTATGACCTGAATCTATAGTATGGAGTGAGAGTGCTGATGATGATGACCTTTCAGATGACACACATCTGAAAGAAGAAATAAATCATATTAATAGTGTTTTATTAGCAAATAGTTATAATTACAAATTTATAAAAAAAGCCTTATTTCAAGCCCAAAATAGACAAAATAGGAAACAAAAAGATGATAAGTCAGCTATTAGGATTTGTGTTCCATATGTAAAAGGAACTACAGACAGTATCGGACGTATATTAAAACGCTATAATATAGATACAGCATTTTCTGCTCATCAAAAGATCAGCAATATAATAACCAAGCCTAAGGATTCAATCTCTCTTGAATCTCATGGTGTCTATCAAATCTCATGTAAAAATTGTAAAGCTTCTTACATAGGTATGAGTAATCGTCGCATCAGTGTTAGGAGAGATGAGCATGCTAATGCAGTTAAACAACACTCATCATCATCAGCACTCTCACTCCATACTATAGATTCAGGTCATAAAATAGATTTTTCTAGTACCAGGATCATATCCAGATGTGATAATCTCTACCAATGCAAAATCAGAGAAGCCATTGAGATACTTAAAAGGCCAGATTGTATCAATAAGCGAGATGATACGTGCAAACTTCCTCCTATTTGGAAAGATTTCTTTAAAAAACATTCTTAAATTTAACATTTTTGCTATTGGTGGGATTTTTAATGTTTTATTCAAACCAGTGATTGTAGCGCCTCTACAACCGTCTTTCTACCTTTTTATAACTCTGTGGATGGCTTGTGTGACCAAGTCGAAACGTCAGTAAATTGATATTAAAAGTTTTTAACACGGATGAACCCGCAAAATATGTATTTTATATATATATATATAACCATATACTAGTTAATTTAATCTGTAAGAGTGTATATTTATGCGTATGTGTGTGTAATTGTATCTGCACATACATCTGCTATATTAATGTTTGTATGTATAATGTATACACATTTGTAATGTTATGTAAATATTCTATTTGTGTGTAATTGTATCTGCAAATATATCTGATATATTAACATTTGTACATATAGCATATACTCCTTTATAATATTATATAAAGATTTTATTTATGAATTAAAATTAATAAATTAGGTTTAAGTTGTGGACATTGTGTGTATGTGAAAACATACTTATGTATATGTGCAAAAATAACTGATATGTGATAGGTGTAGTAAACTTTATAAATTTTCTAAATTGTCTTTAAAGACATTTAATTTACCAAATCGCTAATATTCTATTATAATTATTAAATTCAGGGGTGTCTGTCTTATGTATATGCTACAATGTTGATGGCTTAAATCTCTTTTGAAAAAAAGAAATTCAAGGTTTATAGATTTCTCAGAATTACTTCACACTAAGCTGAGAAACAAAGTTTATAGATTTTTTTAAAATAATGTTAGAAGCATAAACAAAGTCATTATTAGGGTCCCACTTATGATAAATCCAGCTGGGTCTTTTCTACTTGCTAAAATTAATGATTCCTTAAATTTTAAGATTTTGAAAATAAAGATTGCAAATATGTTAATAGCTTGTGATAGGGGGAAAAAAAAAATAAAACCTCCAGTTTTTAAGTGAAGGGGAATCTATTTTGCTTACTCTCTTGCTTACTTGTATTCTGGTAGTGTGCCCAGTTTTACAATGAAAATTAGAGGCTAGAAACTGTCATTGCTGCCTCCTTGGTGGAAGACCTGTTTATGGAGATGGAAGACTTGAACTACAGCCTACCTGAAAAAATAGCATATGGAAAAGATGGCCAATGAACCAGCCCATGTGTGTGTGATCCTGCCAAGCTACAAGCTATTGCAGTCAAAAAACTGGAAACAAATTCTCAAACCAGCTCTAACATTATGCTATAGAAATTCTAATCATTCCTAAAGCTAGCTGTATTATATAGTAAATGTGCACAAACTCTAAACTTAAATTTCTTATAATAGTTAGACTATGTTAAATAAGCATACTTTTATTTGTGTAAATTTAAAATAACATTTTAAAGCTAAATTTGTAAAATATATATTAGTTAAGCTACTATGTTTTGGCCTAATATTCAATTCAGGTTTTCTTATTAAATGTCTGTTTAGATAAATATGTGAGAGTGATAGTTTAAAACATATTATAAGTAAATAGTTAATTTTAAGTCCAAAATATGCTTTAGCCCTCCTTAGTTTATTATTGTAGACTATGTAGATTAATCATAAACTAGATCATTTTAATTAACCCTTTGTAACATGGTTTAAGTATGCTCATTTATGAACTGGCATATAGTAGCTTCACAGAATGAAACTATAGATTTCACACTTTATCAATTTTAATAATTGATATCTAGAAAGTGTTGTGAATGGGCTTTTATAAAGCACTTCTGTGCATTATGCCTTGTTATTGAAACAGTCAGTTTTATCCACCTGCCTGTTTCATGTATTTCACCCCCTCATCTATCTATATGCTAGGTTTGAACCCTCTCAGAGTACCCATTTAAATAATCTTAAATTACTATATATGCAAAATCATATATATATATATATATATATATATATATATATATATATATATGTGAACAGTAAGTCTGTAATTTAATAGCATATGTATACATTACAGATATGTATCCATTTTATAAATATTTCTAGTTTAAGAAATATTTTAGTTTAAATTACCTAGCCAATTTTATTATGTTATTGGTATATATTACAGATATGTATCTATTTTATAAATATTTCTAGTTTAGGAAATATTTTAGTTTAAATTATTTAGCCAATTTTATTATATTATTGAAATCACATATGTATATAAGCCATTTCCATTGTTATTCTGCATGTATGGTAATAAAATTCGTTTTTTTACTAATTATCAAAGTAACTTTTCCAAAATAACATTTCATTTTTGTAAACAACTTTCGAAGTAGGTCACACAATAGTCCTAAAATAGTGTCAACTTGATTTTATAAATCTAAAATGTTAATAACAATTTTGCAAAATTTTATAGTGTTGTCACAATAAACAGGAAGGAAAAGGTGGAAAACCAAAATATAAACTAGTTGTCGTAATTAAAAATGTTTTTCTAAAATAAATAAATGGGTTTTTCTTCTAGCTTTGGCTATTAAATATATTTTTCTAAAGTAAATAAATGCAGTCAAGCTTGTAAAAATAAGCAGGTGGCCAGAGTTAGAGAAGTATAAATACTTAAAGTTTTTTCACCAAGGATGGAATATATATATATATAATTGAAAGTGACTGTTCTATCATCACACTTTCTTTGCCAGTACTTCAGATTTGTTCATATATAAATATTTGAGTCGTAGAAATAAGAGGATTTCTTTTTATTCCTGCATAAATACTATATCTTGTATTGGTGAGAACGTATTCATTTATTATTAACCCTCGCAAAGCGTTTGCACAATTAGCTTGAAAGGCAGATATTCAAATGTAAATACAAGTGTATACAGACACTATATAAAATAAATGTTTATTTACATATGATTAAGTTTCAGTTGGAATGACATTTTGTAAGACAATTTTATCAACGTCATTCATTCAGACATCGTATAGAGTAATTGAAAGTGTCTGTTCTATCATCACACTTTCTTTTCCAGTACTTCAGATTTGCTCATATATAAATATTTCAGTCACAGGAATAAGAGGATTCCTTTTTATTCCTACATAAATACTATATCTTGTATTGGTGAGAATGTATTCATTTATTATTAACCCTCGCAAAGCGTTTGCACAATTAGCTTGAAAGGCTGATATTCGAAGGTAAATACAAGTGTATATAGATGCAATATAAAATAAATGCTTATTTACATATGATTAAGTTTCAGTTGGAATGACGTTTAGTAAATTCTAGACAATTTCATCAATGTCATTCATTGAGACATCGTATAAAGTAATTGAAAGTGACTGTTCTATTGTCACACTTTCTTTGCCAGTACTTCAGATTTGCTCATATATAAATATTTGAGTCATAGGAATAAGAGGATTCCTTTTTATTCCTGCATAAATACTATATCTTGTATTGGTGAGAATGTATTAATTTATTATTAACCCTCGCAAAGTGTTTGCACAATTAGCTTGAAAGGCTGATATTCGAATGTAAATACAAGTGTATACAGATGCTATATAAAATAAATGCTTATTTACATATGATTAAGTTTCAGTTGGAATGATGTTTAGTAAATTCTAGACAATTTCATCGACGTCATTCATTCAGACATCGTATAGAGTAATTGAAAGTGACTGTTCTATCATCACACTTTCTTTGCCAGTACTTCAGATTTGCTCATATAAAAATATTTGATATTCCTGCATAAATACTATATCTTGTATTGGTGAGAATGTATTCATTTATTATTAACCCTCGTAAAGCATTTGCACAATTAGCTTGAAAGGCTGATATTTGAATGTAAATACAAGTGTATACAGATGCTATATAAAATAAATGCTTTTTTACATATGATTAAGTTTCAGTTGGAATGACGTTTAGTAAATTCTAGACAATTTTATCGACATCATTCATTCAGACCTCATATAGAGTAATTGAAAGTGATTGTTCTATCATCACACTTTCTTTACCAGTACTTCAGATTTGCTCATATATAAATATTTGAGTCATAGGAATAAGAAGATTCCTTTTTATTCCTGCATAAATACTATATCTTGTATTGGTGAGAATGTATTCATTTATTATTAACCCTCGCAAAGCGTTTGCACAATTAGCTTGAAAGGCTGATATTCGAATGTAAATACAAGTGAATACAGACGATATATAAAATAAATGCTTATTTATATATAAAATAAGTGAATTGGAAACAGGACCCATGTTCATTTCACCTTTAAAATGATGGAATAGAGCAGGCAATCACTCACCGCATCTCTCTTCATGGTGAATGGAGAACTTTGGTTCGATAAAATATAATGCCACACACCAGCAAAGCAGCCTGTGGGAAAACCTCCATTAACTTTAAATCATTGTCAAAAGTGTCAACTTATTATCCTCCCAAGTGCTTAGAACTAACTGCAATGAAAACAGCTGACCGGTAAATTGATAAATTTTCATTCAGAACTCTGTTTATAAACTGTGTGACTTTCAAATCTTTCTTTTAAAAGCTAGCTATTTATTAAATCTGCCTTTCCTAAACACCTCTCCTAAAATCTGCAAAAAAAACTGTTAAATGCTAATGTTTAAATCTTGTCTGAATGTTAAACTTGTGATAATGAATTCTCTGTTAAAATGTAAAACTCTAATAATCTATTTTAAACTAAATGTATAATTTTCTGTGGTCTTTTATGCCTATTTCTAATCTATCCAATTGATTCTATACTTTTTATCATTTTAATATTATATGTATTTGATATGCCAATAACTCGAAACTGTGAGTATTTATACGTATAATTTTAGCTTATCAATCTGTGAAGATAATTTCAAATCTTTGCTATAATAAATGTAATAAATAATTGAATTATTAATTTTTTCACTCACTGTTTCGAGATCATGTTATTATTATTTTACGGATTAATTTTGGGTATTAATATTCTAATAATCATTCTTTCTCTAGTTAAGATTGTAGTTTGCTTAACTCTAGTCATAAATTATAACTATTTATATATGTAACTCATACAATCATAGGAACTAGCCACAGAGATATTCTCAAAGCATATTTAAATGTTTTATTCATAATTATCCTGAAAATATGATTTGTCCTCCTTAGATTTATATATGTTGAGATGCAGGTGATAATATTAAACTAGGTTACTAATTAAATTAGTCCCTAAATAGTATATTTGAAATACTTAATTTGAGAACAAGATTGTATAGATATACAAATAAACGTTATCTATTTTTAAGGCATGATAATATAATTTTACATATTTGCATTATATATGTATAAGTTGCAGATGTGTCCTTACTAAGTACACAATGTGCAATTATCTGTTGTTGCATGATTCTTGATGAGTTGCTGGTGGAGGTCACGCTTATCCACTTAGTTTGGGTAAATCACACACTGCACAAGGACCTAGATTATTCATAATTAATGCTTATCCGACTCTCTGAACTACTAATGTTCCTATTCGTAGCAAGTTGAGTGATTGTAGGGCAACCGAGTCTTTGAGACTGAAGCCCAGGAATAATGATCCATTCACACCTTTTGGCTTTATTAATATTTTAATATGTGCCATCGAGTATATAGGTAAACCTATAATAAACCAGTTTCTTCCCTTTATATTAAATGCTTATCTAGCATCAGTGTATACCCTAATCTATGCTAACATGCTAACCTGTGAATCTCTAAGTTTGATTATGTGCTCAAATTAACTTTGTAAAGATAGATGCCATAGGAGCACTATCAAGTTATTTATATATGAAATTAGTTATATAACTTTGGCTATAAAGTTCCATATGATTTAGCAGACTACAAAAGAACTATAAATTTGGCATATTAATATAGGCATAAACTTCAATACCTCACTACGTTTTAATGGATACTTATAAAGAGACAATAAGTAACATTAATCTCATTAATTATCTTTTACGTTCTCATTATATAACTGTGTATATTTTAATTTACTATTTGTTATTGTTTTATTAAATTAATAATATTTAAAATTATAACTCGTTTTCATATTTTATTGTCCTTGAGTTTATTTTATCCAACTCTAGATTAACTTGCACATATATCATTATATCTATATGTAGGTCATTCTGTTAATTTTCATAATCAACATTGATAGATTAATTAATCACTTAGTCATATGTGTGTATATCAGACCAAATCAGTGTTAAATTAGTTAATTTATGAGTCTTTTTGTTTTACCCTGAGTGACTGCTGGACCGAGGTTAAATTGAATGTCTGTGTAAGTTGAGAAGTGTCATCCATAGAATATTAGTTCATTGAGCAGAGGTGAAAGGATTGAATGTTGGTCTGATTCTGGATCCCAGCATCTGGATTCGATCAGCTTTAGTGTATTTTGCCTGTGTTCTAGATTTTGTTATATGGGAGAACAATTCTTACCATCACACTATTATATTTTTATTAAAATGGGCTTTGGTTTTAAAGGTCACCCCATTATTCTTAGTTTGGACAGCTCTCTTTTTAAATGGGCTTTGCTTTTAAAGGCCACCCCATTATTCTTTTTAGAACTGGAACACAATTATCCAGCACCGTATATTAAAGATGTTCAATCACTCGAACTAAATGTTCACAGATAGCAAGCATATGGTACTCAGGTACCGAGTAATTGGTACTGAATGCCATGAGTAAAGGCACATTCGAGATGCATCACTTACTTAATTTGTGTAGTGCCATAGTCTTGGAAGTTACGCTATAAATCACCAGTTTGCCCTCCATAATATTATTTGTTCTGTATTGATTTGAACCTCAAATCTAGTTTATATGATACAATCTGCATAAAGAGCACATTGATGGCTCATTACATAATAATATGTTATATATATATATATATATATATATATATATATATATATATATATATATACATATATATAATGTCAACTAATATATATATATATATATATTTAGTTGACATTCTCATAAGATTTAACTTTTGGCAAACCAAGTAGGAATGGCAGCACATAACTAAGGCATCATTATAGATGTAGATAAAATTATCAATTTGTAATAATGTTAGAACTAAAGGATTAAATGCAGCCTACTGTAGAACTTGTAATTTACATATTCACCATACTATCTGTGAATGGAGTATCCAGAGCACTTGATTGTCATTGTTAGTGTTGTTTTACTATAATTAAATAATATTAAACATATTGATGTCTGCTGTATTATTCACTCTCTTTGTATTGAGTCACTTTTCAAATTTATTAATATATGCATTATCTAGTCAGCCACAGGTGTGTGTGTGTATAGTTAAGCTGTCAATTATTTAAGTATTATTTCTTGAGTCTCTTGATCCACCCTTTGCTACTGTTGGCATGTGAATTAAGAGATTCCAAGTGTGACATCATATATGTCATTCATAGGATAGTAAGTCAGGAAGCATTGGTAAAGAAGCTGAGGTGTGATCAGATTTAAGGTCTCATCCCCTCATCTAGATCAGCCTTGGTATAATTTACCCAAACTCTGGATTTTGTTGTGTGAGTGTACAAATATGACTGTTACATTGTATATGTTTGTGAAAGATGGTGATCTGGGATAAATGATGAGTGCTGGAACAGCATGAAATATGGATATTGGGGATTATTTATGTTTTTTTACATGCATTTGGTCATGTGTATCAATTGTATAAGATAGATTGGATAAATGTTGAAAGCTTAACTCTTAGAGTTTAGGTCCCTTATAATTACATTAGGTTTAGGATAGACAATATATATATATATAAATTTAAAAAAGTCTAAAGATAAAATTGTTCATGGTAGTCTATAAATAAAGATACAAATAAGTTAACTTACATTTTAACTAATAAAAAAAATGTATTTTAAAACTATAAGGTGATTAGTAATGTTAACATAAATAATATTATTTGTCAAACATAAAATAGGTTATTTAATGCATCTTCAAAGGAAGACATATTTTAAAAAATTGAGCTGGATTTTATCACATTTAAGAATGCTTAGTGAATTTCTACAACAATTTTTAGGTAGTTTTGAATTATTAGTTTTTTTTAATATGATTCAAATTTAAATAATATCACTAAAAACATAATAAATGTTTTTTTTAAAGAAACACTACATAGATTGGACATTGCTTTGTATTTTAAAAAAAGTATGTTTTTTTTTTTAAAGAAGCAAGTATAAAAAACTGACTTAAAAAAAGTGGAATTACAAACTCTACTATATTTTGTTTCAATCGTCTTTCACATTCAAACTTATATAGCTTATAAAAGTTCAAAGTTTGCTGATAAAAATTGATTAGAATAGAAAACATATTGTTTATTAATTGACAAGTATACAGTACTTTTTAACAGGCAGATTTATGTAAAACAACCACTTATATATATACTATGCATATAAAATAATTTTTTTGAAAAAAAAAAATAGTTTATAATGAATGAAAACACACATACTCACATATATATATACATATATAATTTAGAGAGTGTGTAGTCACTCATGCATTTTTGAAGCAATATGAATAAGAAAAAAGAACCATCTCTTGCATTTTAATTTTTTAAATAAAGTAAATAGCAAAATGCCTGACTTGACTCATTATTAAATATGTTCGGGATAATATTCTGGGGGTTTTTTTTAATATTTTTTTTCTCTTATAAAAACATATACACTTGTCTCTTTATGAAGAAATTATGACTTCTCTAATTATTTTAGTGTTTTTAACTAAGTAATAATTTTAATTATGTTCTAAAATTTTGTAAATACTTTAAGCCAGTGGTATTGAATCTATGGACCATGACCCCAAATGGGGTTGCAAAAAATTACTTTGGGGTCACATGATGGATGAAAAAATTGTAAATAGATTTAATTGATTACAAATACATCATTGACAAAAAATTTTGAGAAAAAAATATTAATTTTTAAAATGTGAAATTTCATTAAATTCTAAAAGATTACTCTATTTTAAAAATGAGAACTTCAAAGAGATAGAGGTTTGATGATGACAACATGTAACATTTCTTTTGGAAAATCACATGACTTGGTAAACAAGTGATGACAGTGTGTATTTTATTTACATCATCATTATGGGACATTTGTGAATTTAATTATTATTTTAGTGTAAAATTTATTTTTTAACTTAGTATTTGTGATAAACAGACTGCTTTTAAAGTTATAAATTTTTTGAACCCTCATGGATAAGTCTAAAAACTGGTAGAATAATTGAAAAAAAAACAGACAATGAAGAAACAAACGACAATAAAAGTGCTTTGATTTCAGCTGTTTTAACTTTTGACACTGACCAAATACATTTGGAAACTTCTGTTTCTATAGAGTCAAGACATACAAAGTAAAAGCAAACAAATGAGTTCATAAGTTTGACAATGAGTTTATAAAATATGGTTTTGTATGCACTGAAGATGATAAACCAAGGTCTAGATCCCTTATGTTCCTGGTAGTGCTGACAAATGAGTCACTGAAACCAAATAAAGTGCAGAGGCACCTGCACACCAAATCCCCAGAATCCAAAGATAAAACCATTGAATTTTTTCAGTAAAAATAAAGCATTAGACATGTAATCAAAACTTTATGTATACTTTTACCGATATTAACAAAGAGCATTGAAAATTTTTTACTTAGTAAACTGTCATATAGATAAATCTGGCAAACTGTACACAATTTCTGAAGAGTTAATTGTTCCAGAAGCTTAAGATATAGTAGGCATTATGTTTGGTGAGAAGGAAAAGCAACAGATATATCAAATACTACCCTCTGATACAACAATTGGTCACAGAATAGTCGAAAGGGCAGATAATATGGAAAGCGAACTTATAATTAGAATTCAAAAAAGTAAATTTTTCAGTCTTCAGTTGGATGAATCCATCAATTGCCAAAATGCTGCACAACTGTTTTGTTTTGCAAAATATGAGTTCAAAATTGAAGTTGAAGAAATCTTTTTTTTTTGCAAGGAAATACAAAAAAAATATGGGAGAATAAATATTTAAAGTGGTAAATTTTTACATCACAAGAAACAGTATTTCCTAAAAAAAATTGTGTGGGGGATCAGTGATGGAGCTCATGCCATGGTTGGAAAACACAGTGGACTTCTATCCCAAATCAAAGAAGACACACCTAATGTAACATGGGTTTACTATTCATAGAGAAATGCTTGTATCAAAAAACATGCCACCAAACTGAAAGTTTGTCTTAGATACTGGAGTTAAAATAATAAATGTTATAAAAGCATGTACCTTGAACTCAAGAATTTTTTTGCATATATACAGAGAAATGGGCAGTGAATACGAGAAGCTTCTTTTACATATAGAGGTGCATTGTATTTCGAGGGGTATGGTCTTAATGTGACTATTTGAACTTAAACATGAGGTCTTTGTGTTTTTAAATGACTATAATAAAGATAAAAAAATTATACACTTTTTAACTGATGAAGAATGGCTATGTAGGTTAGCCTATTTAAATGATACTTTTCTCAAATTCAAAGTAAACTATTAAATATATTTATGGCCAATGATAAAATCAAAGCCTTTACAAAGAAAATAGATTTGTGGTGCTTGTATTACAAGGAAATAAATTTTGCAGCTTTTCCTATTTTAGAAAGTTTTGTCATAGAAAACAAACTAAAAGATATTCAATCACTTATTAAAGATATAACAACTCACTTGACAGATTTTAATTATCAATTTAATACTTATTATCTGGAAAATTTTTCTGACTCTGAATGGATTCAAAATCCCTTTCAGTGTGTATTTCCCCAAAATTTATCATTTCATATAAGCGAAAATCTGAATTATCATCTGATGGAGCATTAAAATTTGTTTTCAAAGAGCTTGAATGAAGTAATTTTTGCTTAAAGTTCAAAATGAATGTACAGAACTGTCTGATGAAGCTCTAAAGGTATTATTACCGTTTGCCTCATTTTGTATGTGTGAGATGGGATTTTTCCAATTTCTCTACCTAAAATCTAAATACTGAAACAAATTAGTAATAGAGCCATTTTTAAGACTCAAATTGAGCAAAATAGAGCCAGAAATATCACTACTTGTAAACATAAAACAGGCTCATAGATCTCATTAAAAAATTTCCTTTTGTAGTTCTTTTAAACTGAATTTTTTTAAGCTCCTATATGTTATATGCCATATTTTAATTTAACTAGTTATATTTACTAAGGCAATAAATCTTTAAGCTTGGGCACTTGAAAATGCAAAGATAGGGACCTCTACAAGTCTTAACCACAAGCTTATTCTTTGGAAGAAAAAAGCAAGCTTGTGGTTAAGACTTGTAGAGGTCCCTACCTTCGCATTTTCAAGCGCACATGCTTAAAGGTTTTTTGCTTTAGTAAATATTACTTACGTAATCAATGTGTGGTAAAATAAATTTATAATTTAACTAGTTATAAATAGTTAATACTAGTCGATTTTTCAACCTAATATTTTGGTAACTACAGAGTTGATTTTCAGTTTATTGTACCTGTATTGACACTTATGTTTATTTTGTACGAAATAAAAAATAAATTAACATCTTCCTAATTTTTAATATTACCTAGTCCTAGTTTTTGAGCAATTAGAATTAGCTTATTGATTATTTTAATTTTGGGTTAGCGTGTTGCCTCGATGTCCCATGTGGAGTCATACTTCTAAAATACTTGAATACCACTGCTTTAAGCAATTACTTTTAAAAAAAATATTTAATTACACATATCAAATTAAGAAAAAGATAATAAAGGAAGAATAAAAATTAAAAAAGGCAAAACTCTTTATACATATTGCATAAGAAGTGGTGATCATGTGATGTTTATTGCTTTAAGAATAAAAATTATATGCTTTCAATAAAAACTGAAGAAATTTTATTAACATAAACAATAATGCATGATATTTTGAAATGGACTAATAACTATTGATATTAAGCCAATAAACATCATATGATCACCATTTCTTGTGCTTGTTTATAACTGTTATTAAAACAGGCAAAACTCACTATGCATATTGGCACACAGCAAGCTAGAATATATGACTATATGAGCTAATGAGCTTGGATTGAAAATATTAAGGTGTTTTTAATTTAAGACTCACAGTTTTGTAGTTAAGTGGAGATAAAAGATGGCTGCTGAAGGGTTGCATTAGATATTAAGATCTAGGTGCAGTGCTCTCAGATCTATGGCTCCTCACTGATGAAGGCCACAAGCCAGAAACTAGTCTGGGGACATTGGATGAATAGGCACTAGATGGGGAGTTTATGCACAAGTCTTCTGGCATCCATTGACTACTCTAGCTGTGTGTGGCAATACATATAGTGAGTTTGGACTGTTTTAATAACTATTGGTATATTATAAAATTTATTTATAAATTTTTCTTTTTAAAAAAAAATGTTATCACATACTGTTCTTGAACAAAAAAAAATGGCTGTCAAATAACAATATTTGTGAATTGTAATATTTTTGTATATTTATTTACATTTTTCTTTGAAAAGCATATAACTAAAGTTGTGAAGTTTAGCTACAGCATAATTCATGGCTTCACTTTATATAAAATTTTCAAAAACATATAAGTAAACTTAATGAAGAAAACAAAAATATTAATTATATTAAAAAAATATCAAGTTTAGTTCTTACTGACAGAAAATTTTTTTAATAAAAGTAAAATATTGATGACATTCAAATTTTTTTAATGAATTTTTCAATGTGCTCTAATCATAGGGTGAAATTAACATATAAAAACAAACAACATTATTTTGAAGAAATATTTAAATAAACAATTAGATTTGAAATTTAATTTATGAAAAAGAAATAACTTTCAAAAATGATATAATTGTTATATTTATTTTAAAAAGGTAATAAAAAAAGTTAGAAAAAGAGTGTGTCACAGACAGATGGAAGTTGCAGAAATGATAAGTATATGGAAGTTGTTTAAATTTTAAAAATGTAAAGAAAATGATAAAAAAAACTACTAGTTGTATAAGTTTTTACCAATTGCCCATGTAAATACACACTAACAGACATAAACTATATTTAAAAGTACTTATAGTACTGTAAAGCATATATATTTGTTATTATATTAGTAAATTTATATATATACATAAAATAAAAAATAATGAATATAATGTTAGTACTATTTATAAAAAGTAGTAATATTTTTATTACTGTATTTATTACATAATGTATATTTTGTTATATACACATATATGACAAATTGCTTTGCATTTAAAGCTTTAAAAGATAATTTTGTGTTGCTATTGTCAAGTTGAATGTTGTCAAATTGTAAAAAATATTGTTAAAATATATTTGTAGGGATTAATCTTTATGGAAAATTGCAACAAATGTCATTAAAAAATTTTTGTCAAGGTAATTCTATTTCTCTATGACTTGGTTCAAGAATTTATGAAAAGTATTTTATAGCAAAAAAAAGAATATTTAAAAATAATTGCTAAAATATATTAATTATTAAAATATATCAAATTGATTAGTTGCTTAGAAGATCATTTACGTTTCAGTGTCAATTTGAATTTCAATCCAGAAATCACTTAACTTTTAATATTGACACTTTACTATTCCATTATATTTTACATGGAAATCAAGTTCAATTTATTTGAAAAAAGGAAATTATTTTTTTTAATAATCAATTAGATATTTACAATTATAAATATCTTAGTCAAATTATATATCAATGAGAACAAAAAAAAGTAAAACTATTGTTATATAAAACAAGGATAATCTGTTTTTACAATAACTTAATTCTATATTTAAAAAAGTATATCTATGAGTTTTAAAAATGTAACAGTAATTAAATAATTATGTGTATAAGATTTCAGACCTGAACTCTTAAAAAATGTCAACACACAAAGTACCTACCATATAATGAAGTAGAAAATGATGTCATTATCAATCATGGAAAAAGTGTAAAATGAACATTCTATTCCAAATCTAAAACATTAAAACATTTGAAGGAAGAAATAAGTTATAGAAAACTCTCCCAAAATATTAAAGTAACTAAATAAACTTATGAAAAGTTTAAAATATGATTGCACAAACAAGAAATTCTGTTGTCAGTGTTCAAGATAAATAGGTGATTAATAGCATAAAATTCTTATTGTGACAAAATTATATAGTAAACTGACTAAAATAAATAAAATAAAAAAGTATTAAAAAACAGAAAATGATGGACATTAAGAAAAAGTCTTGGAATTCAAAATCAATAAAATCAATGAAAATTAATAATTAAGATTAAAAAAGTTTTACATGGAGAAGAGAACAAATGTATATCATTGATATGATTGTGAGAATTAAAATAGTGATATGGCTCTGAATTGGATATATTGTTAGAAAAGCTGATGATGATATAAAAATTTATAAAAAATAATAATAATAATATGATGTTAAAAAGTGCTATAAAATGAAAATCTATAAAAATAACTATTTTGAATTTTTATTTATAGAAAATAAACTATTCTGTTTGTTTATCTACCTATTAAATCATCACCTTTAATTCATTTTAAAAATAAACTATCTACTGAAATATGTATCACAATCTAAAGTTTATTTAAATAAGTAAGTTAAACTTTAGAGAGTGAAAAATATCTTCAGGTAATAGTTTCAGATTTCATTTTTAGATTTTGATCCTGCGCGCGGATGGAAATGTGAGCTATGAAAATAGAATAATATAAAATATTATTTTTATTTAACTATTTTAGACTTTTAATAAATATTATATTTCTTTAAATAATTTTTAAATATATAATCATTTATTAAGTTTAAATTGTAAATATAAAAATAGTGTGAAAATACTTATTTTTAATTAATATAATATTTTAATAAAAAATTAATTATTATAAAAAATGTGTCATTTTCTCAGAAATATTTTTATATAAATAAATATAATTGAGTCTATTTTGCACCTTCTTATTTAGAAACATATTTGAATAAAAAGACAAATACTATTGTTTCTATAATTAACTACGCATGATGGGTAGCTTCAAATTTTAAAAAAAAAATGCAAAATCTTCACTTTCAACTATTGCAGACAAGTGACTAGATTCTTAGAAATTAAATCAAATTCTACATCAAAATACTATTCTCTTAAAACAAAGTAAAATTTATACTTCAGGTAAACTATTATTAAACTACACTGGTTCTAAAAAATTGTTATTTTAGCAAATTTGCAAAATATATGTGTTGATATAAATATTGCATGTTCTATAATTAATGTGTTTGTATTGTTATAATAAAATAAATTTATGTGGCTTACAAAAAAAAATTGCAATATACACACAAATTATAAATAGTAAAATTAATTTATATAATTTGTCTAATGAGTAAAGAAAAAAAAAACATTCATTCCTGAAATTTAAAAAATTCACAAATCTTTAAACGCCCTGAACCAGGTATTTTGGATTTATGATAGTCTACCTTTATTATTTATTATTAAGATTATATTAATGTGCCTAAAAAGGATATTTGATTTATTCAAAACAATTTTTTTAAATACAATATATATATTAGAAAGGATTTAAACTCAGACTTTCAAGCTCCCTGCTGCTATCCATCCCATCTCACACAACTGATACATATAATCATATACATGTGGAAAAAATAAATGCTGAATTAGCATTCATCAGTTGGTCCAATCATAATCATCCACGTATGTATACAATCAGTGCTCAGTTTATAATAAAATAGCAAATCCTACTAAAGATTGAAGATTTTCTATCTTAATATATACCAAGCACTGACTGTATATATATATGTGGGTGATTATGATCTGAATCAAATGATGAGTGCTGGTTTAGCAGAAAATATGATTACTGGAGAGCATTTATCTTTTTTACATGTATGTGGTTATTTGTATCGATTTTATGGAATGGAGTGGATGGATGTAGGAAGCTTGAAAATCAGAGTTTATATCTCTTCTAACTACACTAAGTTCAGTTTAGACAACATAATTTTATTTAAAAATTATATACATATGAATATTTTAAAAATAAATAAACAGGCTGTAATAATTTATAATACAGAAATAATATATAATCAAATACTAAAAAATATAAAAATATAAAAAAAATCAAAAACGTTATATATTAAATGTATTTTTTAAAATTAGTCATGTATATAAATTAAATCTACATAGATTATAAAATAACAATAAAATCTTTTAAATAGAAAATGTGTTAATGTGATGTTATAAATGGCAAAGTCATGTAAATATAGACTTGAGATTATTTGTACACCAAATTAATTGCTTATATATATTTAAGTTTGATTCAATAGGGAATTTGTAAATTTACATTATTGTTATAACAATAATGATTTTTTAAAAAAAATATGAAAGCAAATATGTCTAAAAATAAATGATATTTAAAAGAACACAAAACTTTATATATGACAAAAGATGCATGTTATTATCATACATAGTGAGTGTTGAAAATAAAATTGAAATAATATGTGCACAGGCATATAATGTAGAATAATACAACAATGCAGATGTTAAATATTGATTTAATCTCATATAGTTTGTGGTATATAATGCAAAATTCATTTGTGTACAAAAAAGCCAAAACTAATTCAACAAATGTTTAGTCTATCTTAATAATAAAAATACAACATAAACATTAGTTTAATCTAGATATCATTTTAGTACACTATGAAGAAAACAAATATGAGAAAATAAAATTAAAAAAAAACAGAAAAGTTTGTTTTGTTGCAGAAAAAGAAAGTATGTTAATTGAAAGAGCTACTTGCATTCATATATTTAAAAAATGAATTTAATGCCACATGTAAGACATTAACATGTTGAAATAATACCAGGTTTCAAAAATTCATATGAAAGTATTTATTTTGTTATAGTGTCTTTATATCATATATAATAATGATACATGTCCTACATTTTATATAAAGTTATTAAAATAACATCATCATTTTAATTGAATTTACCCAATTTTAAAGAAAATAAAATAATTTTAGACATTAACTGATATTTAACTGAAATTTATGTTCCGATAATTGATAAGTATTTTTTCTAATAATGATTGGAAAAATATGTCATGATATTAGAATAACTAATTTAAGTTTGCTTTTTTTATAACTAAAAACATTTTTTTACAAAATTAAATGTGATTTGTTTTTTTAATGTTGATTTAGTAAAAAAATTGAAATATCAAAGATGCTATACAATTCTTTTATTTCATTGTTTATATAAAATGTTTATTAAATAATATTTACAGATAGTATTTATTTTTGTTATTGAACACAAAAATTAAATTAGAATCGATATAAAAAAGCCCTGACCTAAAATCACTAGAATCACAAAATTACTCTTGTAAATATTATAATTAGTACTCGAATACAACAAAATATCAAATCAATTAATTTTTGTTTGAATATAGGTTGATAATATCATTTCCAATTGCTTGAATTTGAATTCTTTTATTTTCTATCACTTTTACATCAACTAACATGATGTTGCAAAAATATGCACAAAGACTACAATTACTTCAACCCATGCATCAAAATAAATTTGAGTTAATATAATATCAGGTCAAAATATGCTGATAAATATGTTATGAATAAAATATTAAATATGTTTTTAAATATTAAATGAGATTTAACATCATAACAATGCAATTGTTTAATAAAACTTAATTTTTAACATAAATGGAAACACAGATATGTCAATAGCTTTTAATATTAAGACTAAAAGAAAAATGTGTCATAAAATTTTAATATGTAAAACACCTTTTCATAAAACAATTAAACTTATCATAAAATTTACAATTAAATATTATAACCAAACATAAACATTGTGATTCTATGCTAAAAGATACTTTGCAACATTAAACAAAATAAAAGTAGTATCTATTTATGCTATTTTATGTTCAGAAATATAAAAAAAAATGATCAAAATTTATTATCTGTAATTCATTTTTATATATTTTTTATAAATTAAATTTATTTTTATATTGCATTGAAATAGATATTTACCTATGACAGCAATGTTAAAAATAATTTACATGACTTTTATAAAATAAAATGTAAACATTATATATATATATATACACACACATATATATATATATGTAAAGTAAATAGCTATATGGAAAAAATGGTACTTTTTTGTTACACTGGACATGCCACTTGATGGTGCTGTTTGTGTGCAAACCAACAAAATTATGCCATTTACATGGCCTCAAACTAAATTTGCCAGTTGAGGCCACTTGACAGTGACATTAGGCAGCATCAAATTGAAGATTTTCAGTTTTTATCCACTTAGACAGAGCAGTTTCTATGAGAATGCACAGAAAATTCCTGCCTGTCTTGTGTTGCAATGCTTCACAAATTGTGACAGTTTGTATATCCCTATCATGGGATATGATAGCTGCTGGTCTTAAAATGTTCAGAACTGTGTTATTGTGCATTTTTATCAGTTTTAAACACTCCAATTTGTGTACTGATACATACTAAGAATTATAGTGATGTTAGAGGTTGTCCGGCAGAGCTGAAAACACTATCCCAACCCCCAAAGTGCATGCACAAGTACTCTTTGCAAGATCTCATGTGCAACATCATGTTCATTGTGAGAACAAGGAAACAAAATGTCTGACATGCAAAGTTTTAAATTCTGGTAGTTGACTGTCACTGAAGCTGATGTTGTGTCATTTCTGCAGGCCAACAACATACTGCCCCCATAAAGCAATGTGTTTGTGACACAGAGACAACATTGGAAGAATTGTTGATCTTCCACTGCTTCAGTCCATTCTGCAGTTGAAGATGCTCTATTTACCAGCAGATGCGGTTTGATGGCTCAAGGATACCATTTGTAACAGTCTTGCATGTGGTATATGAGTAGAGCTACAATGAGATTACCACCAACAATGGGCTTACGGATCTTGACCTGTCACAAAGCATTATTGTCAACTGGACTACTGGCATAAGGGAGCTATGCTGTGAGAGCCTGGAGATACAACAATGCACTAAAATGGTCAGAAAGTGAAGGTGTATGAAACTATGTTCACCCAAAAATAGAACCATTAGGACTGGATGCTGCCATGACAATGGATATTCAGAAGTCTGTAACAGGAGACTGGATAATGCTTAATGGTAGACATCCCCTCTCAGCTTCACTTCTACAGGCCTTATGAGCCATTTTGAAACTGTATCTGTTGTGTATTCTAACTTCTGGAAGGGTATAAGACATCAGAGCTGGAAACTGCTGGATATACACACATGACAGTAAACCACCACTACAACTTTGTGAACTCCACCATAGGTGCACACACACAAAACATAGAGTGTCTTTGTGAAATGCTGAAGTGGCATAATAAAAAACATCGTGGCACAGCCCACCAATGCCTCCCCGACAACCTGGCCAAATTCATGTGGCACCACACCCACAAAGAGAAGGACTTGTTCAGGACTATACTTGCTGAGATGTCCATTCCAAAAAGGTGTTTGTCATGGACACAAGACACAAGAAATTGTCTAGAGAACACTTTCACTTGAACTGGATATTGTTTTTGGCTATAAATAAACACATACCCTAAAGAAACTACTAGTCTTTTCCCTTCATTTGTTTGTGTATTAATTTTGGATTAAATGTCTGTTTATTAGTTGTTTTCTTTTAATTGTTATTTGTTGTGCAAATGTGTGGGTGAGTGTGTGTATGTATAAATACTTGATCAACTTTAAAACCTATAGAATGTAATGGATACAATTTTCAATCGAATTTGTGAAATGCTGTATTTCAACCAATAAATAAAAAGTACTACATGTTAGTCTCATATTTTTACTTCATGAAATCACAAACTAAAAATAACACTAATGTTTTTATTTTACTTTTTTTGATCCCAAAGCAAAAAAAAAAGGAAGAATGCAGAAAGGAAATTCCCGCCCCCTCCCAAAAGAAACTAGAAAGCATAATGGTTTAATTTTCTTTCTCTTTTTCATTTTTTAAATTAGAAAAAAAAAGTAATAGTAAATAAAAAACAAATGAAAAATTCAATCAAAGGAGGTGTATTAACAAATGCACGAAATTAAAAAATGTGAAAATAATAAAAAAATGTAAGTTTTTTAAAAAAACAACACATAAAAAACAAATAAAAAAGTAAGCCAAATGTGGTTTTGAAATAATTATATCAATAAAATATGCCAAACAAAAATACTATGCTGGCCTGGAATGTTATATTTGTCTTTGTTTATGTAGAAACAGCATCATGAAGTGGCTTGTCCAGTGTAATAAAAAAGTACCAAAAGACTACACATTTTATAAAAACAAAGATTAAACAGCTTAAATGTAATAAAAATGGTCAACAATTAACATTGAAACAAAAGTGAAAGAGAATATACTTTTAAAGATGGTATTAGAATGATATTTTAAGCAGAATTTAAGGGGAATATAAGTATTAAAGAAATAATAATAAATATCTTTACCATATATCATAGGTTCTCAAATTTTTTTTATTGATGCTGCAATTTGCAAGACAAGCATCTTTTTAGATCACTTACAACAAGTGCTTTGAACATAAAATTAATCTTTTACTGAGCATTATTATTGAAAGCCATGTGATATTTAATATTATTGTTGTAACTACTGTGCTTAAATGTCATCATTAACTAATATATAAAGAAAAAATGATTTTTTAAAAGACACAACTTCTGTACTTGTACACTCTTTATCTCTGGTCTTTATAAAAAAAAAAAAACTTTTCATTTAATAAAGTTTTTTTTTGTTCTGAAAAATTATTAAATGTTTCTCCTCTTAAGGGGTATATAATATTTACATATAGATTTTGTTTTAAAATAAACTTTTTCTTTTTTATATAAGAGATTTTAATAGTAAACACAATTCAATTTTTTAAATGTTTATATTATTTTTAAACAGATACCATTTTATAGACTAATGATGTCTAAGATTAATGTCTTCATAATGATAATGTCACTCATCTATGATTAAATTGCATCGTTTTGAAACAGTCAGCTTGTACAATCCAACAGTTTCACCTACTATATATTATAGTAGTATTCTTTCATATATAAATACCACCAAATTCTTGTATATCTTATTAATAATACCATAAAAACCCACCTAAATTTAAACTTAAATAAGTGTAATCATGTATGTGTGTATATATATTTACATATAGAGAGAAATGTTCATTTATATAGATATAAGTCTCTAAGATACGCACATATATATTTCTAATAATAATTAAATGAAAAACAGCTCGTATGTGTAACTTTAGACTACATATATGCTAGAAGAATAATGTTAATAGGATTTAAAACATTAAGATTTCTTTATTTTAAAATATTTATTAATTTAGTAATATTTGAAATTATATAATTCTGCATATATCAGTAAATTAAAACAGTCAGGTTACATATATAGCAAAATGTTTTTCTATAATGCCAGATTTGTTTTTCTAGTCAAAGCAACACCAGAAAAGTCAATCCTTCCTGATATAAAATTGATGCAGTTTATATTTAGAATTAAAATTGGAATTAAATTAAAATATTTCATAAATTACAGTGTGTCACAGAGGTTAATTTGACCTAATTAAAAGTTTGACACAGCAGGCTTTTATGATTACTGGCAATAAGCATATAAACTAGGAAAACTTGTCAGAAACATAATGTAATGAAAGAGAGGGGGGTAGATGGATATATAAGATGTGGCAGCCATCTTTAGTGACACTGATTCTAATATTTTAATAAAGGATTGATAAGAGAATTAATAATTATCATGTTGGGGTAAAGGCTCAAAATATTCCTTTCCGCCTCCGATGAACAGCTACCTGATGCCGAGAAAGATGAGGAAACAGCCGTAACCACCTAAAGATGTCCTAAGATGAAGAGAACCTGCCAGCAGAGAAAACAGTAATGGTAATCATTTCTTCAAATTTAAATCTTCAACTAAACTCAAGTCTAAATTGCTAGCTAACTCTGAAATAATGGCCATAATAATTATAATAATAATGTAAACTAAGCTTGTTCTAAATGTATTTTATTTTCTTGATTTAACCTAAAATCTTGCCTGAGTTTTTCCATATTTAATTTAATCTCTTAACTGATTTTCTGAATTGCATATTAATTAAATAAAACATTTAATTTATTGGATCAAATACCTTATGTCTTGGTTTACGTATTAAATTTATTGGTGATTGATTTAGTTTTGTGTGTTTAATTTAATTTGTTTAAAATCATTTATATTCAACATTTAATAACTTTTATTAAATAATCTGTTTTAGAACAATAATCAAAATTCTCAGTTGTTATACATTTTTTTTAAGTTAGCAATAATAATTGCTTTCGTTAATTATAAACAACTTCTAACTTTTAAACTAAATCAATCAAATACCAAATAATGTTACAGAAACTTCTTTTAAAATATGCTTTGGTTAAATTTCAGATTTCCTAAAACTATGCCTAATCTTATTAAATTTTACTTATTTTATTATTTGTGCTATATGTATTCAAAACTGGGTTTTATTTGTAATTAAGTCATTAGTGAGAAGTAAATCTAGATTCTCATATATATATATATGTGTGTGTGTGTAATTTCGTGTGGATTAATGCATAAACCAAAAATCCTGCTTTGAAATGGATAAAATCTTTTAATTGAGATATAATTACAAATTTATCAGATAGATTTGCTTTTGAATATGATATTTAAATGATATCTAGTTGAGATGATAAAATGCAGCATAAATCTATAAATTTATATAGTAATTTCCTTTACTATGCTGTAGCCCTCCTTAAATAAATAAAAGCCTATATAGATAGCCTTCTAACTTGGATTCATAAATTTTCCTTAATAGTATAATTATTAATACTATCATATGAACTGATACTGTGTAGTTTCATGAAGGAAACTAGATTTAGTGTCTTAAATTTTGTTATATGATTATGTTGTCAGCGGAGTGTATATGTCCTTTAGAAACACTATGGTGTAACTCGCTTATTGCTGCATTTCTTTACTGGTCAAACATGCTAGGGCTACACTACTACACTTAGTTTGGGCAAGTATTTTCTTCAGATGGGATTGGTACATGCCTCCCATTCTGCATACTTAATAATGGAGCATGAGACTCTCACGGAGCATAAGACTCCCACAGCCGGACTTAAAGACTTTCTCTCTCACAGCAATAAATTCAGTTGAAGGGAACTGTTACTTGGTAAAAATCCTGTGAAAAAGGTATAAATATGAGATGCAGGGACCCATAGTTATATGTTCTATATACACCTCCGTATCTGAATTCTGGCTGCCCATAATCACTTTATCCCACCATTATAAGTGTTATTTCAGCTTTGATCTGAATTCAAATACAATTTGATAGGCAAA
The DNA here is from genome assembly GCA_028023455.1 of Epiperipatus broadwayi. Taxonomy (NCBI): domain Eukaryota; kingdom Metazoa; phylum Onychophora; class Udeonychophora; order Euonychophora; family Peripatidae; genus Epiperipatus; species Epiperipatus broadwayi. The sequence goes on along the minus strand of JAQFVV010006659.1, from coordinate 171,820 downwards.
TTATCGATATAGAGAGTATATTAATTTTTCACACTTAACTTAAATACTATCTTCTTTATAATTAATTATAATCACTTCAACTATCTATATCTGATTAAATAACATAAACTGGGCATAGATAATCATGAGCAAAGTCATTTAGTTATAAAATAATATTAAAGCTCATTAAAATGTAAATTCAAATGTATTATAATTTCATCACCTGTGAGTGATAGATTCACATATATATAGCTAAATAAACTAATTTGTAACCTAGAAATTACAATCACCAGCAAATGATTAGAACGCTATGTATATTTAAACCGGAAGTGCATAAATATTGTGAAACCTAGATATTTGTAACTAAAAAAACTTAATATCACCTGCGAGTGATTCTATCTATATCCTATATATGTGAACCAAACTATGTAAAACTCAGCCATATAAAATTATATCTAAAACCATCACTTGTGTGTGAACTCAAATTTAATGTAAACATCCTTTAACCACCTGCATGTGAGTACAACCATTTAACCATTGTAACATTGTTTATTTATTATTTCAAAACTAAACTTTATTAAATTAACTTTGAACTTAAATTGATTGTATGTCTTAGTCTTGCTCACCGACTCAAAATCATTTCATAGTTTAATAATTATTTATGATTAGTTATTAAGATTTATTTTATCATTTAATTCACACATATCCTAGCCACACAATATCTATATAGCCATACTAGCTAAAGGGCTGAAATGCAATAGTCTTTTGTTCTACTGTTGTGCTACTTCTGGCATGTAAAGAAGGGAAATACTGCTGTGGCCTCAACTGTGTCATCTGCAAGGTAGTAAATGTCTGAGCAATGGTAGAGGAAATAGGGTTAGGCCAGAGTCGTGGCTTCCACTATCGTAAAACTGGTCGGACTTGGGATGATTTACCAAAGTTCTAGGTTTTGTTCCATGAATGTTCATATTTGACCATTACAGTTTGAAAAAAAAAATAGGATAGTAAAGTTTTTATTCATTATATATATTAATTAAAAATGTTTTGATAATACAATACTATATTGTTTACTGTACAATAATAAAATACAGTGTAAAATAATTTGAAATATGAATAATATACTTAACAAATTTTCATTCAGTGTCATTACAGGGTAGCCTATAATGTATTTTTTTCTGAAGCACTGAAAATAAAAAAGAAAATTGTTATAAGTAACAATAAATACAGAGTTTATTTCAAAAAATAATTAAAAATAAACTTGGTCATACAGAATAAAAAGTGCATTAACATAAAATATAAAATGTATACATTAGTTAAAATAGATGCACTCAATTAACTTTCATTTAATATTCTCATAGAATATTTTTGTTTAATATTCTATCAATGCAAAATGCTGTCATTGTGATTCTAAACTACTTATCATAAAAAAGAAGAATAATTTTTTTTATACATTATGTACATTAAAAAGTACTAAATATAAGTTGACAATGTCACACATTTTCCTATTTATTACATAATATCTTGTTGTTCTTTTATATATTGTTTTCTGATACAACAAAATAAAAAAAAAGTTTTCATTACAAATGTAAAAAAATAATAAATAAAAAAGGAAAAAAATCATTCATATAAAGGCAAAACAAATTTTGAGCATATAACTGTATCAAACTGCCTTAATAATAAATCTTAAAATGTGAACATTATCTCAAAAACAATTTTTCTTTAATTAATTTCTAATAAATATTTTACACTTAAAGAAATTTTAATTTTCCCAAAAACAAGTCACATTATTCTGAGCATACAAACAATAATCATTTATATTATTAAAACAATATCAATCAACTATATTTCTTCGATGAAATTTGTATTAAATTAATATTGCATTTATATATAAAAACAATAAATAAATAGCAGAAGACTGATTTTAAAAAAAATAACCACTGCAAAAAATTTTAATAATGTATTGGTTAGATAATTGCAAAGCAAAAATAAAACATTAGTGGTGGAACACAATATGCTCCAAACATATAATTTAAAATGCATATTATGTTTTTTTTTTTTCAAAATGCTTCATTTTAATTGAATGAATTGGGAATCAATATAATATTATTCTTAATTGGCATAGAACCTTAGAAATGGTGATCCTCAATTATAAGATTATCATTTTTTTAAAAAAAATATCATAGTTATAAAGCGTTTTTTTTATATATATTATTAATTACATTTAAAGACAGATTAATACTTTTTTATTAATATTAAGTTTTGTTTTTTTTTCAAAATTAATATGAATTTTATAATTTACGGGATAAAAAAACTTGTTGCCAACTTAGTCTCAAGAGATTAATCCATTTGCGTAATACTCATACCTCATTTGCAATCACATGCTTTCTTTAGACATCATAGGTAAATTACAAACTTAAAAACTCACAGAGAGCATTATGGCTAGTAGATAGACTCTGTAAATCAATCAATCACTTTATATCACATTTCAGACAAGCAACAAACATAACAGAAATGGTATCTGCATTTTGGAACTTACAAAAAAATACAACTAAATTCTTAAATATTTTTTAAAAAAGAAGAAAACATCGACCTGCAATGAATACTTTTTTTTAGATGTGTGCGTATGAAAATACACTATCAAACATGGAATAAGTTTTGAAGAATAATGATTAAAAAAAAGAGGCTATTCTTTCAACGTTGATACACTAAGATAAATGTTTGACAGCTTGGCATATGTACAGCAAAGATTTGAACTATAAAAGCTTAAAAGATGTGATGCAAAACCAAAGCAACAAAATCCATAAGTACAGCGGGGAAAAAATAGATTACTAGAAATATTTGTCAAAAAGTTTCATGCAAATTTTCTTTTACTTCTGAAGGTAAATTGCTTATCCATCCAAAGACTGGCAAGAAAAAATCCCACGTGATAAATTACGTCCATAGCACGAAAACAACTATGTAACAGTAGTATGCACTCCAGACAGCCCCTGGGAACTGCACACTATTATTAAGTTTAACAGAAATTATTCATAATTATGACATTATTTTTCCGATTTTAAGTTTTCTTTTTAACTGGATTTTGTGAGTTATGTATTTTAAAATTATATTGAGTCAGTATTTTTTTTAACTTTGGAAATTGATTTTTAATAATTTTAAAAGTATTTGTATTTTTAGTATTTAGGATAGCAATGAAATTTTTCTAAAATGAAAATGTTTATAAAATATGTTTTGTTATTAAATTAATTTTTGAACTGAAGGCTGAAATTGTATTGTCAACATTTTTACTATTTTTTAATTTATTTGCAAAATTGATAGATTACTTTGTTATTTTAGCATATACTTTTAACAAAATTTAACTGAGCACATTGAAATGGTAAATCTGATTCAGATTTGCATTTCACTGTTTATTCCACTTGTTCACCTATTAATAGGGTTTGATTTCAATCCACATATGCAAAATGTAAGTAATAATGGTTGTAAATATAAATGTTTTTTTTTCTTGTATTTTGATTATTAATCTATTTTAAACATAATCATTTTAATTAACGATTATAATTTATTTCAAATAATGTATATAATATTGTTTTTTTCTTTAAGATATATAACAAAATAATGCATTTTAGTAAGAAAATTCGAATAAAAGTTTTCTTATATTTTTTATTATTTTTTTCTTATATATATATATATGTTCGTTTTATTATTTATTAAAAGAATCCAAGATGGCATGCCAAAAGATTTTTGCCTCAATAAGAATCTTAAAGTAAAAGCCAACATGGAAATACATTGTAAAATCTAATATTAAAATTTAAAAAATAAAAATCAAATACTTTGGAATTTCCATTAGCCCATTAATGGAAGTTATACATTGTTTAAATGAATGTTGGAAGTACAAGATTGTCTAAAAATAAACCATTGATCCTTATCGAGGTTTGAATTTTCTAAAAATATAAATTAATGTATGTTTCTTCTGACTGAGGCAGGATGTAATTTAGAAGATTGCTTCAGGCAGCAAATAGTTTTAAATGTTAGAGTCAGATTCTAATAGGGGAATTTTGGAACAAAAAAAAAGACAAGTACAATTTTTAATAGAGTTGACACCGGTCACTATGCCAATTTTGAACCTGAAAATGAAAAGTGAGTAGGAAGGGAAGATCACCTTTTTTCTCTGAATCCTGTCTCCTAGATACACTGCCACAATAATCCTGTCCCTGAAGAATGCTGCAAGCCATAAGAGTTTGCCAATACCATCGCTCTGGGGAATTCCGAGGTAACGAGTCTTATGAACTGCCAAGACTCCAGATCCTGTCTTACATTTTTAAATCTTTTTATTTAATAGACCTATATTTCTAAAATTAATATTAATTTAAATGTAAGTATTTAAATGTTTAATGTTTAAACCTAAAGTAAATAACATAATGCCAATAATCGACTCTCTAATCCTCTCTAATTTATTTATAATTATTCTTTGAATTCAAGCTTACAAAACATATATATATATATTTAATCATTGCTCATTTACTGTACTATTTATTTGTTTTGTAATAATTTCATAGTATAATTTCTATGATCTTACTAAACCAACTTCATTAATGGGGATTTTAAGATGGTAATTCGTGTAATAGCAAAGTATCCTAAGAAGGGGGAATTAGAAGAGAAACTAAGTAAAAAGCAAAATAAGTTGTTTTCTTTTATTCAATTGTGAAGTTGCATGAAATATCTTTAATAAAATCTGTTTACATTAGTAACTTAATTTAATGTTTGCTAATCATTTTAAGAAAGAGATTTGTTTTTATAAATATATTATTTTGAAAGAAATAGAAATGAAATATATATTATAATTGACCTGGAAACAGCACTGCTGCATAGCATCAGTTATTATCACACAATATTTTTTTGATTAGAATTAAATGCAGAAAAGGGGGGTAATTTATTTCAGATATATTTATTATATATTTTACTTAAATATTTTTACATGAAGAAATTGTTTGTGCAGGTTGATCTTTATGCCATATTGGATTAGCTAAGGCTCCCTAATCATAATTATCCATGTATTTTTGTGAAAAATAAGTAAATCGGGTTAATAATGAATGCCAAGCATGTTGGAGTGGATCTATCAAAGATTATTTTATTCTGTATAATCTTGTTTCTGGTAGCACATACTGATGTGTGCTGGAGAATAAGCGAGGTAGTCAAAGGTGGTCTACATAATATCCATATGCTGGACATGGAACACCAATAAAACCCATCTCTTCATTCGGTATTGTTCCGCAATACCACAGACATACCAACCCTTCTTGTGGCAGTAAATTGGCTCATATTAACCTATATTCAGTTTCTTAAGCATTCTTATTATTACCTCGATTTTGTTCATTGTTTTAATGCCTATCCATTATGTAAGTCATAAAGAAATGATTCTTCCAATGTCAAGAATATTCAACCTGAGTAACTAATTTTTTTCTTTTCACCTGTGGATAGTTAGACCTTGCTATTAACTAACTCATGAATTTTATTATATAAATGATCGAATGGCAAATTAAAATGCTGGGAAATTGTGTGCATGATAATTAACCATCACTTAGCAATTTACAGTTATAAGTATTGTAATATTATTATAAAGAACTTGACACTGTTCTAGCAAGGTCCTTATAAAATTAAAATAAAGATATTATTTTGATAAAAATCCGCCTTCATAAAAAAAATATAAAATAGCATGTTTTAATTTATTCATTTTAAACCCTGTAAAAATGTCAAGCTGTTATTTTTATAGACTTTTCACATTGTTTGTCTTTTTTTTTTTTGGCATGATTTAAATAATAAAAAAGGCGGGAATTGCTATTTTTATGTACAATCAGTTTGTAAATTTTGAATACGCTGATTGAAAAGAAAATCCATTTTGTAATAAATGCGAATGGAAACTTTAATTTGAAAATTATGTTGTCATTTTTTTTTTTTTTGTAAATAATGTAATAAGCTAAGAAAATGTTCACTGTTTATATATATGTAGTCACATCGTGACATGATCTTGTTTAAAATTATACATCTAGATAATAAATAATGTATACAACTGATTTTTAATAGTCTAAAAATATATATCTATACATAAAACTTCCAGTGTTCGAATTATTTAATTATTTTCATTTTCTTTGTTACTTATATGTTAAGTTAAACAAGAAGTTATCACTCAAGGTCTCAGTGAACCATCATCATCATCCTGAATCTTATGCTCTGGGGCTTGACTCTGGGCTGGTAAAACTAAGAATGCACGATATGATCTTTGGTAAATGTTAATTATGTCTTAGAGGTGGAATATCACATAAATAGGGCAGAATCCATGATGTACCCAACCTGTGTATCTTGTACATGGTTTGGTTTGAGGTACTTTACCCCTGTTCTAGTCCTTATTGGATAAACATATGTTTTTCGATGAGTACAATATAAATTTAATGAGGAATAAGTTTTTTTTTAATATTAAAACATACAATACAAAAAAAAACACAAAAAGCAAATAAAGGAACCCATGATTAAGTGACAAAATAATATGAATCATAAATTTAATTAATTTTAAATACAGAAAAGGATTAGCAACAAATGTGTTATCTATATATTTAAACCAGATATATTAGAAAATGCTACAACATAAAAATAGTATAAACTATATACCAAAAATGATAATGTTCTGTTCAAATATAAGGACTCAATTTCTCTTAAGGCCCATGGAATTTATAAAATGTTATAATGTCGTTTAAGTGAGCATAAACAATTGTCATTCTACAGAAAATGAACTTACTAATGCAGTTAAACATAATTCATCATTAGTACTCTTGCTTTATGAGTCATAATATAGATTTCTTAAATGCTAGTATTTTATCCAGATGTAGTTAGTATTTTCCACCAATGTAAAATTAGACAAAAGTCTGGAATCTTTAATAAATCAGATTGCCTCAAGAAAAATGATGACACATATAAATTACATTTTATTTTGAAGAATTCTTTTAAACCTACTACTATGAATAGTTTCTAATATTTTCCTTTATTATTCTATTTCCACTTTTATAATATTCTGTATTTGTTTTTTTATTAGTGGAACATTCAATTTTGTTATACATCAATGATTAAAACACTCTACAATATGATTGTTTATAATATTCATTGTCCAATTGATAGTGGCAGTGGTCCAGAAAAAAAACTTTGCTGCATTAGGACTATGAATCATACATAATTAAATCCTGATATGACATATATATATATATATTGTGCCGGTCGGATTTGTATGTTCACGTAACAAGATCTAGCATCTAGGCAAAAGTACCTCGAATCCACTCATGTGCAAGATACACAGGTCAGGAACACTCATGAACTCTGCCCTATTTGCCTATTTCCCAGATCTATAACATTATGAGCAACAATCCTGATGACATCGATTAATTTACTTCTCATCCGCCGGCATCGATCATCGGAGACACAAAAAGTCTCTAGGCTAAACTTATATGATAGAATAACTTAATAACTAGTTAGATTTTATGAGCAATAAAGGCTCATGACCTAGCATATTAATTATGTATTGAGCGGAGATCATCTAGTCATATTTAGCATAAGTAATAACTTATATATTATCTTAACTAAAAGAAAGCAATGGTTCGAGTTTGATATATATATTTAAGATTTATTAATAACAAAAATTATGTTGGGTTATTTAGCCGACGTGAGCCTTGGAAGTATTATATATATATATATGTGTTTGATTCATATTTAACAATGACATTATAATTTGCGGCTATGCCAATAATATATATGTGTGATTTAATGAATAGGCGCTATTAGAATACATTGTTGGAATACTATTACACCCCCAGAGATGTCATAATCAGGTTACATTCAATATTATGAAAAATTTGAGTTATGGATAATGCGCAGAATGGGTAATGAATAATTATATAAACGATACTAAATCTATCGCATTAATACTTATATTAAACTAATGGAAATGTCTGTTTAGACTAATCATTTCATTACGGCTTATGAATACTTCTGGGCAACTAATAAGACATTGAGAGGCAGAGCGTGCATGGTGGCTGATTGGGTCGGTCCAATTATGGATCCTGGAGTGTGCTTCATGAATTTTCAATAACGGAAGGGACCGATTTCCTCTGCAAACGTAGGCAGGGTTGGTTTGACAAACGAAGGAGTCCAAGATTCCCTGGAATGAAGTACAGGTGAATCATGGATGATGAAGGGTGGTCGGCAACAACTTTATTGGGCTGGTTTCCCAGATCGCTCCCCATATAAAGCATGCACTTAAGACCAAGTATGTCCCCAGGGTGGTTTTACAGCCTGGTTTAGGGACATAGAGAACGACGATGGGGTCCGACTTCACGGATGCCTCCACATGAGAAAGAAGCATGAACATATATAAAAATTAAATGGCCTTTATGCACAAAACACTTAATAATATAATATAAATATAATTCTAAAATTAAAGATTATCGAAACGTATTTATTGCCCATAAATTATGAAATATTCGGTGTAATGACATGGCTTCACTAAGCAAACATGGATAATTATTATACTTAAAGATAAAGCTAAGATCTTAAGGTCCCCCTCCCCCCTACATTAGGTTACTTAATATTATTCATTACTTTTTACACATTTAATAAATCTCAATTTTGGTTAATCAATGCCCTTGTGAAAATATATAAATGATTACAAAATAAGTGGGTGGTGGTAATAGCTAAGATGGGTTTTACATATGTAATATAATTTAAGAATAAAAGATAGTGCATTATTTAGGAAGGAGAATGTGAAAAACAGACGTCAAATCTGTTTTTCTGCAGTAAACATGAAAAATATAATTAGTTTATTTATCTAAAATCGCAAGCACCTGGGCAAGTCGAATAAGACTTGATTTGATCAAGTTATAAATTATTTACCCAGTAAATGATGGGTGAGGAAATGAAAATAAATTATATGCTGGCGATTTTAGAATACTATTGGCATTTATTTTAAAATATAAATACATAAATGTAATTGAAAATTGTTTGCCGCTTGGAAATAAAAGAAAAGAAAAACATTATATAAAAGGCTTAATATAGATTAGTTATATAGAGTTATAGAATACATATTTGAAGACATTTAATATCATCATCATCATCATCATCAACCATTATCAATCCACTGCAGGATGAAGGTCTCTCCAAGTTTAATCCATCTTCTCCGATCTTTAGCTTCTCTTCTCCACAACACCCCTGCACATTTTCTTATTTCATCCATCCATCTCACATGTGGTCTCTTTCTGGATCTTTTACAATCTCTTGGAATCCAGTTTAAAATTTCAATTGTCCATCTATTATCATCTCTTCTAGCAATATGTCCAGCCCAACTCCATTTCAATCTTTTATTTTTTTCAATAAGGTCAGTAACACCTGTTTGTTGTCTTACCCATACATTGCGTTTTCGATCTCTTCTTGTTACTCCTAACATACATCTCTCCATACTCCTTTGAGTGGTCTGAAGTCTCTGTATTGCTCTTCTATTAAGTGTCCAAGTCTCAGATCCATAAGTAAGAACTGGTAAAACACATTTGTTAAAAACCATCCTTTTCAAACACATAGGCATATTTCCTTTTAGTATCAAGTTATTTCTACCAAAAGCACTCCAACCAAGTTTAATTCTATGATTAATTTCCTCCATTATGTTTCCATCTGTATTAATAATCTGACCAAGGTATTTGTAACTGTTAACTTCTTCTAATTCTTCATAATCAATCTTTATTTTCATATTTTGAGCAAATCGATTAAACATTACTTTAGTCTTTTTAACATTTATCTTTAGTCCTACTTTTCTACTTTCATCTGCTAACTCCTGCAACATTTCCTGCAGCTCTGAAGCATTATTTGCAAAAACAACTACATCATCTGCAAAATCTAAATGACTTAAATACTCTCCATTTACTTTCACTCCTTTAGTTTCCCATTTTAATCCACAAAATACTTCTTGCAGCACTGCTGTAAAGAGTTTTGGAGATATGGAGTCACCTTGTCTTACACCTTTCTCAATGTTGATTTTTCCAGTATCATTATGTAATCTAATTGTTGCTGTTGCATTTTTATAAATATTCTTTAAAATATGACAATATCCTGGATCTATACCTTGATGATCCAATGCTTTAATCACTGAAGAAATGTGTATAGAATCGAATGCCTTTTCATAATCTACAAATCCAAAACATAATGACAACTCATATTCTTTTGTCCTTTCTATGACTTCTCTCAATACCTGGATATGATCTATTGTACAAAAACCACTTTTAAATCCAGCTTGTTCTCTTGGTTGGTGGAAATCCAAAGTTCTCTGTAGACGAGTTGTAATTATCTTGGTAAAAATTTTATATAAAACTGATAAAAGGCTGATAGGTCTGTAATTTCTAATATCTTCTTTATCACCTTTTTTAAATATTAATATTATTACTGCATTCTTCTAATCTTCTGGTACATCTTTATCATTTAGACATTTGGTATATAACTTTGCTAAAATTGTTTCTATTTCTTCACCTGCTTCTTTTAATATATCAATTATAATTCCATCATTTCCTGGAGCCTTTCCTTTCTTCATACACTTAATTGCATGTCTCACTTCTTCATTTAAAATTCTGGGCAATTCGGAAGATGTAATAGATATAGGAGGTACTTGTTCTTTATTACTATATAATTCTTGATAAAAATCTTCTACCAATTTCATGATGTCATCTCTCTTTTTAGTAATAATTCCATCTTTTTTTCTTATTGCAGATATAAATTTCCTACCAATACCAAAATGTTGTTTAACATTTTTGAGACTTTTATTTTCTTCTACAGCTTTCCTTGCTATTTCACAGTTATACTTTCTTATATCATTTTCAACTCTTTTCCATACCATTTTACAAAATTCGAGATATTCAATTCTTTTTAATACATCATTTTTGTATATCTTCATATTCCTTCTTTTCTTCATAAATTCTCTAGTCTCAGTAGAAATTTTATTAGTCAATTGCTGCTTTTTTCTACCAGCTATGTTTGTTGCAGTTTTTAAAAGTGTATCAGTTATTTTCATATTAATTTCATTCAAATCTGAATCATGTTCAAAATCTCCTAACACTTGAAACCTATTTGTAAGTTCTAATTTAAATTCATTAGAATGTTTCTGAAGATTAGGAATATCAACTGTAAATATTGTTTTTCTTAATAATTTTTGTCTCTCTAGTTTTACATTAACACGTAACTTACACCTTACTAATCGATGATCACTTCCTGTGTTAAATTTATTAAGAACATTACAATCTTGAAATATGTATTTTCTGTTAGTCAAAATATAATCCAATTCTGCTGTACCTTCATTTGGATGCTTCCATGTCCATTTCCTTTTAACATTTTTCTCAAAAAAATGAATTCATAATATAAAGTTTTTCTTTTTCTGCAAACTCCACAAGTCTATGTCCTCTCTCATTTCTATTACCATAACCAAAATTACCTACAGCAATTTCATCTTTCATTTGTCTACCAATTCTAGCATTAAAGTCTCCCATAACAATTTTAAAATGTTGTTTACTCTGATCAAAAGCCTTTTGTACATCCATATAAAAATCTTCTACTACTTCATCACTATGAGAACTTGTTGGGGCATAAACCTGAATTATCTGCATTTGGTATCTGCTATTAAGTTGTATAACTAATCTTGCCACTCTGTCTGATACACCATCAATCTCCACAATATTGTTCTTCCACTTTTTATTTATAATGAATCCTACTCCACTTGTATTTCCAATATGTGTGCCTTTATAATAGAGTATATGTCCACTTTTTAAATCAATTGTTTCTTCTCCTTTTCTTCTAACTTCACAAAGTCCAATAATGTCCCATTTAATATAAGACAGTTCTTCTTCTAATTCTTGCAATCTTCCTTCACTTGAAAGTGATCTGCAGTTGTAAGTACCTAAATAAAAAGTCGTCATCAAATGGCAGCCTGGGTCCGCAATCAGGGGATTCTTAGCACCCTCTGCCTTCGGCCACCAACCGCTGCCTTGGTTGGTGACTTTACAGCCTCCTGGGAATAAGGGCCATGCTTTATTTTTGTCTGTCATAATTGTATATATGTATTGGAAAAATATTTATCATTTACACAAACATTCATTCTGCCTTATCAGGCACTGAGAAGAAAGACCATGGTGTTTCTTGATCTTAAACTCAGAGGTAAAAAGCCAATAAACTCACCACGCTGGCTAATGTGTGTTGGTGAGCAGCCCATCCATGTTCGTATACTATATGAATAATCACATAGTAATAACAGCTGCAATGACAAGAACGTATGGAGTGGACATTAGGAATTTGCCCTGCTCGGTTCCTTTAAGGCCTCCAAGAGGAATCAAAGGGTCTCCTTTCAGTTAATAGCAAACTCCTTTCTGCAGCCGACATTTAATATAGATGATTTAAAATATAAATATTACAGAGAAGGTAGGATTTAGGAATTATAAGCGGTCAAAGTTCTTTTACCTTGATTATTTGGAAGAGCGTTTCACTAGGAATCAGTCCATCGGTATTATTTCACTAGATCTAGGGTAGCATTATTATTTGAGATAGCACTTCACTTTCACTGGAAAAATATACATAAAGTTCAGTAGTACGGGTTGCAGAGCTTCGTTCATGGGAACAGCATATTAGAACGGAGGGACAAGGCGAAGTTTTCTACTCATGACACATTGAGTGAGAATTAAAATTGGCGTGGAATATGTATAGCAACATAGCTATTTAATGCTCTCCTCCTTTATGTATTCAAACCCAGCAGTATATATACTTTTATTTTGAAGCTGTAACTTAGCAACTACTGCTGGACCTGAGGTGGTTTAAGCACTTAAGGTTTCTCTGGAATAGTTTGACTGGATACTCTTATCTAGTAAGATGTTTGAAACAATGCAAGTTTGTTATCCGTTTCTCGAACGATTGTTTTAAAATATATCTTATGATTTTAAAACATGCTAGCATAGACAATTTCCACTAATGGGTTTATTTTATTATTACCAATTCGTAATCTTTTACTTTAATCTAAGGGGTCTTCTGGGTAATTGTTTTTCGATAGACTTCTTAACAACATTGCATCATTTCTGGCTACAAAATTATATATGAAAAAATAATAAGTTTTATATATAATACCTTATATATATATAATATAACTTTATTAATATATTCACAATCTCCTACACTGAAATATATAGATATTTATTATTTACACCCGTATACACATGAGAATATTATTATGAAATAAAATATTTTTAAATTAAAATACATACGTGTTTACATTATTTATGTTCTAATACTGAGCAAAGAAATATATATATTATTAGCTATATATATGAGTGCGTAAAGGCGTGTTTGAATACAGATAGGTGGTAGGAGATTGGATGTGGGCTGTGAAGCAGGATCTGAGCATCAGATCATCTGCTTCAATATATATATATATATATATATATATATATATATATATATGCATATAATTACTGTGCCTCTGTCAATATTATATGTAATATAAACAATATTATAACAGTGTATATAATTTAATATTTATTTTAATAAACTTAGCAACTATTTTAATGTGTTAGCACCATATTTGTGTTTATCAAAATTGTAACAGTTTACCATTTGCTAACATTTAGAAGCCCATATTTAATATATTTTATTCTCTTCTTCACACCATATATTTTAAGCACAAGATAGCCGGTTTTTTGTTATTTTTCAATTTCTATTTATTCTTTCACAAACTTTTTCAAGAATACCTGGACTGAACATTAATCATTGAATTATTTTATAATTATAAAATACTGAGATTTTTGTTGATTCAGTTCTTGTTTTTTTCCTGTGAATAACTGAATGTTGTATTGTTTTGGTCATTAAGTTTACCTTAATTTCTTCATAATAAATATATGACAGTTTATTTACTACATCCCATACATATATGTCATAATATCAGCCCATTTTATAAACTATATATTTTGCATTATTAATTTTATTGTTCAAAGTTATTAATGTGCTATTTCTCTAAATATGTAATTTCAAGTTTATTTTCAATATTAAATTCTTATGAGAATATCTGTTTCTTAATAGTTCTATTTTTTATTTTTATGCATTTTATTTACTTTAAAATATCAAACATATTTACCTCTATTACTTTTACTAAAACTAACCTTTATTATGTCAGAAATATATATTTAGAGAGTGACAATTTCATTTAACGCAAATTTACATATGCCCTATATTACATATATATAGCCACAGGTATATAACAAGCCTGTGTTTCAGTTGTTACATTATAGAGATGTCTGCCCATCCTTGCATATGTATTAAATGGATTATGTCCTGTACATGTGGGGTTCAGATTGACCTTAGGTCGACATGGGTGTGACAATAATCTCGGCCTCAGGGTGGCTTTTGAGCATTCCATCATTAGATTTTCAATTGGATGGACGGTTGAAGAGTTGGAGTGTGGAGTGGATTGAAGCCTGTCCATTAAACTATGAGAATAGTCTATCTTAATATATATCTGAGCACTTATACGATATATATGTGTGTAAAGATGATAGTCTGGACCAACTGATGATTGCTGGTTTAGCATGAAATACGTATATTGGTGATTATTTATCTTTTCAGCATATATGTGTTTAGGTGTATCAGTGTTATTAGATAGAGTGGAGAGGGGTGGGTGGTGTGAATGTCTGTGATCATATGCCCTATATTACATATATATATAGCCACAGGTATATAACAGGCCTGTGTTTCAGTTGTTACATTATAGAGATGTCTGCCCATCCTTGCATATGTATTAAATAGATTATGTCCTGTACATGTGGGGTTCAGATTGACCTTAGGTCAACATGGGTGTGACAATAATCTCGGTCTCAGAGTGGCCTTTGAGCATTCCATCATCAGATTTTCAATTGGATGGACGGTTGAAGAGTTGGAGTGTGGAGTGGATTGAAGCCTGTCCATTAAACTATGAGAATAGTCTATCTTAATATATATCTGAGCACTTATATTATATATGTGTGTAAAGATGATAGTCTGGACCAACTGATGATTGCTGGTTTAGCATGAAATACGTATATTGGTGATTATTTATCTTTTCAGCATATATGTGTTTAGGTGTATCAGTGTTATTAGATAGAGTGGAGAGGGGTGGGTGGTGTGAATGTCTGTGCTCATATGCCCTATATTATAAATTAAGATTATAATACAAAAGTGATTTAATTTCCATCTACTTATAAGTCTTGGCATATAAGATTTCACACTGAAATAGAACTTAATAAGGAATAATTAAACTGTCATATTAGAAATAATACATTGATTCTTTTTTTATTATAAAATATAAATAATAAATTTTGTCTCTTTTTCAGGTTCTCTAATCCTTTTAAAAATAAAACATTATTTAATAATTCAAACATATTAGTAATAATGGCATGTGGTATATACATGAGAACATATTCTCAGTTTTTATAATGATGTAATATATATATAATCATTTTTTTACTTGCCATTGTTAAATTATAAACGTAACCATTTATTGATATCTCATGAGCCATGGATATACTATCATTATACCAAGGTATTACATCATAAATAAATTATCATTTGTATTTATGAACATTCTTAACAATAATTTATCAATAATCTACATTGACTTTTTTTAATTCACTGAACTCATAATTTTCAATAATCCCATTACTTATTGATTTCAAATTATCGCCCTCATAGTAAATTCTACAAATGCAAGTAAAGATTTAATCACAATAATTTGTCTTTAAAAAATTGCACTATATACATTGACACTTTTATTATATGCAACCAAAATCAATTATTATACATAAAGGGTATGGTTGTTTGTACATCTTAATATTATCAAACAACTTTAGTATTATATGGCAATATATGTATATTATTTTCTCTCTTACAATTTACAAATACATTATAATACAATATTCTTAATGAATTTTTAGATACAAATCTTGAATGTGTGAAGTAATCTCCTTAAATCAACTTAATTTTAGAAAGCACTTAACCTTAAAACAACTACTCTCAGGCCAAGAATCAATACATTCAAGATTTCCATATATATATAATATTAAGAGCATGCTAATCTTCTATGTATATATATATATATATATATATATATATATATATATATATATATATATATATAAGGACTTGAATTCAGACTTTCAAGCTCCCTACAGCTATATCCTCTATCTTATACAACCAGTCCACATGACCACATACATATGAAAAGATAAATGATCTCCAATATATGTATTTCATGCTGAACAAGCACTCATCAGTTAGTCCAGATTACCATCTCATACACACACACACACACACATATATATATATATATATATACTATCAGTGCTCAGTTTATTTAAGATAGAAAATATTCGAACTTTAATGGATAAGCTTCAATCTTATATTAAGATTAGTGTAGACAATGTACATGTGTTTAATATTATATATATATTAGCTTTTATAGTGTATTTATCCCACATTATAGTCTTTAATGTTAATATTTTGTAAATACTTTCTGTTCAAAATCATTATTCACGAATAAAATTAAATTATTTACTCTATTCTCTTTAATACACTTTTTGCTATTAGTATTTTTTTTTTTTAAAAAAAAAAGTCTTAACATCTTTTAACCAAGAGAAATTGTCCATCTTTAATAGTGTTTGTAGAAATTTAGCTGCTTTATCAAACAATCTTTGCTTATTTTTATATACATAAATAATGGCATTTTAATATAATTTAATTTAATAGTGAATTATTACAAATTTTGATAGTCAATAATATGATTGTAACATAATGAGTATATTCTAAAATAAATATTAATTTTATACTTTGGTATAGTGTCTGTTATATTTATTACTGAAAAACGTAAAGGTAGCTATTGCAAAGGAGATAATTTTTTATTTTATATATATATGTAACTGTAAATACTAAGCATGGAGGGATGTCCTTCAGAATTAGGAACTGACCTTCAAGAGGATGGATTTATTCTTTGAGACTCTTAATTATTATGTTTAAATTTATTAAATGCAGTTGATAGCTATAAAATATGTGGCCTTCTTTGTACATATTAACTAAATAACGAGATTCAAATATTTCTCAAGTCAAAAGGTATTTTAAACCACTAAACTTCACATGATCACAATCTCATACTAGCACATAATTGTTATTAAACAAGGCAAAACTCTCTCCATACAGTAGTGCCACCCTGTGCTAATCAGAGTAATCAATGGATGCCAGAAGGCATATGCATAAAATCCCTATCTAGTGCCTACTCATCCAAATCCCCAGACTACTTTCTGGCTTGTAGCCTTCAAAGGGTATTTTATTAACTTCAAATATAATTAAAATAAATAATATTAAATCATTGATGATCTCAGGGTTTAGAATAGTAATAACAATATATATATATATATATATATATATATATATATGACTGGGAATAATATGGGATAAATAAAGTAATAACAATATATATATATATATATATATATATATATATGACTGGGAATAATATGGGATAAATAAATAAATGAAAAACATGAATTTATAAGAAGTTAAAAATCATTCAATTTTATTTACAATGCTATGATAAATAATAATGAAAACAGAAAATGTTAAACTTGAAACAACTTTTAATTTGTAATATTTAAATGCAGTATTAAAGCTTTTCAGGATCTAAAAGAAAATTCTTACAAAAATGAACAAAGAAAGAACACAATAATCTCCCCATATCAAAAATTTTATCCAATAGTAAGATCCCTTAGTTTATTCTTTCAATTAAAACATCAACAATATTGAACTATGTAACTATGCATTCACGCACTGTATGGTGTGGGATTACTACAATGTTTTTACCTGGCCAGTAAACCTTTTTTCTACGAAAATTCTAAAAAGAAAAATATGCATGCATATTAAAAAAAATAGTAAGTAAAATTTTATTATTGATGATAGTTTATTTTCTTTTTTATGTTCTTGAACAATCAGATCTTTATTTGAGATCCTATAATTATTGAAGATTAATGAGCTTAATGGACGAATTGGCTTTAGGCGGTGATTTCTTTGTATTATGTCGACTGTCTTATGGATCGCAATATGGTATAATTTCAAGGAAAATTTTATTTGGGTTTTCGAGTAGTAAACAATTTACCAAAGGAATTTTGGCATGAGATTATATGAACAACTTATTTTAAAAATAACAAAGATTTCTTACTCCACTGTTACTGAAGATTGGATTCCATGAAATATGTTTTATAATTAGTGTTCTAAAAGAACGTTTATAGATGAGATTTTCACAAGAAAACTAATGATGAAATTTGTAAATGCATGTTGGCGATTATTTCTAATATATATATATGAAAAACAAAATCAAGTTAAAAACTTGTTAACGCTTGTATTTATGTCAACAGATGGCATTCTACCAAAAACACCGTCAAGCGTATTTCGTTTACATAAACGTCAGAGAATGCATTCACTATCTCTAACCTTAATTCCACTTTCAGATCATGATTTCAAGCTATTTGCTATCATCAGTGAAAGGCAGGAATAAGAACTAGATCTAAACACAAACTCTGAGTGTTTATGAAACAGTTTCTATTCAGCTTGCAAGCGTGAATTTTTTAGACATGTTAATGTCTTCGAACTCAGCATAGCAAGCCAGATAGCTACATGGGTCTGATATCAGTTCAGCATCACCACATAGTAGAAGCCTCTGCAATATATATCATTGCAAGAAAGACCTCAAAGGTACATTTATGAAAAACAAAATCAAGTTAAAAACTTGTTAACACTTGTATTTATGTCAACAGATGGCGTTCTACCAAAAACACCATCAAGCGTATTTTGTTTACATAAATGTCAGAGAATGCATTCACTATCTCTAACCTTAATTCCACTTTCAGATCATGATTTCAAGCTATTTGCTATCGTCAATGAAAGACAGGAATAAGAACTAGATCTAAACACAAACTCTGAGCGTTTATGAAACAGTTTCTATTCAGCTTGCAAGCGTGAATTTTTTAGACACATTAATGTCTTCGAACTCAGCATAGCAAGCCAGATAGCTACATGGGTCTGATATCAGTTCAGCATCACCACATAGTAGAAGCCTCTGCAATATATATCATTGCAAAAAAGACCTCAAAGGTACATTTATGAAAAACAAAATCAAGTTAAAAACTTGTTAACGCTTGTATTTATGTCAACAGATGGCATTCTACCAAAAACACCGTCAAGCGTATTTCGTTTACATAAATGTCAGAGAATGCATTCACTATCTGTAACCTTAATTCCACTTTCAGATCATGATTTCAAGCTATTTGCTATCGTCAGTGAAAGACAGGAATAAGAACTAGATCGTTTATGAAACAGTTTCTATTCAGCTTGCAAGCAAATAGCTTGAAATCATGATCTGAAAGTGGAATTAAGGTTAGAGATAGTGAATGCATTCTCTGACATTTATGTAAATGAAATACGCTTGACGGTGTTTTTGGTAGAACGCCATCTGTTGACATAAATACAAGCATTAACAAGTTTTTAACTTGATTTTGTTTTTCATAAATGTACCTTTGAGGTCATTCTTCCAATGATATATATTGCAGAGGCTTCTACTATGTGGTGATGCTGAACTGATATCAGACCCATGTAGCTATCTGGCTTGCTATGCTGAGTTCAAAGACATTAACGTGTCTAAAAAATTCACGCTTGCAAGCTGAATAGAAACTGTTTCATAAACGCTCAGAGTTTGTGTTTAGATCTAGTTCTTATTCCTGTCTTTCACTGATGATAGCAAATAGCTTGAAATCATGATCTGAAAGTGGAATTAAGGTTAGAGATAGTGAATGCATTCTCTGACGTTTATGTAAATGAAATACACTTGACAGTGTTTTTGGTACAACGCCATCTGTTGACATAAATACAAGCGTTAACAAGTTTTTAACTTGATTTTGTTTTTCATAAATGTACCTTTGAGGTCTTTCTTGCAATGATATATATTGCAGAGGCTTTTACTATGTGGTGATGCTGAACTGACATCAGACCCATGTAGCTATCTGGCTTGCTATGCCGAGTTCGAAGACATTAACGTGTCGAAAAAATTCACGCTTGCAATGTGAATAGAAACTGTTTCATAAATGCTCAGAGTTTGTGTTTAGATCTAGTTCTTATTCCTGTCTTTCACTGACGATAGCAAATAGCTTGAAATCATGATCTGAAAGTGGAATTAAGGTTAGAGATAGTGAATGCATTCTCTGATGTTTATGTAAACGAAATACGCTTGACGGTGTTTTTGGTAGAACGCCATCTGTTGATATATATATATATATAGGCAGGGTTGGAAGGATCAAATATATTAGATCCGTATCTACTTGGATTCTTAGTAAGACATTCTGCTATTCGAAAAACAACTATCATTTTTAATAGGAATTTCTTTGATGCTGGCATTTGAAGATTTAGAATTGAAATACGTGATTTTATTCTACATTACTCTCTTTTGTAATCTTTTTTATTGCGTAGCTTAATATAACATTGCTATTGAAATTCTCCAGTAAGTTAATTAATAATTTGATAAAATTTTGGTATAGTCGTACACATACTCAAAATTAGGGTTTAGAATTTTGAGAGATTAATAAAATATAAATTATATAATATTTTATAAAATTAAATAATAGAGCATTCAACATTTAAATATTGATTAGTAAATTTAATTAAACTCATGTATAAAATTGTCATAATTAGGTTTGATTTAATTAAATTTTAAATGATAATAAGTTTTCCTTTTTGAGCATTTATTTATAGTTTGAAATGTCTTAAAAAGAAATCAATTAAACATATCAAAGTAAAATAATATACTATAATCTCTACGCAAATAAAATATAAATACATAAATTCAAATAAATGTATTCGTGCAAAATTAAAATAAATAACTAAGCAAGCATTTTTTTAGCAATAAAAAAGTAGCTTAGGAGTAGATATATTAGTACAATATATATATATTGTTAAGAATAGGGACTGGAAAAAAGATAATTTTAAGTCAATAGGATATTAATTATGATTATTGTAATAATAATTATAAATATTTAAAATAAAGAATGTAATAAATATGAAGTACAGAGAGCGTACCAATAGTTCAAACAAGCTCTTAATTGATAAGTATGGTAAAAGAAAATATTTAAAAATCTCTATCCGAATTACTCTTATTCCCAGACCAATTGCTTTTGAACTTATGGCTCACCTCAGTGAGGAGCTAGAATATTCAGACACAATTGGTCTGAGGATAAGAGTATTTCAGATAAGATATTTTAAATATTTTCTCTTACCTTTAGATCTAGTGTCTGAATATTCTAGCTCCTCACTGAGGTGAGCCATAAGCTCGAAAACAATTGTTCTGGGGATAAAAATATTTCAAATAGAGATTCTAAATATTTTATCTTACCGCACTTATCAATTAAGTGCTTGTTTGAACTATTGGTATGCTCTTTGTATTTCATTTTTGTAAATACAAGCTTATAAAAGCAATGTCACATTATATATGACTTGCTTTATTGATAATTAAATAAGAAGTAACATTTAATATACTGTATAGCAGTGTCTATATATATATATATATATATATATATGAAATAAATACAAGATCAACATTAATAAATTACGTAATTAAATAATTTTGAAAATTATGATATAATTTATAAAAAAAAATAATTAATTATACTAATGTGTAAGATTTGGGTTATTAAACTTTCTGGATGACTCCGAATTTTAAATGAAGTTATAAGACATGCAATTAAATGTATGAATAAGAAAAAAGCTCCAGGATGTGATGGAATATTACTGTAATTATTCAGAAAGCAGATGAAATCAAAAAATTATTTGAAAAAATATATACCAAATGTCTAAAATAATAAAGATGTAGCAAATGATTGAATGAATGTGGTATAATATTAATATTTTTAAAAAAGTGATAAATAAGATATTAATGATTATTTATTCCCTCACCCTTTGATTCTTCTTGGAGGCCTTATAGGAATACAGTAGGGCAAATTCTTAATGTCCACTCCATACGTTCTTGTCATTACAGCTGTTATTACTCATATATTACACAAACATGGATGGGCTTCTCATCAACATGCATTAGCTACTGAGGTGAATTTATTGGATTTTACCTCTGAGTTTAAGGTCATGACACACCATGGTCTTCTCAGTTGTCTGATAAGGTAGAATGAATGTGTGTGTGAATGAAAACTATTTTTAATAGATATATACAATCATGACAGACAAACTAAATTATCCCAGGACTCTGTAAAGTCACCAGACAAAGCAGTGGTTGTTGGCTTAAGACAGAGGGTGCTAATAAGCCCCTCATTGTGGATCCAGGTTGCCATTTGATGATGACTTTTTGTTTAGGTACTTATAACTGCAGATGACAAGAAAAATTGCTAGAATTGGAAGAATTGTTTTTATTAAATGGGACATTATAGGACTTTGTGAAGTTAAAAGAAAAGATGAAGACCCAATTGATTTAAATAGTGAATGTATATTGTATTACAAAGGCACAAATATTGGAAGAACAACTGGAGTCGGATTCATTATAAATAAAAAGAGAAAACACAACATTGTGGAGATTGATCTTCTATTGAACAGAGTGATAAGAATAGTTACTCAGTTTAATAGCAGATACAAAGTGCAGATAATACAGGTTTATGCCCAATAAGTTCTCATAGTGATGAAGTAGTAGAAGATATTTATATGGCTTTACAAAAGTATTTTGATCAGACTAAACAACAACTTAAAATTATTACGAGAGATTTTAATGCTATAATTGGTAAACAAACGAAAGATGAAAGTGTTGTAGGTACATTTGGTTATGGTAATATAAATGAGAGTGGGCATTGGCTTGTGGAGTTTGCAGCAAAAGAAAAAAAACATTATGAATTCTTTTTTTTGAGAAAAATGTTAAAAGTATTTGAACATGGAAGCAGGCAAATGAAGGTACAGCAGAATTGGATTATATTTTGACTGACAGAAACTATATATATTTTAAAATTGTAATGTTCTTAATAAATTCAATACAGGAAAAGATCATCGATTAATAAGATGTAAGTTATGTGTTTATGCAAAACTAGAGAGACAAAAATTATTAGGAAAAACAATATTTACAATTGATATTCCTAATCTTCAGAAACATTCTAATGAATTTAAATTAGAACTTGCAAATCGTTTTCAAGTATTAGTAGATTTTGAACATGATTCAGATTCGAATGAAATTAATAAAAAAAATAATTGATACACTTTTAAAAATTGCAACAAAGATAGTTGGTAGAAAAAAGCAGCAATTGACCAGTAAAATTTCTACTGAGACTAGAGAATTTAAGATAAAAAAAAGGAATATGAAGATATATAAAAATAATGCATTAAGAAGGACTGAATATTTCACATTTTGTAAAATGGTGCAAAAACGAGTTGATAATAATCTAAAAAAGTATAATTGTGAACTAGAAAAAAAAGCTGTATAAGGGAATAAAGATCTCAAGAATACAAAACAGCACTTTGGTATTTGTAGGAAACATATCTGTAATAAAAGATAAAGATGAAACTATTACTAAAAAGAAAGATGACATCATGAAATGAGTAGAAAAGTTCTATTAAGAATTATATAATAAAGAATAATTACTTTTTTCATCTATTATATATTTTGAATTGCCCAGAATTTTTCAATAAAGAGAAACATGCCATTAAATTTATGAAAAAAAAAGTTCCAGCTAATGTGGGAATTATAATCAATATATTAAAAGAAGCAGGTTAAGAAATAGAAAATATATTGGCAATGTTATATCCCAAATATCTAATTGATAAAGATGTGCCAGATGATTAAAAGAATGCAGTATTAATATTAATATTTTAAAAAGATGATAAAAAAGATATTAGAAATTACAGACGTATGAGTCTTTTATTAGTTTTATACAAAATTTTTATTTTACCAAGTTTATAACATCTCATCTACAGAAAACATTGGATTTCAAACAACCAACAAAACAAGCTGGAATGAAAAATGGTTTTAGTACAGTAGATCATATCCAAGTATTGAGAGAAGTTATAGAATTGACCAATTAATATTAGCTGCCATTATTCTTTGGATTTGTCGATTATGAAAAGGCATTTGAATTTATAAGCATTTCTCCAGTGATTAAAGCATTGAATCATCAAGGTATAGATCAAGGACATTGTCATATTTTAATGAATATTTATAAAAATGCAACAGCAACAATTAAATTACATAATAAAACTAGAAAAGTTAACATTTAGAAGGTTTAAGATAGGGTGACTCAATATCCCCAAAACTTTTTACAGCAATGCTACAATAAGTATTTTATGAAATAAACTTTTACATCAGTGCTGCAAAAAATATTTTGTGGATTAAAATGGGAAGCTAAAGGAGTAAAAGTAAATAGTGATTATTTAAATTATTTAGATGTTGCAGATGATGTAGTTGTTTTTGAAAGTAATGCTTCAGAGCTTCAGGAAATATTGCATGAGTTATCTGATGAAAGAAAAAAATAGGATTAAAGGTAAATGTTAAAAAGTATTATAGTAATGTTCAATGGATTTCCTCAAAAGATGAAAATAAATATTGATTGCGATGAGTTAGAAGAAGTTAACAACTACAAATACCTTGGTGAGATTATTATTACAGATGGAAACACAATGGATGAAATGAATTATAGAATTAACTTGGTTGGAGTGCTTTTGGTAGAAATTTTTAATTCTAAAAGTAAATATACCTATGTGTTTGAAAAAAAAAAGGTGTTTGATAAATGTGTTTTACCAGCTTTTATGTATGGATCTGAGGCTTGGACACTTAATAGAAGAGCAATATAAAAATTTCAGACCACTGAAAGAAGTATGGAGTGTTGCATATTAGGAGTAACAAGAAGAGATCAAAAACCCAATATATAAATAAAAGAACAAACAGGTGTTACTGTCATTGTTGAAAGAATTTACAGAATAAAATGGAGTTGGTCTGGATATATTGTTAGAATTGATGATAATAGATGGACAATTAAAATCTTATACTGGATTCCAAGAGTTTGTAAAAGAACCAGAAAGATACCATATGTGAGATGAATGGATGAAATAAGAAAGTATGCAGAGTTCATATGGAAAAGAGAGGCTAGAGATTGGAAAAGATGATTTGAACTTGGAGAGACCATCATGCATTGGATTGCTAGTGGTAGGCAATGATGATAATGATGATGAATTACAACTTATCTACAATAATCTTTGCATTCAAACAAACCAAAAATAAGCTACATTAAAAGTCGTTATTGCATATTGGAAAAATTCCATGTATTGAAAAAATTTATAAAAAAGACCAGTCAAATTGAATTGCCATTATGCTTTGGATTTATAGATAATGCAAAAATATTTGATTCTTTAGATATTCCTATAATGATAAAAGCATTGGAACATTAAAATGTAGAAATAGAATGTTGATATATTTTAAATAATATTCATAAACTGTAATCATAGTGATTAGATTACATAGTAATGCATTTACAACAGAGTGATTCTATATCTCCAAAATATTTTTGCCACAGCTCTGCAAAAACATTTTCTGGGTTAAAATGAGAAGCTACATGAGTAAAATGAAATGGAGATTATTTCAAATGGTCATTTTTATAGATTATTTCTGATCTTCAGCAAATTTTGAAAAGGTTATGAGATGAAAGTAATAATATAGGGTTAAAGATAAATACTTAAAAACTAAAGTCAAGTTCAATGAATTGTCTCAGAAAAAGAAAATAAAGATTGATAATCATGAATTAGAAAAACTTGACAATTAGAAAAGATCTTGACCAGATTATTAATACAGATGTTTTATATTTGGGTGGAATGTCTTTGGTAAGATTAACAGCATTAAAATGAAATATGCTATGTGTATAAAAATAAAAATTTTAATAATTTATCACTTTTTATTTTTGGATCAGTGACTTGAATACTTAACACAAAATTATTACAGAAACTTTATGTAGAGATGTATATTAAGCATGTATTTCAAGAAATGAAATACATGAGTAAGAGAACAAACTGATTCACTGAGACACATTAAAGAATTAAAAGACCCAAACTGAAATAGATTGGACATATTGCTAGAAAAGATTGTAATCAAAGAACAGTTAAATTTATAGTTTGGATCTCAAGAAATTGTAAAAGTTCTGGAAAATGATCCCATGCCAGATTAATTGATGAAGTAAAGAGATTTCATGTCCTTGCTATATATTTTTGTTTTTATTAAAATGGGCTTCTGATTTAAGATCTTCCCATTAGTATTTGTTCAGACAGCTCTCTTTTAGAACTGGAACATGAGGGTCCAGAAACATATTTTAAGCAAGTCATATGGTCCTTGGAAACCAAGTACTTGGTACTGGATCCCATGAGTAATCACACATTCAGGCCACAAAAGTTATTTAGTTTATGTAGGGCTATAGTCTATGAAAATACACTGCAAAATACATTTTCTCCTCCATATTATGATTCAGTTCAACATTGATCTGAACATCAGATCTAATTTATGTAAAATGATCTGCATAGGAAAAACATTATTGCTAATTATATATTTTTAATAAATAAGTTATATTTAATATTGTCATTCTTGTAAGGCATACCATAATTCAGGCATGATTAGCCGAAAGGTATTAATTTGTGTTAACATTAAATTTAAATGATTTAAAGTGAATAAAAAATGAGAACTTATATTTTACTCTGCTTATCATTGTAAAAACACCTGTGAGTGAAAAATCCCAATGCACTTTTATTTTGTATTATTTAACTCATATTTTAATAATTAAATATATTTAAATTGTAATAGTGTTTAGTGTATTATCCACAATCCATCCTAAATCTTATCCAAATCTATTTTTATTTACTGTTAGTTATTAATATATGCATTATCTAGACAGCCATATATGTGTGTGTCAAGTTAAGTTATTATTAATTTGTTTATAATTCCCTATTTTGTTTCTGCCATCATGTAAACTAAAAGAGAACAAGTATAAATTCATATCTGTGATCCATTGGGTAATAAATCATGGAGCATTAGTGAAGGAACTGAAGTGCAGCCTGATTCAAAGTTTCAACCCACCTTCTAGATTAGCCTTAGGATATTTTGCCAAAACTCTGGATTTCTGTTGTGTAAATGTACAAATATGACCATTACATAGGATTTTTTTTTTTCCGAGAGATGGATACCCAAGTGTCAGGCTATGATTACTTTCTACAACCCTGAAGTAATTGCACATTGGTCTGCAATAATATACTAGAAAAAAAATTTCCTGAAGATTGTGCTCCAATGTTTGGACTACAATATATCTCTCCATAACCTTAAATAGAGTATTGGTGTATGTGAAAGAGGTTTTTTTTTGTTGAAAATATTTTTAACAATATTTGTATATGTAATTTGTTTTCCTGGAGATGGACACCCAAGTTATGAAACATGTTAATAAGTCCATGACCCTAAATAAAAATTTTCCTGGAAATGAGACTTATAGAATTGTGTTTGTTAATTTAAATGTAAAGTTAACACATGATGGCTTGATAATAAATTATATATAATTCTTAGTGCATATTGTTAATTGTGAGCTCCACTATTGATATTATATATATATATATATATATATATCAATTATCAGTAGGTATATATATATATATATATATATATATTACCTACTGATAACAATATCCTGAGAATGATTCGAACAGATTTAGAGCCATTCTCATATAAATTCATTATCAGAGGGAGAAATCCAAAGGACTTACTATTGAATTTTTTTGTTTTATTTTGCATTTGGGGATTTGGATTGGATCCTGAAAACAAATTAAATTAGGCAATATTATATGCATACATGTACTTGGAGTCAAAATCTCATAATGTGACAAATCATAGCAATCATGAATTAATAAAATTATCTAAATGACTCTGTGACTATAGACTGAGGTGGTTAGTAAGAATTTTTTTTTTTTATCATTAATTATATAGTATAAATTATATGTTAAGTAGAGACATAAGTAAGTAAGGCTCTAAGGGCAAGGAAGAATAAACAAGAGATAGATTAAAATGGCAGGGCAGTAGCAATTTTAGAGACGATTTCTTTTGGTGGGAAATGGTAGAGGACAACCATAATTGTTAAGATTCCATTGCAGAGTGAGAATAAATAAACCAGAGATTAGAAACAATAAACCTTAGATAAAAGTGCGATTTATTTATTTGAATTCTATATAGATTATAGAACAGGATGATAAGGGACTCAATGGAGATAATTATAGAATTCAGAATTATGGAAAAGAAAGGCTGGTTAGAAATAAAAAAGAAATGGGCAGCAGATGACCTTAGGGAAACTTTAGCTTGTAGAAATAAAGAGGAGTCAGAAGTTTTAGAGTTGAAGGAAAAGTATCAAAGGGAAATTTCAGATGTAGAGGACAAGTGTCAGAAGAAGAACCTAAATATAGAAGAGAAATTTTGAAAGATAGAAGAGGTGTGAAAATAGTTTTATTATATATGTAATGAATATGAGAATGCTCCCTGATATTATATGTTGTTCACTACATTTCAGATCCATAGATAAAAGCATTAATAGCAATGTTATGTAATCCTTTTTAATAAATGATTGGCATCTTAATACTGTACCTACTAAAGATGCGTATTCATGTTTATATGTTATTTAGTCTATAAAAAACATATGAGAACCATTAGCATGAATTTCAGTATATAATTATCTACCATTTGGTAGACCGCTCATTCACACACATGCTAATGTATATAATTATTTTATCATATTATTAAACTATTTTTATTGTCTAACTTATTTGAGTTGTTCAATTTATCTTTCCCCCTTCCACATATCCAACCATGAGTATGCCTTTCCATCAAATTCATGAATGGGATTCAAACCCTCTGTTAATAATTCAAAATACACACCATGATTTCTAATTTATCTAATACCCATTTTAGTTAAGTCATGATAAAATAATATTGCAAGGTTCATTGTCTTCTCCACTTTCTAGTAGGCCAGAGATAGGAATAAATTATTGTGTGTCATCATCATATGTTATTCATTAGATGTTTGATCTGGGGCTTATGGAATTGGTTTAAATCCAGGTTGGTATCCAACCTAAATCTCAGGCTTGACTGGGTTTGAAGTACATTTTTTTGAGTTCCAGCTCATGTTAGATGGATCAAAATGTTTTCACCAGCACCATATATTAATATCTGTATGTGTATAAGTATAATATGTATACTAAGTTATAAATTGTATAATAAATTAAAAGAAGTTGTGTAAACATTGTTGTATGTGTAGAAGAGCACCTACATATATATGAAAATGAAGCTGCAATGCAATAGATTTTATAAGCATTGCAATGCAATTAAATTATTTTATATTTAAAGTTATTATAAAATTTAAGTACAAATTTACTTTTATTCACATATATGTAAATTTCAATTCTAGAGGTTACAAAATTACATATATAACAGAATGTTTACAAAATTTAAATCTTTTTTAAAAGATCACCTCTTTTTTGGAAATTATCCCACTATATCCCCTTGGTTTAATTGTGTGGGAACCAGGAGCAGATTTTTAAAATAAATTCTAAAGTAGATTTTAAGACAAAAGAAAAGCAGTCAAGCTGCACTATTTTATGAATAACTTAGATTTTTCTTTTGTATTTCCTAAAGTTAATAAAACTATGTTAAAACTTATGATTAAAGTTTTATAAACTGTAAACAAATTCATGGCTTTTGCAGGGGGAGTAAAAGAGTTAGTGTTTAAAAACCCAATATCAAGCACTAAGGTTCACTCTCTTAAATTAATGATTCAGTTGTTTCTGGAGACTACACCCATTTTAACAATGGAAATAGGTAGATAGAAGACTCATATTTTCTACATTCCTTTGTGAGACTGATCTATTAAAATGGATCAGTTCAAGACCAACAGCCTGCCATAAAGACATCGGACAAGCCAGCACAGAAGAGAATGTCAGTTAGAGATTGTTAATTATTGTTGATATTGTTGATATTGGGATTGATTAAGTGTTGACTAGTATTAATGGTTATATATATATATATATATATATATAACCATATAAATATTATATATATATATGAAAATATATATATATATATATATATATATATATATATATATATATATATATAATATTTTCATGAATATGTGGTGTATATAAAATAGTTTTTGGGTTAAACCATGTGTTAGTATTGTTAATTCCCAGTGTTTCAATGAAATAGCATCTGCCATTGTCAAGGTTAACTTTTCAAAAAAAGCCACCAGATCACAAATAGTAGTAAGATTGAGTGTAAGGTAAAGAATGAGATTGAGCATAAGATGTGGATTAACAAAATGTTAATTTTCTTCAATTTCACTTCTAATTAATTTTAACTTTCTATTAGAAAAAAGATATAAAATCAGTGGTCTTATCAAGGCTGGAATACATTGTGCTTCATTGACTCTATTTAAACCTGTGCATGTTTTTAATATTTAAGTGATGTCTCATGATTTTCAAATCATACTTTTCCAAATTAGCAAATATTTTATTATTATCAAAATCATGTTTGTGACCAATTTTTTTAAAAAATGTGAAGTAACAGTTGGTCTATTTAACCTCTGAGTAAAGGCATTTTTATGTTCATTAATTCTGACATTAAATTTATCTATTGGACTTACGCACATAGCTTTTCAAGCATTGTGACCCTGGCATTTCAAAAGTACTCTCTCTTTAGGTTTATGGGGAAAAAATCATTTTTTTTGCTAGAGGAAAAAATAGTCTTTATGTTAAAATTAGATAGTCTTCCACTGATTTTATCAGTGATTCCTTTAATATGAGGTAAAACCACTCTATAACTAGTTGGAGTATTGATGTTATCATCTTCTATTTACTATCAATGTTATGTATTGCCTTATATATGTCTTTATTGTAACCATTAGAAAATATAATATTTTTGTTAGTTATATCTCCTGAGTAAGATCATCTTTATCTGACAAATTACAAGCTCTAGTCAAAAAATTTTTGCTACAAAAATATGTGTGCAAGGTGATGATGATAATGAAAATTAAGATATCTATTTGTGTGGGTAGATTTTCTATAAACTGATATTGATAATGATTCATCACATTTTCTTGCAATCAAAACATCTATAAAAAAGGAGGGGATTTGTTATTTTCAATTTAAAACAAAATTTTACCAAAATTTATCTACAATTATAATTTCATCAATTAACAAATAGGCCTTTTGAAGGAAAATTCAATAAGATACAAATAACATAAATATATATAAAATAGTGTAAGCCATACCCATCATTCATTTAAAAAACGAACATTTTTTAACATCTAAGGATCTCTTCATAAGTTTGATGGCCTCAGATTAAAAAAATATTATTATCAGAGTTTTTGTTATTCTTCTTTTTAATTCATTTCTTTAATAAAAATATATAACTTCTGCACTCTCAAATAATATTTTATGAAATATATTTAGTTCAGAATATACAAAACTGAATTAAGATTTAATTTACATTGACATATATATATATATATATATATATATATTGTACCATTGACATATATATATATATATATATATATATATTGTACCGGTCGAAAAACGTCCACCACCTAAACTGCAAGTCGGATCCAAACTCATCAAAACCAAACTGAATTCAAACCCAACTCACCAGCTCAGATTAGTAGAAATCTAAATTGATGACACAGTGCTATGCACCAAGAAACTGGCTCAATGGTTGGTGAGGATTAGAGACCCCTGAACTGACACTAATATCGAATAATTAATTAACTTAAGATACTTTTTTAAATTGAATCATATGTATATGTTTGGGTTGCCAACACAGTCAGCGAGCATTAACATTAAAATAATTATTGAATAAGATAATTAAGAAACTAAGAAACCATGTGTGTTTAGAAAATATTTAATAATAATAGTTTTTGTTTGAATTTTAAATAATGATTATATTAATTAATTCTAGTCCTTAAACAAAGTTTATAATTATAATAAGAGTGGTGGGCCTTATTATATGCCAATGAGTATAATGCAATATTTTGGAGATCTATGTCTATGCCCCCAACAAGAAAATAAAGGCAGATAAAGGTATTCAGTTGTAAAAGAAATTATTACTCTAATTTTATACG
Organism: Epiperipatus broadwayi; assembly: GCA_028023455.1. Classification (NCBI taxonomy): domain Eukaryota; kingdom Metazoa; phylum Onychophora; class Udeonychophora; order Euonychophora; family Peripatidae; genus Epiperipatus; species Epiperipatus broadwayi. The sequence goes on along the minus strand of JAQFVV010006659.1, from coordinate 139,562 downwards.
AAAGAATGTGAGATTTATTCTCACATTCGCAAATCCATTCATAAAGAGCAAGATACATATTTAGGGCATAACTTTAATCTTTATTGGAAAACTTATTTACTTTGAGATGAGTGAGAATTTGTTTGACTTTAATTGAAATCACTTTGTCATGAATTACGAGCATCAGAGCAGGCTTTACCAGAACAGAGAGGCAATGGTGCTGACAAATTATGAGCTATAAAATGAAATTGAAAGACAATGGCTGGTCGATGATCTAAGTCCTATGGAAGCTTGCATTTCACAAGTGTTACTGCCCTTTAGGTAGGCATGGGATATGAGAAAGCCAGCCCGAGTCATAACTATGAGCCTTTGGTGTTCCAAATATAACATGAACAGGAGAGGAAGTGCTTTCTTTCTCGATAATTTAAAATAACAGAGATATTATCACCGATAAGACTAATGGAGCAGAGGATTTCCCTATGTCAGCAATGTTTGACGATGATGACTTGAGAGACACTGTTTGAATAATAAAACCCAATTACAGAATGCTCTACATGATGACTTGATCAAATTAATTAAAGTCAAGCGAGCTTTTAACTAAAACTATTTCAACACATTTATAAAATAATATTAATTATGCCTCAAACATCATACCCCTCCTGAATATTAATAGATAGTAAAAAAAACAATTTGAATTAGAATGTATTTAGTTCCTTTATCGGCCCTTTTGCAAAAATATTTTAAGATTATATATGAGTAAATACATATTGGTGAATACAAAAATAGCTGGGGCACAGATTAGAAATGGAGCTAATAATTTATTATTAGCCAATTATAAAAATAACAAACATTTAATAATTTATTTCAACTTGATGATTAATAGAACTGTATAAACCTAGTTCTAATGGGTGAGAATTACTATCAGAATTAAAATTATATTATTTGCACAAAGCAAAAGGGACAAAGGAGCTCATCGAGTCGGAAGATTATTGGCATATAATTAAAAATAAACGACATTAATAAATCACACAATATATATATATAGTATAGTAAATGAACCACCATCGTAAGAAAGGAAAGTTAAAGACTAGAGGTTGAGAGAAAGATTATTACATTATAAATGAGAAGAGCTCTTAAAGGAAGTGTAAAGTTTGGAAACTGGCCAGAAAGCTTAAGGTTCATTATGGAAATATAATACCCATTTTTTCCGGGACTGGTTCCCTTAGTTTACACGTCCGGGTGAGGAAAATGTAGGCATGCATTTGGTCAATTATTTGAACAGTATTTTAATGAATTTTCATGATTTTAGCAGCATGATTAGTCTGGAAAAGATTTAGCAGCTTCATTGAAGATTTTAGAGGACTTCAGGAACGGTAGCCAGATTCCTGATGTTTTAGCCCTTCACCATGATCTAAACACTATTTAAATTTATGATTTTTAAACGCATAGAGTTCACTGCACTTCTCTACAACAAAGATGGCTTTCCTTCTCCAAACTTTTCAGAGCTATATATATACTGTATTTGATGCCTTCGGGCTAGCGCTTCTTTCATTATCTATGTTATAAAATTTACTGGTTGTTTTTAGATACATTCCTTCAATAAGGCTTTCAAACTCACTAACTTGAATCCATTTCTAATTAGAAAATGAATTCTTAAAATCAGAAAATGATTTTAATTAGGAAATCCTTATGTTTTAATTACTTATCTTTTTTTTTAATTAATAAACTTTACCTATTGTTTTTGGAAAGGGAAAATCTGAAAGCTTATCAAAAGAATGTAGCTTTTAATCAATAAAACTTTAACAAATTATTTAAAAATAAAATCAAGCATGCCCGACACAATGAAACTTTCAAACAATTATATATATTTAAATATTTACAAATATATAGCACAATCCATGCAGTTATAATATATATATAAATTCATGAATAATTTTATCATGAATTTATTAATAGCATTAATTAATTTAAACCTTGAAACGAATTAATTTTAATACACATTTATAAAATAAGTTTTTCTTTATGGACATTAGCGTGGATTGAACATATAAAGCCCCATTGCATCGAAAATTTAAGGTTAGTACTGGGGTTTGAAGTGGGCTTATGGCTAGATGTCATGAAGCTAGGATCGAACTCAGATCCAACTGCTTCAGTATATATATATATATATATATAATAAAAACACAGAATTACTTGTATAAAAAAGCTTTTATATTTCAACCAGCAGACTGGTTTTCATCAGAAAGCAAAATGGCAACGTACAGAAATTAAGTGCCATTTTGCTTTCTGATAAAAATCAGTCTGCTGGTTGAAATATAAAAGCTTTTTTATACAAGTAATTCTGTGTTTTTATAGTTTTTATTTTTCATCTAGTTAGTTTGTATATTTATTATTTTCATATATATATATATATATATATATATATATATATATATATATATATATATATATATATATATTTATAGGTTATGACCATTTGCAAGGAATTTTATAAACTTTAATAGGAAGAGATCTGCTATGAATTGACTGTTTTGAACTTTTTAATAATTAATCAAATCATAGACTTTCTTTTAGGTCACTTTACTGTCACGCAAAGCAATCAATTGTTAGTAAAACCATTCCAGGTGTATACTTTATAAGATTTCTTGCAGTTGTCATAAAGTTTAAATAGGTCAAAATAAATTATTCTTTAATGAAAGATTATAGTTAAAAATAGATATCATAACCCATCTTTGTATATTCATGAATTGAATACAGATCATAAATTAATGATTTAGTAAATGTTTATACATGCAACAACAGAACATGTTTTTTTTTTTTGTTACAAATATTTTTTTTATTCAACTATGTGCTTTCAATACTAAAACATATCATAATCATAGCTTTATACAATTAAAGTTTGTTAAACTCTTATTTTAAAGTTGCTTTATATATTATAAATTGAATTAGCATAAAATTGAATTTTAGAAGTTAATTTACATTGTAATAGTTATAGATGCTATTTTTAAAAAAGAGAAGTGCTAGCTTGTTTTTTTATTTATGGTGTGCATATTTTTGGCTACAGACTACATCTCCTTCACAATTCTCTGTCATCTCTCTCAGAGCAAACAATGTTAGCCCTAGAAAGATTGATGTTGTGACCTTACTAGTTTGTGATCTAAAAATATAGACGAGTATTCACTGCCTTTCTAAACCTGATTGTATAGGTAGTTGTCTTGGCCAGTCCTGTGGGAAGGTTAGTTTTTGACTCTCCATAATAAGCCTTTAAGCAATTCAATTCTTTACACACAATTTTGTACATAATTTAGTATAGTTATTTTATCTTTCAAGTTGTTTAACAATTTATTTAAAGATAGTGGTGAATGAAGATTGATGTATTTATTGATACATATTTTTATTAATTTTTGCACAACATTAGATTCAAAAAGGATACTAGTCTGTTTTTATTTTCAGATTGGAGATTTACAGGGTGTATAATTTTGGTATAGAAATTGCCTATTATTTAATTTATTTTTTTATTATTATACTCTGTATTAATTAGATCCTTCTCGTACAATTCTATGTGGTTTTTTTTCAATCTTCTTTGAAATTGCATAATTTCCTGTTCCTGTGGAGACAATTTTTCAGTCCCATGTGTTTATGGGACCAGGGCTGTATAGACTTAAGATGTATGATACCTCTCACATTTAAAGGCTTAATTTCTATCCTACAATCCAATACATTGTTCTGCCTTTTGATGTTTAAGTTTAAAAATTTGATATTATGAAGTTCATCTTTTCCCAATAGTCTATATAAGGAAGTCATGGAAGTTGACTCTAGATAAATTTGGTCAATTGTTCCTTTATCCACACATAATAGTATATCATCCACATATCTGGAGTAAAAAAACTTTTTGACAGATTTTCAAAGTTTGGAATAATTTGTTTTTCAAATTTAAACTAATACAGGCTACAGACAACTCCCCTAAATGGTAGTCCCATTGGCTTACCATGATTTATTTTATACACTTTACTGTTTATTGTTGCAAATTCCTTTTCACTAATCCGATTTAGTGTTTCTACAATAAAAAAGTTTTTAACAATGAAAAAGTTATCTTTTAAGAAAAAAATGATTTAAAAAGAAGAGTAAAAATCTCTGAATATATATTTTTTGAATCTGAGGTCATCAATCTCATGAAGACATCTTTTGATATTAAAGGAAATTGGTTTTTGAGTGAACGATAGAAAGGGCTATTTTGTTTTATTGGTTGGAGTAATTTTAGTAAAAGTTAATATATTGGCTAGTATTGTAAAGTTATATGAAATTTTATTTTATTTATCATTACTAGTATAGCGGTAAACAAAATTTAATATATAAATAAATATATGTTTATTTATTTAAAAAAATTCACAGTCTTTATAATGAATGTGTAATTGCAATTTACTATGTTTATGGATGAACTTTAGTTATACTGTTCTTAGAAAACAAACAAACAAAACTGGTAATTGTAAGCTAAATTTACACTTTTTTCTAATAATATTTTTGTTTGATTTACCACTTTTAATTTAAAGGTAGTTCACACTAAAGTACAGTGAGCAATAGAATGATTTCAGTTTATAATTTCTAATTCTAGTTGAATGTTTACCTAATTAAAATATATCTAGATCAATAAATATAAATGAAGCAACAAAGTTTACATATAGCAGTATAATAATTATTTTATCTGTCAAATTGGTTGGTATTAGTACAATAAAGTGAATTTTTCTTTCTTTTTACAAATCTGATTTGTGAAGTATTATAGTATCATATTCCGCTTTAGTTGATGTGTAAATAATTTTATGTTCTCATTATTACATAATTATCAATTGAAAATTATTAGAAATATATACAATATTACATATCATATAACTAAGTGTAGAAATTAAATTTCAAATCGAATATCAAAAGTTTTTCTTCCAAAGTAAATTTTCAAATGCAGAGTAACACATCACAATATATGTATTTACTTTATTTTCCCATAATTACAATTCATATTAACAAAGGTAATTGGAATGCCAGTTGGTATTATGGGAAAGTATAATTATATATACTTTTACTATGTTATTTTGCACTTGGGAAATCTGCCTTGGTAGGGAAACTTATGGTAGTGAACTGATTATTTAATTTTGACTAATGATTTAGTTGTAAATTGTTGAATGTGGTTTAATATATATGTATATATATATATATATATATATACCATATATATATATATATATATATATATATATATATATATATATATAACTACATTCATTATATACATATATTAAATTACATTTACCAATTCAGAATTAAATCACTAGTCAAAGTTAAATAATTAATTCACTACCAACAGTTTTTCTTCCAAGGTGGATTTCTCAAGCGCAAAATAACACAATATATATCGAAAGAGAGCAAAAGAAAAAGAATGAAGATAATGTCAATCTTGAACTACTATTGCAGAAGTAATGTAGTCTTAACCATAATTCTTTATTTCTATTTTGGATTGCATTCATTTGTGGAACATTTTTAACTCAGTAAATATCACAAATGGCCATTTACACTATGTAAAACGTTACTATTTGCGATATAAAAAAATTTACACACATCAGCATATTTATGTGGTTATTTTTATAACGTTCCCAAAGGTTTCATTTTTTGCAACAAAAATGTTTCCGATCATCTCCTCAATCTTCCTTATAAATGACAAGAGCAATATATAAAAAAGGCATAACTTATTTTAAATATTATTTTGTTAATAAAGTGTAAACTATTACAAAAAATACATCTGTAATGATTCATTTTTGGATTGGTGATGAAAATTTTAATAAACATTTTATTCACCTCTCTTAATTGATATCATTAACGGTTTTGAAAAATCTTAATCTGTCTTTAAAAGCTATTGTGAGATTGTATTCATGCTTATAATAAACAATAAACAATAACATAAGAATAATTTGTTTGACATATTAATTCAACTGTAAAAGATCTGTAAATAAAAGAATAAATTTGTTGTAAAATTTCAAATAGACTGGAAAAGGAAATGACAAAAATGATTGGTTTTGCTCCTTTTCTAAACATTTAAATATGAACGTACTTACTAGTTGTATATAAACAGAAACACCAACTCTGTATTACATTTATCATTTAATTTTTAAAAACATTATATTTGCAAAAATGGTTTTTAAATTTAAGTGTTCAACAACTACTTATTTTATCTACAATGTATACATTGTTCAGTTAAAAACAATAACTAAGCAGTTTTTGAAACAAATGAATCAATCATTAGATAAAATGTGTTTTAATAATGTACATCAAATAAAAATTATGTTTTCTAAAAAGTATTCATTCATAATCACTCATTCCTCTATTTAATATTTAAATTATTATTAATCATTCATTTAATTACAAATATATATTTTAAAGCTCATAAAGATAAAAATAAAAAAACTAATTTGTTTTTTACCTAGATAACGCTAAGCTCTATTTTCATTTTTATCTATTCGTGCTTCAGAATTTTAATTTGTAAGGTTTTTTTTTTTTAATTTATTTCATATCTACTCTAATAAAATTTAATTATATTTAGATAAATTCTAATTGGATTAAAACAATACAGCGAAATTTGATACATTTTCAAATATATATATTTTCCATATGCGGAAGCTACACACGTTAAATGAATTTATATATACTGTACTTAACATCAAATAAAAAAATTTAAAACTATAAAAGTGCTTTTAAACTCATTTGAAATGGTAATTTAGACTCAAAAAAAAAAAAAATGCTGTTATCTCCTTTTTACATAGTTTTTATGTTTTTAACAATAAGAAGCATAACGTATGGCTTAAAAAAAAAAAAGAAATAGTTCATCTTTTTCAGTATATATCTGACTTTCGTTGTTATTTTAATTGTTAATTAATATCAGCTAAATTTATTGATTGTTTTTTTTTTTTTCTTTTACCACAAATTGTTTTTTGACCCATAACATTTATATAAGATTTTTATTCAGAGACTTTAGATTGGATATACTTTCTTTAAGATTTTTTGACTCACTAAATATTTCAATTAATAGTATCACTGGCTGCTTCTTCCTTTTTAAACTGAACAATAAATAATATTATAATATAATTTACAACAATGTTGTGAATAATCAAAGTGAAGTGACCTAAGCAGTTTAGGCAGCTAAAATTTCCTGGATTAAAGTTTAGTCTGTCACACGATCTCTCCAAAAACAAACTATTAGATTATTTTGTTAGCTTGAACAACTCTTCTTTATTGATATAATAAACATCTCCATACTTTCCCATTTATTTTAAATACATATAAATAAAGATATAATAAAAAACAAATGACCCCCAAGATGGATTTCGTGCTGAACCAGCAATCTCCAGTTTGCCCAGGTCACAATCTCTCATAAACATCTTTATTATATGCAAAGTATTTATCTAGAGTAAATTGTTACATTTTCATTTACCATTGTCAAAGTTTCTCCACTCACAACTTCGACGCCATCCATTTCAGATAAATACACTAATGATTATTACTAATCATTTTTGAAACTAGAGATTATCTCTTCTTTATTATAACTATTATCTTTAAAATACATATTACATAAGTATAATATAAACTTTAAAATATTAAATATGTAATTTTACTTTAATATTTTTGCATTACTTATAAATATTGTTTATTTGCACTATATTATTCTATTCTCTAAATAACATCTTTATCGCAAATATATGTAACATTTAAATACAAGTATAGTATATATACTATAATGGTCTGAAAGAATAAGTCTTATCATATCTGCCATACAGAGCACCACTAGGCTACTTGAACCTAGAAAATTTATATAGTAGGCAGATACGTAAGTTAAAGATTCACATTTCACATGTTTTATTCAGACCGTCAGCCCATTGCCACTAGCTCAATGAGACACAGAGATTTATAAAATATGAATTCTTTTCCAAAAATATTTTCAATATTAAAAAAAATAAAAGAAGCCACTGCCAGCAATAACACACACAAACATTTATTTAATATATATATAAAATTTAGCATTATTATTTTAGTCTAACTTTTACTTTTTACAAAACATTATAACTTATTTTACTTTAGATTTTAATTTACAATTTAACTGTTATTATTTTATTTTAAAAGTTTGCACAGATGTGTTTAATATTTGTTAGAGTGTCAAGTTTGAATAGACTACAAAGATTGCATTTGAAAAGAAAATATTCTATCCCTTATTTAACCTTAGGCTAAAAGTTCACAGTCAAACCAATGCCAATCTATCTGATATATCGATGTATTCAATGCAGCACGAATACGACAGCACAAATACCACACTGTCAAGAATGCACATCTGAACAGCATGGTTAATAGAAGACATTGACTCTCATCCAGACAGGAATACTACATCTGTCTGACATGAATAGCAATAAAAAAAAACTCCATAGGAAGGGACTGCATTTTCCATCTTACCATCCTAATCCATAGGCAAAAAGGGGGTGTGGGGTGTAATATGCGATCCTGCACGTAGTGGACCTCATACTACATCTACTAATTATACCAACATATCCAATCCATTGACCCAATTTAACTATGAAACAAATAACCTAAGATTTACCCTCCCTTAAACTAATATAACTTTGTGAATCTATGCAACCATTCATGCCTGACTTAAATTTAACATTTATATAAGTTCACACAGATGAATTTTATAAAAAATTGTTTTATAATGTTGAGTACAGATCATAGATTCCATGGTTAAAAACATTTCAAAATAAACATAAATGATCAAAATATAAAGTCATTGATGGAATTGCAGAGGGAAATTTATAAGAAATCCAATGGCATTCATCATAAGATGCCGCATTGACATCAATAACTTTAAAGGACATCTGAATAAATACATTTTAGATACTCAACATAAGGTATCATTATTTACTGAATGTCTATATATTTTAATCAAATATGAAAACAAAAACATAATTAAACATTAACGAATCTATGCAAGCATCTATACCCAACTTAAATTTAACATTTATTACAAGTTGTTTAATAAAAAAAAAAAATCATAATTAAACTTAAAAGAACAAAAAAAAAAATGGAAATGATTTAAAAAAAAAATACATCAAATAACATTATTAATATTAATTTATGTTGGTCAGATAGGATTCTATTTGTATTATTTACTGAAAGGTTTAGAATTTAGAGTTATTGTTTTGAAAATGTTCATAAAGTTCTTACGGTTTTTAAAAAGTTCATCTTTATCTGTTGCTTGCCATTTGGGATCCAGCATTAATTCCCCCGATGTCCTGTGGTCCGCAATATAGAAAACGATTGGTCATTTTTCTTTTTTTCCTTTTTTTTTTAGCAAAACTGAAGGGATTGAAGAGTGTGTCTTTCCAATCCCTTCTCCTTCAACTCTAGCACACCTTTGCTTTCACATCTCTATTTTCTCTTAATTAATTTTTGATTTCCAAACATTTTCTTTTTATATTAATTTTGTGGATTAACTCAACATTACATCATGATGAGGATGACCCTTTCGTTGAGGTCTGATTCCTGAGGGATTTCTTTTATTAGCTATTAGTTTCTATTGTTTTTCTCTTATATGACCATTGTTTATACATTTTGAAATGCCCAAGGGCTAGCTTACTTTTTACTAATTAAAATAATCATTTCCATTTTACAATAAATTAATTAATTTATTGTACAAGCTTAAAGATATATTTTTTTATCTTTAAATCTTTACTGAAAATTTAGTTTTAAAATACTTTTTTTTTAATAAAGTTTTCTTTAAATAATTTTTCATCTGTGCGATTTTATATATATAAAGTTTAGATGATTTTTAACTTTCAATTTTTAATTCTTAAAAAAGAAGTTTTTATTTGCGAACTTTTATTTTTCATGTTTAATAAAAAAAAAATGTAACGGTGTATGTGCCCATTACAATACTTTAAATTGGATATAATAAGAAAGGATTTGAACCCAAATTTTCTAGCTCCCTTTAATCACCATTTGTATCTTATGTAACTGATACACACAACCACATACATGTGAAAAAGATTAATGTTCTCCAATATACATATATCATGCTGAAACAGGACTCATCGGTTGGTCTGTATCATTGTCTCCCACCCACATATATATATATATAATCAGTTCTTGGTTTATATTAAGATAAATATTCAAATTTTAATAGACAGGTTTTAATTCTTTTCATGCTCCAAATATTCGTCCACCTATATCATTGGAAATCTGATAATGGTATGTTCAAAGTCCATCTTTGCTAAATTTTGATGTCATACTCATGTTGACTGCAAGTCATTCTCACTCCTCTTATGTATGATTTTAAGCCCATTTAAATAGATAGAAGAGTGGTCAACACAATTCAGGTTGAATATGTAATATTTAAATACAAGTATAGTATATATACTTTAAATGAGATATAATTAGAAGGGATTTGAACCCAGACTTCCAAACTTTTTTTAGTCATTTACTCAATCTTATATAACCAATACACACAACCACATATATGTGAAATTTAATCTCCAATATATGTTATTTGTGCTGCACCAGCACTCAACAATTGTTCCAGATCATCATCTACCACACACATATCTAATCAACCTGGGAATGACAACAAAAATTGGCAAACAAGGGCTTTGAACATACCGTCATCAGATTTTCAACAATATGGATATCTGAACAGGTAGAGAGTGGAGAATATTGAAGCCTATCTTCTAAAGTTTAAACATTTTCGATCTAAATATCAACTGAGTACTGATTATATATATGTGTGGAAGATGATAATCTGATCAATGGTTCAGTGTTGATTTAGCACAAAACATGTATATTGGAAATCATTTATGTTTTTCACATGTAAGTGGTTGTATGTATCAGTTATATAAGATAAAGCAGATGACTAAATAGAACTTGAAGACTGAGTTCATTTTTTTAAATATATATATATATATATATATATATATATATATATATATATATATATATATATATGAACTAGTCTATATATATATATATAATTGAAGTAATAAAGTTTCTGATTAAAATAATTATTATGATATTTAAGTGCACCTTTATACGAAATTTTAATTATTTAACAATTACACAAGTCCATTTTTATATCAACTTTTTATTACTACAGAAGAGTGCATGTGGATAGACAACTTTTAAATATATATACATATAATAATAGATCTAAATAGTTATAATTGTAACACAATATTTATATTAATAGAAGATAGCATTCAATGATTTTCTTTATCTAATTATAAAAGATAATCACTTTTTCAAGTTTAATAATATTTGAGTCACAAGCAACCACTTCCATATTATTACTAACTTAGGTAATTATTTTATATAATACATAGGTGTGCAATTGAATAACTGTCATAGAAAATCACATATTACATGAGAAATTGAATGTGCTAATTCAGTAACTTGGGAATTTCTTCATTACTGCTCTCTTATTATTATTATCATTAATGAAAGTAAAACTAATTTATTCTTATAAATAAAATATTGATGGTGTTTTATTGCAGAGAAAATAAAAATCAGGTTAAATTTATTTATATGTCATACAAATTTTGTATATGTATATGATGATGTGAATAATTTTCGGTGCAAAATAAGTGTAATTTTTTTATATCAGTTTATCATTCAAGTTAGACAAGTAGGGCATGATTTGCGTTGATTTACGAGGGGGTGCCCTTGTCTACAAAGCAGCATTTTTAATTATTATATTTACAGATTGTTATTATATTGAATCAGTTGTATGAAGGGTATATTATTTCAACATATTTTTAATAGTATTTAAAGCAACAGCTGTTCTGCGATTAACATTTATCTAAGTATTATTATTATTTATTTCTGCAATATCTGTAAATTATGTATATGATAGATAGCATTATATTAGTACACACACATATATATATAAAACATTAAAATCATACAATATGGTTTTAATCATTAATTAAAGAATTAAAACGATCATAGTAAAACAATGACTTATATCTTATTTCAGAAGCATTCTTTTTCCCATCCGCTATGCTAGACTTTTATTGGTATATTAAATTGAATTATAAACATATATTAGTCTTTATCTTATCACAATGATTTATGTAGACATCTATTGTATCATTAATTATAAGGAAATAATATCCCAGTGTGTAGCCACCCTTAAGAATTAATTTTGATATATATATATAAACCCATTTAGTCTTGAGCATTATTATTCTTATATATGTATTGTTGTAATTAAATATTAATAAATACTGTAACATAAATATATATAAAGCACAACATTAAATACTTTTATCTATCTCAGAGCGCTTTCAACTAGCTTCGTAGTCTATGTCAACTAACATTCTCAAACACACTTTCAAAGTTTAACCTTCCCACAATTCATTTATTTTTTATGTTTGCTGCTTGTCTGTTTATCAAGTCATGGTTATATTTATATATTAACAGAGTTTTCTTTATTTTCCTTTTATTATTTTTTCTTTCAATTTGTAATATTTTCACATTTTTATACTCCAAATATAAAACCATAATATACATTATATATATATATATATATATCATGTGGTTGAGTGTTAGTATTCATTCATTCATAGTTAAAATCTTCAAAGCACATGTGCAACAGCGTAATGATGTGTTAAATATTATAGTTTACAAACATCGCGCTATAAAAAATGATTTATTTATATATATATATAATGATATTCTTATTTAATATCTGTATTTCTTTGCTGTTTAGTAATTTTGTAATTAATAAATACAGTAGTGTAAATATATATAAAGTACAGCTTTAAAAACGTTCATCAACCTAGGAACATGCTCAACTATCTTTGTAATCTTTGCCAAGGTATCTTCAAACATGCTTTCAAAGTCTAGCTATCTCACAATTTATTAATTTTAATGTTTGCTGCCTGTCTATATTAAGTCATGCCTACATTTATATATTAACATAGCTTTCTTTATTTTCCTTTTACTATTGTTTCTTTTAATTTGTAATATTTTCACATAATTATAGTGAAAATTAAAACTATATATACATAATCTATTATGATCATTAAAAAACTGATGTTGAAACATTATCATTTTTATTACAATTTTGTTTATTTTTTTGGAACTCTTTTTAATAACTGCAAGTATTCTTTAGTTTTTTTTCTCCAATGTACATCTTGATGTCTCTATATATAATCCACCACATTTATATCTCAATTTATATATGACACAATTTTGAAAGAATGATGTTTTAGCTTTTGAATTATTTATTATTTTATTTAATCAAGGAAGTACATAAAAAGCAATTTCACACAGATCTTTATATATTTCCTTATGAAATTCACATGTTCTTTTGAAATATATGGTAATGAAACCCATATTTTTTTATTCTAAATAAAATCAAGGTTATTATTTATATCTTTATTTTTATATTTTCTATTAAAATTTTTAATAGTATTATATATCAGATGATAATTATATCCAACATTTAATAATTCATTCCTATAAATTTCAATATTTTGCCTTTATACTATGTATACTTACAAAGATAACTGTTTTTAAACAAACAGGACTTTAAACCTGCTATTTCACGTGATATTGGCAACATTGACTTATATGAGATATAGTCTCTTTTTTATATCGGTTTAATCATCATACAGTAATCTAGCTTGCATCAATTTCTAGTTATCTTAAGAACAAGAAACAGAACACACATTGACTTTTCATCCGTTTTGATCCATTTTAAACTATCTAAACTAATTAACTCTCTAAACAATTTTTTAATAGTGTCTGGCTTACTACATACAAATAAACCATTCACATATCTATAATCTACAGTAATATGTTATTTGATAAATCTTTTTCAAAACAATTTCTTCATATGCTGAAATTACAAAATTGCATATTTGAGCATCTGTAGTATTATTAAACATATTATTATATTCATTTTGTAATCTTTATACAAGTGCATTCTTTACACATATATGTTTCCTTACTAGTAAATAAAAAAATCCATGATTTCTCCTATTAAAAGTTGGTATTTTATATAGCACATTTGTTACTGAATTATCAAAAGTTATTGTAACATTTATCATTTTATATTTAAAAAAATATATCAGATAATAGTCTTTTATTACACAATTCATTATTATTATAAGATGAAGTTTTATACACATTTATAATATTTATCATAAACTTTTTATATTTGTTTTATATTTGTTTCATTTCAGGAATTGCATACAATGGATCCATACTGTAAAATTGGCATTATTAAATATTAGTTTGTTAGTCTGGAAATCAAAAACAATTTTTGACCTGAGCATTCTGCCAATGTGTTTAAATGCTTTATTGAAATAATATGTTACATGGTTATTAAAAATAAAATTACTTGTAAAAATTATATCCAAGTTCTTATTATCAGTATTTTTTTTTAATTTCATGATTATCTATATGGTAACTATTTTATAGCAACATTGTTTTTCTTGAATATGTCATAACATTACACTTATTAACATTTATTTTCATATTGCTTGCTTGACATCACTTGTAAAATATATCTATATAATTTTGAAAAGATTTAATATCTTCTTTATTATTAATCTCCAACAAAATCTTATCATCATAACATGTTTTTATTTGGAATAAGTGTTAACAAATCTGATATATTAATAGCAAAAAAATTTGGGCTTAGCACCCTCCCTTTCAGAAGTCGAAGTCTAAAATTAAAATTATTTGACTCTATTATTGCAATAAACATAATTACTTTTACCAGACAGAAGTAATTTGAATAAAGTCATTAGATTGATTGAAAAAACTTTTTTTCTATTTTCTATAAGAAGTAATATCTGGTCAACTCTATCAAAAACCTTTGCCAAATCAAAATATATCACATCTAATTGACTTCTTGCTTCAATAGTTCTACCTATGGCATCCGATATATGGATTAAATTTGTTTCAATTGATTTTCTTGGAATAAATCCATGTAAAGAATAAGGAATAATATTTTTTTAATAATGTGTAATTCTGTAATAAATTGATTTTTCAAAAATTCTTGATGGTATGGGTAGTAAAGTTATAGAATTATAATTCCTGACTTCAGATTTTTTTCCAGATTTGTACATAGGTATTACATTAAACATTTTCCAATAGCTAGTAAAAAATGATGTTTTAAGTGACAGATTAAAAATATACAATAGAACTGGAGCTAAAAATTCAATGCATCCTTTATAAATAAAAACTGGTATATTATCACAAGGAACACTTTTTTTATTATGGAATCATTATTTAATATAAAATTTTCAGTAAATGGATATTCCAAAATTAAGTTATTATTTAGTTCACATTTAATTGCAAAATAAGACATAAAATCATTTGATTCCATATATACTATATATATTTATAGCTAATTGATGTATAATGAGTCTTTATCACATTCCAAAAATGTCCTGGGTCTTTATGTATTTTGTTTTGAGTCAGTTTAATATGTTCCAAAATATCATATTTTTCAAATACCTTTACTATGCATCTATACGTTTTATAATTATTCAAATACAAAAGGCACATATTTTTTTATAATATCTATTAAAAAAAAATATATCTTTCTACATCACCTAATTTCACAAAGAACCATTTTGGAAATTTAATATTTCTACTTTGCTTAATTGGAACAAATCTATCAAAAGTATCTGACAATATTTGATGAAATATATGGGTAGTTAATAATGGGCATTTACATTCATAAACTTCACTCGAAGAAATATGTTTAATAGCTAGATACAGATTATAATAGTCTCCTCATGCATAACATTTATTTGCATAGGTTATGGATTTTTTTTCAGAATCTAGTTACCCCTGACAATCACAATTCTAGTGCTGAATGATATATTTCTTCTGATATCAGAGGAGATTTAAAATTATTAATAGTTACATCTGTAATACTTGCAAATACCAAATCTAAAATATAATTTTGTTTCTTAAATATTTTTACCTGCTTTAGATCTAATAATTTAATAAATTGGTCCAGTTCAATAAATTTTGATGTATTTCTTTTTCTTAGTGATTTCATGATAATCAACATTAAAATCTAAAATAATCATTTCATATTTATATTGTATGAGATATAATTCTTGCTTTCAACATTTTTTCTGAATTCATTTATTGATATATTTGACAGTGTATATAAATTTCCAATTATGAGTTACGAATTTTTTATCTCTAATTCAATCCATACTAACTCAAATGTTAAATTTTCAATAATATTTCCATGCACAATAATAATAATAATAATAATAATAATAATAATAATAATAATAATAATAATAATAATAATAATAATAATAATAATAATAATAATAATAATAATAATAATAATAATAATAATAATAATAATAATAATAATAATAATAATAATAATAATAATAATAATAATAATAATAATAATAATAATAATAATAATAATAATAATAATAATAATAATAATAATAATAATAATAATAATAATAATAATAATAATAATAATAATAATAATAATAATAATAATAATAATAATAATATTTACACATTAAGTCTGTATTCTGCCCATTCCTTTTCTATGTATTTAAATAGCATTTCCTATACATGAGAGGTCAGAGTGACTTGAGATCAACATGGGCATGCCAGTAATATTGGCATCAGCATAGGATATGAGCTTTCCATCATCAGATTTCAATGGTATGGATGGCTGAAGAGTTGGGGTTGGAGTAGATTAAAGCCTATCTATTAAAGTATGAGGGTTTGCTATCTTAATATAAAACTGAGCACTGATTATATATGTGTGTGGGAGATGATAATCTGGACCAACTGATGAGTGCTGGTTCAGCATGAAATACATATATTGGTGATTATTTATCTTTATCTTTTCTACATGTGTGTAGTCATAAGTATCAGTGGTATGAGATAGTATGGATAGTTGAAGGGTGCTTGAAAGTCTGAGATCAAATTCCCTATATTTTTAATAATAAGAAAAAAAAGAAAAAGAAGTAGTAGTTAATAATGTAAATTATTAAAATGGATAAAATTTAAAAAAATTATTTGACTGACAATTTTCTTAGCTATCAAATTATTATTAAAAGAAAATAGGTGCATGTTATTAAAAGAAAAATATGTTTACCAGTTTTACTAAATGTATTTCAGATTTAAAAGTTTAACAGGAGATTAATGCAAACTTTTAATGAATCTATCAGTATTTATTAACTCTTTGCTTGGCTGCAAACAATAAAATTAGATTAGTAAATCACTCCCCTGGCTTAGTTGTTCATACATATGTCTGCTATGACAATATTTTGTACATTGAGTCTTCTGCAAAGTTAGCCTTATAATTTTTGAGGGACAAAATTGACTTAATAATTTTTTTAGGTAGATGGTCCATATTAAATTCATTTAGGCATCAAATAATAAATAATAGATGGATGTCTAATTGTTCTTAACATGAAAGTCAAAGTTTTCAGGTTAATTTGGTTTATCAAGGTGAGTATTGATTATAATATGATGGGAAGGGAACTCAACTATTATAATAATGCATGATCATCATACGTGCCACCCGAATTTAAAACTAACAATGAGACAAAACTAATTATATGAAGAGGAAAAAATAATCAAGATTTTAAACACTAAAGATAAGTGCCTCAAAAAATAAATGCATGGCCCAGTTCTGAAAGAATTTTTAAAAAAAAGTTATCTGAATTAATTTGATAAACCAAAATAATTAATTAAAATTAATTTTTAATTCCCCTATTAAAAAAATGACGTTTATGTTGGTCATGATTTTCGGTTTAATTACTAATATTTTTCACTAATGATTAAAATCTAAAAAAAAGCAATATATTTATGTGTGCTAAAAAAGTAAAATAAAATAATTTGTTAAAAGTATTTTACAAAATTTTCAAACTAAATTTAGATCTATCATCAAGCGTTGGTGGCCTAGTGGTTAGCATAGCTGTCATCCAAGCAGCTGGCCCGAATTCGCTTTCCGGTCAACGCTTTGTCATATGAGAAAAATATATATATACATCTATCGCATTAACAAATAAATTATTGTTTAAGCGTCTATATTAAAAACAAAATAAACTACAGTTAATAATTATAAAAAAGAATATATGGCTTATTATAAGAATACTTTATTATAATAAATTTTATATCTGGAAATCTTTAATGGTAGTTGTTAAGTGAATAAAAAAAGCGAGTTGCCTCGATAATTTTTTATTGTTTCCTTTATTATATTTTTAACGACATTATATATAAAGAACACACTTTATAAATAATATGTATAAAAGAAAACAAACAATATTTCAAATGTTAAAATTATATTTATTTTTATTTTTAATGTGATATATAATTTAAAGCGTTTTATTTTCATTTGAAAAAGCAACACATTTTTTTTTAAAGATTTTGTCGTTGTTTTAACACTTATAATTTTTTTTTTCACCTTTAAGTAGGACCATTGCTATCATTTCTGTGGGCGAGATATCCTGCAGTCTCTTCAAATAGTTCCAGAAGTCCAACCGAGAAAATAATGTTTATCAAAAAAGACTCCCGCTAAAAATTGACCCTGCCTCCGTCAGAGGCAATATCTTTTTGTTTAATTTTTTTTTCATTTCATTATCTCCTTTGACCTCTATATAGACCTCACCTAGAGAAACAAAACATGCATATATTGCACATATACGTTTAATAAAGAAGATAAAGATTAAAGCATACAAGTAGAACGTTATTATAAATATTAATGTTCTATATCATTAGCTGTGTTCAAATTTATAGGGGGGGGGATTTTTTTAAAAAATAATTAATATAAATTTTAAATAATTAAACGGTGTAATAAAATACATAAACATTGGACGTCATATATTTTTGTAAAAATGAAAGAAACATCCGATATTTAATTTTAGAGAACTTTAAAACCAATTCAAATAGTCATAAATTCTTATTGATTTAATACAGTATATATTTTTTATTGCAGTATTGTAAAGACAACCTTAATAAATAGTCATTGACTTTTACAAAAGTTAGTATTTACAGTCAAATATAATATCAAATCTAGACACTTCAGAATATACAACTTTATATGCCAAAAAATCTGGAATGGTTTATTGCTTGTGAGATTATGGGCTGAGTCTGTGATTCTAAATCCATAAGAAATTTCAGTAACAGAAGTGACAGAGTAGGACATGATTTATGGATTGGAAATTGTAGTATTTGCTGTCCTATTACTGTGCCAAATAACACAAAAGCATTCTAAATATGTTAACACTCTAGAAGTATATAGTTTTATATGCACACATTAGATCACTCCTAAATAAACATCATAATGAACAAGTGTCATTACTAGATCATAGGATGTATTAATGAGGTATTGTCTTTGTCAAAAAACTTAATGTAAATACTTACATAAATAACATACTCTTGAATATACAGTTAAATAATTTCCACAAATTTATTTCTTGAAGAATATAAAATTAGTTCTTGTAGTTAGAAAACAAATAAAAAATGTTTTTCTTTAAAAGATATAAATCATAAAAAAATATTCTTCCAATAAACTTTTTCTTGCAAATATACCATCTCATATGTTAAGTTTCTTTTTGAGTGGCTTTTGGAAAGATATTCGCAATTGACTATTTAAAGCCATTTTTATCTATGTTTATATATATATATATATGCTTATCTATCTATCTATCTATCTATCTATCTATCTATCTATCTATCTATCTATCTATCTATCTATCTATCTATCTATCTATCTATCTATCTATCTATCTATCTATCTATCTATCTATCTATCTATCTATCTATCTATCTATCTATCTATCTATCTATCTATCTATCTATCTATCTATCTATCTATCTATCTATCTATCTATCTATCTATTTATCTATCTATCTATCTATCTATAATGATATCTTATTTGATGTTTGTATTTCTTCAAAGTTATATACATAATCACAGAATTGTGGAAAGGTTAGCCTTTGAAAGTGTTAATTGACAATGACTATGAAGATAGTTGAAAATGCTCCCAAGTGGATAAAAGTATTTCAAAATTGTATTTTATATATATATATGGTTACTGTATTTATTAATATTCAATTACATGATTATATATATATATATATATATATTCACAGTAAAATATAGTATTAATATTCAATTACATGATTATATATATATATATATATATATTCACAGTAAAATATAGTAATCAATATTTCTCACTGCTGTCAAGGCAACCTTCACACCTTTTAATAACAAGAATGGAATCCCATTCTTACTAATGGTCCATTGAATATATATGGACACTTAAAGCTTGCAACTTGACTACAGAGTATGAAATATTGATACATTGAAGTTTAAATAAACCTCTTTAAACATGAAATAAACATGTCACTGTAATGCAGACTAATAAATAATCAATTAACATTACAAACTGCAATACTTTTAAATTGCCCATGTATTATTTAGAAATAATAAGTGAAATAGTGTCTAAAGCTAATCTGGGATAATGATATAATTAAGTTCCAACCAGTAACCACCTAAACATTCACAGTAAAATATAGTAATCAATATTTCTCACTGCTGTCAAGGCAACCTTCACACTTTTACTGTGAATGTTTAGGTGGTTACTGGTTGGAACTTAATTATATCATTATCCCAGATTAGCTTTAGGCACTATTTTGCTTATTATTTCTAAATAATACATGGGCAATTTAAAAGTAATGCAGTTTGTAATGTTAATTGATTATTTATTAGTCTGCATTACAGTGACATGTTTATTTCATGTTTAAAGAGGTTTATTTAAACATCAATGTATCAATATTTCATACTTTGTAGTCAAGTTGCAAGCTTTAAGTGTCCATATATATTCAATGGACCATTAGTAAGAATGGGATTCCATTCTTGTTATTAAAAGGTGTGAAGGTTGCTTTGACAGCAGTGAGAAATATTGATTACTATATTTTACTGCGAATGTTTAGGTGGTTACTGGTTGGAACTTAATTATATATATATATATATATATATATATATATATATATATATATATATATATATATATATATATATATATATATATATAATTAAATAACATTAACTTTCAGATGCACACATCTGAAAGAAGA
Organism: Epiperipatus broadwayi; assembly: GCA_028023455.1. Lineage (NCBI taxonomy): Eukaryota > Metazoa > Onychophora > Udeonychophora > Euonychophora > Peripatidae > Epiperipatus > Epiperipatus broadwayi. The sequence continues at coordinate 118,403 of JAQFVV010006659.1, read as the reverse complement.
AATAAATCATATTAATAGTGTTTTATTAGCAAATAGTTATAATTACAAATTTTAAAAAAATTATTTCAACCAAAATAGACAAAATAGGAAACAAAAAGATGATAAGTCAGCTATTAGGATTTGTGTTCAATATGTAAAAGGAACTACAGACAGTATCGGACGTATATTAAAACTATAATATAGATACAGCATTTTGCTCATCAAAAGATCAGCAATATAATAACCAAGCCTAAGGATTCAATCCCTCTTGAATCTCATGGTGTCTATCAAATCTCATGTAAAAATTGTAAAGCTTCTTACATAGGTATGAGTAATCGTCGCATCAGTGTTAGGAGAGATGAGCATGCTAATGCAGTTAAACAACACTCATCATCATCAGCACTCTCCTCCATACTATAGATTCAGGTCATAAAATAGATTTTTCTAGTACCAGGATCATATCCAGATGTGATAATCTCTACCAATGCAAAATCAGAGAAGCATTGAGATACTAAAAGGCCAGATTGTATCAATAAGCGAGATGATACGTGCAAACTTCTCCTATTTGGAAAGATTTCTTTAAAAACATTCTTAAATTTAACATTTTTGCTATTGGTGGGATTTTTAATGTTTTATTCAAACCAGTGATTGTAGCGCCTCTACAACCGTCTTTCTACCTTTTTTATAACTCTGTGGATGGCTTGTGTGACCAAGTCGAAACGTCAGTATATTTATATTAAAAGTTTTTAACACGGATGAACCCGCAAAATATGTATTTTATATATATATATAAAACATTAATTGTGAAACATCATCTTTTGAATGGCTAGGAATTGCACAATTATCAGCAATTTGCTATTAAAGTAACAAACTGTTTTGTATTTAATTGAGTAAATTAAAATTCCAATATCAAACTTATAAAGCATTTTAATTCCTGATTCATAAGCCACCTAAAAACAATTCCAAAGACCACTGGCATAAAATGGAACAATCATATTAAAATTAATATATATTCATCTTGAATAAAAAACAATCATTTTCCACTTGCAGTGATAACCCGTTTTTTGTTTCTCCATGGTGTATGTGCAGTAGTAAAATCTGAAAACATCATACATGGATTATGGTTTATCATTTCCAATGTTCAAAATTATTAAGTCTCTAGAGTAATAAACTTTTTGATTACTTTTTGCATTTCCTCTAATGTCATTATATAGAAGCTGTATTATATGAATAAACATTCATAGAAGGTCAATTAATTTTGACATTTCAAACCTACTTGATTAATTAAGACAAATATTTTGAGTGAAGCAATGGAATAAATTGATATATTATTCATAGATGATATCAATAATATTCTTGTACCTTGCTGTTTATAGTGGTTCTTGATTTTTTAAATAAAATAGGGAGTTTCTTTGATAGCTATTAATCTGAGTGAAAGCAATTTATTCAATAAGAGTATTGAAACAACTTTTGTAATAGGGACTAATAAAAATACATTCTGACAATAACTGTAAACATTTCAATTTTAATTTATTTTTAAGATTAAGTGCTATAATTTCATGATTTTATATATTCTGAAAATATTCTGAAAGAATATTCAAATATTTTTAATGTTTATATATTCTAATGTCAATTTAAAACTTTACCAGGTATTTCATCAAGACTTACAATCATTTCACTTTTTAGATTGTAAACATCATTATTAATTTTAATAACCTCTCTCTCTCTATATATGCAAACTAATTATATAATTATTTAAAATTAAAAATCTAAAAACAAGACTAATTTTAATATAAAAGAATTAAAAAAAGCTGTTAATTAATTATTTTTAATCTTAGAATGGCAATGCTTTTTTATAATGATGTAATAGGAAACAGGTTCTTGGGCATAAAGTCAAATAAGAGATGATTTAAAAAATATTAGTGATAAACTTTTGAATTTCCACTCTAAAGCAAGTAGGCAATAACATTGGAAATAAACACACATCCTCAGAGAAAAGTCATCATCACAAATGAATATAAAAAGAAAACTCTTATGTGGAGATTTGGATTGCTCTTGCTGATGGAGTATTATTTAAATATATTTATAAGTATATTGTGGATCTCCAAAATGTAAAATTCATGTAATAAATTGTTTCCTGTATTTACACCAGCTAAAGTGGCTTCCAGAATGATGGTTCGGAAACAGGCCAGCGACATATTTATCTCCACCTAGGACAATATCAAAATGAGATGAAGGAACTGTGAACATAGTTGTGTGACATATTAAGGACCAAAAAGATGAACTTCAATAAACCTACAGTAATGGAAAGTATGAACTTTTGCTTTAAATGAACTTTAATTATATAATACAAACTTTTCCAAGTAGTAATTTTAAATGTCAATTAATTGTTAAAAGAAATCTTTTATCTGACTAAAATTTTAAATTATTTATTATATTTTTATATGTGTGTTTGATATCATTTCCATTCTTGTAAATTTCATTTAAATTAATTATTAAAAAAATGTGTAAATTGCTGCATAGATTAGTAAGATTATGTTAGTTTAAGGGGTTAATTTTGGGTTAGTTGTTTTATAGTTGAATTGATGCTGGTGGATAGATGTACATCTGTTTTATATCAATATAATCTGGGTAGGTGCATTGGATACTTGTTTTCTTGTGACATGTTACCATACAGAGCATAATATCTACCAGAACATACAGCCCAAAAATGTAGCCATCACATTGACAATGGTCGTAGGTGTCTTTTCTACACCATTGATTTATTTACACTGTGGTTGGGATAGTAAACCAGCAAATACTGCTATCCCCATTTTACAGATCATTTTATATATTTCAATAATTTCATTTTGTATTAGTAATTGGGAAGTGGACTATTCCTGTCTGTATGTGAAATTTATTAATGATCATGGAGAAGATACTCATTCCTTCCCACATGATTCATTATTTCTCTAATGATTTCATGCTACAGATGTAAATTCTAGTCAGCATGAATGTGTTATGCTAATAATCTCATTTTGCATTTGTCACAGCAGTATATCAGTAAACTAGAATGGGTTTGTATGTATGCTTAACAAAGATTAAAATTGTAATAAATGTATTAATTTACCCATCTGTGCATATAATTTAAATCAAATATATTTAATAGTAAATTTAATCTTCAGTTGTTTATATTAATGTGTGTGTGCATAATAAAGGTTTTGTTGAATTAATTTTGGCAGTAACTTATTTTATATATTTTATTAATAATATAGTGCAATATTTTAAGCTCAGCTTCTCCTTGAGCTGATGACTGATCTTTCGGTTTGATAAAGAATAACCTCACCCGAATGTATCTGCTACCATTATAAATTTTCTATGTTCAAGTAACCTATTGGTGCCCTGGCATCATGGCATATAGGTTGATGAGCTTTTGTCAACTATTATAATATAATAATAATAATAATAATAATAATAATAATAATAATAATAATAATAATAATAATAATAATAATAATAATAATAATAATAATAATAATAATAATAATAATAATAATAATAATAATAATAATAATAATAATAATAATAATAATAATAATAATAATAATTCAATTCAATTCAATTCATTTATTTACCGTACAAAACTACAGCATAAAGCCAATTACAGTATTGCACCGTAACAAATATATAAATACATAAATGAGTTTAAATGACAAATTATTAATATAATTATGTGCCATGTTTCAATAAAAGATAATTAACACATTTAAAAATCTAAAGTAAAATTAAATATCAGCATATAAACAATTATTATTAAGACATTAATAGTAACAAATAAATAAAAGGGATAAATATAAAGCACATAACAAAATAAAAAAAAAAAAATTAATATATATATAAACAAAATCAAGTTAAACCAATCAAATCTGACATTTAAATTTAATAGCATTACAAAATTGATTATAATCTAAATTGAAGTAATTAATATTGCTACAAATCTGATTATATAAAGATGGTAGCCTAAACAAAGGAGAAAATCTAAGAACATTAGAATGACAAGTTTTAATGTAACAAACGGAAGCAGACCGAGTATCATGCACATGAGATCTAATTATAACAGTAGAAAATGTATTAGATAAAAGAACTATTTTATTAACAACTTTATAAAGATATTTAATATCTCTATATTGTCTTCTAGAAGAAAGATGAACAGTTTTATTTCCCAAAGAAACATATTTAGAAAACTTATTATACACTGATTGTAATAAATTACATCCCTGTTTAGAGCTAGGATTCCAAATGACTGAACAATATTCAATGATGGGAAGAACAATGATAAAAATAATTTAAATTTTGTATCACCATTGAAATGATAACCAAACCTTAGAATAGTACCTATAATTTTTAAAGCCTTACCAATAATCATTTTCAAATGAGGAAGAAAGGATCCATTACTAGAAAATATAACTCCCAAATCTTTTTGGGATTGAACAGAAATAATTTTGTGAGAATTAATAAAATAAGAAAAATGCAAAACTTCAGATTTTTTAGAATACGAGACTAAGGAACATTTACTGAAATTAACAGTCATATTATTTAGATCACACCAAGCACTAAAATTATCTATATCATTTTGAAGAAGAGTGCAATCAAACACAGATGTGATTCTTCTAAAGATTTTACAGTCATCTGCATAGCACAAAAGATAAGAAGATTTTAAGCAATCCTTAAGGTCATTTATATAAATGTTAAAAAGCATAGGTGCTAAAATACTACCCTGAGGAACCCCCAAATTACATTTAAAATTAGATGAAATAGTATTATTAAATTTAATGTATGCAGTATGACCATAAAGAAAGGATTGAAACCAATAAACAAGCTTAGTAGAAAAACCCATTTGATATAGTTTGTGAAGAAGAATACTGTGGTCTACTTTATCAAAAGCTCTTGATAAATCAAAATAAACAACATCAAGTCTCTGTTGGTCTTCAATTGCATGAGCTATATGATCATAAATTATTAACAAATTAGTTTCTACTGATCTATTAGGTATAAAACCATGCTGTGAAGAAGAAAAGAGTTTACTAACATCTAAAATAATTTTATTATAAACACACCTCTCAAAAATTCTAGCAATAGTATGTAAAACAGAAATAGGTCTATAGTTATTAATACAATCACGTGATCCATTCTTAAAAATTGGGACCATTTTGGCACAATTAAGCACATTAGGAAAAACACAAGAGTTAAGTGATAAATTAAAAATAAATGCAAGAGGTACTGCAATAAATTCAGCTAGCCCTTTGTAAATAAATGAAGGAATATTATCATTTCCCAAACTAGAATGAATTTTAAGTCACTTAATAGCCATAACAACATCATCCTTAGAAATATGGTCAATCATACAATGAACAGTTGAAGAATTACAAAATAATGCAATATTTGAAGATATTGTATCATGTGATGAATATACATCAGCAAAATGTTTTAAAAAGTCATTTGCACTTAAAGTGAAACCATGAGTAGCTTGAACCCTTTTCTTACCCAAACCAGACTTATTAATGAAATCCCAAAATTCTTTAGGGTTAGAAGAAATATTAACCTCAATTTTTCTAATATAATTCCACAAATCTCTTTTATAAACATGCTTCACCAATCTTTTGAAATTAACAAAATTATTATAAAAAAAGATATTCTGTGTTTTAAAATAAAGTCTATGATGGTAAGACTTCCTTTTAAGAATTTTGATAAGATCGCATGAAAACCAAGGAGGAAAACCCTTATAAAAAGGCCGCTTATTGGGAATATACAAATCAATAAAACTATTAAGAATCTTTAAAAACCCATCCAAGCAATGATTTATATCATTAAAAGAATACAAAAAATTCCAATTAACCTTAGAAAAGTTACTACAAAAATCAATATAATTACCCTTCCCATAATCCTTTCTTGAAATATTAGAAAAATTAATCTTTGAATGACAAACGTTAATATAAAACTCAAAAGGTAGATGATGAGCATCAATAGGAAAATTAACCGAAACAACTTGAAAATTACTAACTACTGTTGAATTACATAAAATATAATCCAAAGTACGATGATAGGAATTAACAAATGGGTTATGTTGCTTAAGTCCTAAAAATTTACAGAACTTTAACATTCTAGAAGCCTTAGAAGACAAAACAGAAAAGTGTGTAGCAATTCTACCCTGATATAAATCCGGAATATTTAAATCACCAGTAATAATAATATTATCATAGCCAATCAGAAAATCTTCAAGAGATGTCAAAAAATAATCAAACTCTAACAACGACAAAGTGGGTTTGAGGTAAACATTACCTAAAATAAATTTAAAATTGTGATTTAAAGTAATTTCACCCCATGTAGATTCACAAAAAGAAGAAGAAAAATAAAGTTCTTTATAAAAAACATCTTTATGAAGAGCAATCAGAGTACCACCACCTCGAGAAATATTATCCATAGATCTGTCAGTTCGCAAAATACTGAATCTATCATCAAGAAAAGAACAATCAGGAAATTGTTGATTTAACCAAGTTTCTGTAAGTAAAATAAGATCAAAATGTTCTGTTTCAAAAAATTGTTTAATTTGAACACATTTAGTCCCCATACCTCTGACATTCATGTAAAAACAAGAAAGGCCTACCATGTTACCCACAAAGATAATGTAAACAACACAAATAAAAACAAAAAGAGAAAAAGAAAGAGATAAAGAAAAAATAAAAATAAAATAGATAGTAAAACAAAATAAATTCTCTTAAAACCTTAGAGAACTGGCCAGAGATCCATAAAAAAAGAAATAGAAGCACCGCAAGTGCATAAATTAGGGGATATTATATCATTATGTTTATGTGCAGAAACAGAAATATAAAAACAAGAAGACTTAGAATTATTCATATTAACTTTATGACAAACAATACTAATTTGTAAATTATTTTCAAGAAATACTGTAATATCTTTTGAACTGAGATCTACTGGCATATTAGAAAGAAAATATCTATTATAAGTTATATTAGTATTAGAATAAACATTAACAAAATTAGATTTATTAAATCTATCAGATATATTAATATTTTTAGTTCTTGAAAAGTCATTTTTACTAGAAGATAAAGAGGAGTATCCAGAATGATTTAACCGATAGTTGCTATTTGAATGAAAGTCAAGTGAATGTGATCTATAAGCTGGAATGAATTTGGGAACATTATCTGGATAATTAAGAATTTTATGTCTAACAGACTTAGAATAGACATTAGCAAAATTAGATTTATTAAATCCATCAGAAATATTAATTTTTTTAGTTCTTAAAAAGTCATTTTACTAGAAGATAAAGAAGAGTATCCAGAATGATTTATCCGATAGTTACTATGTGAATGAAAGTTAAGTGAATGTGATCTATAAGCTGGAATAAATTTGGGAGCAGTATCAGGATAATTAAGAATTTTATGACTAATAGACTTTAGAGAAGATAAATTAACAGGAATACCTCCATTATATCTTTTGTCCATAAAAGAAGCACTCTGTAAATTATGAGCTGGAATGACTTTAGGAACTGAAGCCGGATAATTTAGTATTTTAGATTTCACAGACTTTAAAGAAGATAAAGTAACAGGAAAACCTCCATTATCTCTTTTCCCCATAATTTTTTTTTTGTGACTTAAATTTACCATGAGAAAAAAAACCAGAATCAGAAAAGCAATCATTAATGGAATTTACCTCAAGCCAGGATGAGTTATAAAAACATCTACTTTTAAATTTGGAATGAGGCAAATTCCTAAATACATTATTATTATTATTATTATTATTATTATTATTATTATTATTATTATTATTATTATTATTATTATTATTATTATTATTATTATTATTATTATTATTATTATTATTATTATTATTATTATTATTATTATTATTATTATTATTATTATTATTATTATTATTATTATTATTATTATTATTATTATTATTATTATTATTATTATTATTATTATTATTATTATTATTATTATTATTATTATTATTATTATTATTATTATTATTATTATTATTATTGTTATTGTTGTTGTTGTTGTTGTTGTTGTTGTTGTTGTTGTTGTTGTTGTTGTTATTATTATTAATTTCATCACTAACTAAATTAACTTTAGGAACACAATCATCCAATTTAATATTTTCACCAAGATCTTCAGGGCAATATGCTGAAGATGAACATACAATGCTACCATCTTCAATAGCAGAAGAATTATCCCTAGCAATGGAAGAACTAAATATTTGATCAGGATATTTGTATTGAATGCCAATATCATTAGCAATAACATTTTTACCAAGATCTTCAAGGCAATTGGATGAAGATGAACATACAATGTTACCACCTTCAATAGGAGAGGAATAATCTCCAGGAATAGAACTAAAAATTTGATCAGAATATTCAGAAGATGATACCATGCATTTAGTACCAATATCATTAGTATTAATAAGTTTATCTTTGATCACTGAAGAATTCCTACAACGATGAGACATTTCAATTATTAAATTATATATAAAAGAAATAGGAAGAGATAAAATCATTTCAAAAGAAAAATTGCTAGAATCATGAATAACACTGTCAATTAAACTATCTGTATTCTCCAAATTATTAGCAGAGTCAAATTCATTAAATGCAAAGTTTCCAATATTATTATTTCCAATCTTAGGAAATAAGTAAATATTATTAGAGGATAAATCCATATCAACATCTACATTAGAAAGATAGTCTAAGGATGAAACAGCTTTATTATTGTCAAACTCATTTATAGAAAACTTACCAACACTATTATTTCCAATCTTAGGAAATAAGTCGATATTATTAGGAAGTAAGTCAATATTATTAGGGGATAAATCAGCCTCAACATTAGAAAGATCATCTAAGAATAAAACAGTTTTATATTCATCACATTCATTTACAGGAGAGTTTTCAACATTATTATTTCCATTATTGATTTTATTTTTGTCAAATTCATTTACAGTCGAGTTTGCAACATAATTATTCCCATTATTAAAAGATAAGTCAACATCTACCTTAGAAAGATACTGTAAGGACAAAAAATCTTTATTTTTATCAAATTCATTTACAATAGAATTTCTAAAACAATTATCTCCATCAATTTTACTATCCGTATAATTAGTTGACCTAACTATCTCAAACTCATCATCTAAAACAGGAATATCAGCAATATTATCTGCCAAAAATACCTTAGACATATTATTACACTCTATACATTTATAGAAGCCAGAACCAATAGTATGAAAAATATCAGCATCAACTTTACTTAATCTAAAACGAGGTATGAAACTTTCCCAGACATCGACCAGAACAATTGATACAGTTAGTAGAATCCATTATAACAATAGAACAGACCCTACAAGCAGATGAAAACGAGCTAGAATCAGGGATTATATCAGTATCGGATAAAACAGAAAGAGATGAATTCATTGTAGAAATTTGGGAGACATAAGAATTCAAAATAACAGAAGCCTTCTTATAATAAGAGCTACAGTATTCACATTAAAATTCAGAGGTATTATTAATAGAATCAATGGAAGTATCTTTATTAAATAAATTATAACATACCATATGGTATCTAAGGCCAGAAAAACCCAAGCATTTTAAAAAATTTTGTCTACCAATAATAATAATAATAATAATAATAATAATAATAATAATAATAATAATAATAATAATAATAATAATAATAATAATAATAATAATAATAATAATAATAATAATAATAATAATAATAATAATAATAATAATAATAATAATAATAATAATAATAATAATAATAATAATAATAATAATAATAATAATAATAATAATAATAATAATAATAATAATAATAATAATAATAATAATAATAATAATAATAATAATAATAATAATAATAATAATAAATTTACTGGTAAACAAACTATTATAAATAAACCTTAAATCTGCAGAAGTACTTTTAGTTAATTACTTAAACCTGCAGGTTTAAAAAATTAATCAAAAGTACTTCTGTGCATTTAAGTATTGTTTATAATAGTTTATTACTGTTAAATTTATTATTTTTATTATAATTACAATTTTATTTTAATTACTGGACATTTTATTTATATATATTGTACCATTTTTACTAGGTCCAAATAAGTTTACTAAATCAATTATTGAAAATTTTTAAATTAAGGAAAAACTTAAATAGTATATATGATGTTGATAAGATTTTTAAAACTTTGTTAAAGTAAAGTTAAGAGTTATGAAGGAGCAAAAGCTATGTTTAAATGCTAAAATTATAAAGTAAAAGCTAAATATTATGATTTTGGATGGTTGGGAAAACTGGCCATAATGAAATAATATAGTAAAAATCCTATTAAACAAAGTGCTAAAAGCTAATTTTTAAAATAATGGCTTAAAATTAAATAAGCTAATCTATTTTGAATAAAAATTAAATTTAATATTTATATTATAAATTATTTATTAAAGGTAGAATTTGTTGTGGTAGACAAATGTATTTAATTTATTACTGTTTAAATAATTTCAAAATTTATTATTCCAAATTGTATTATTATATTTTATTATTTTTTATAATATTATATTAATATTATATCAATTTTAGCAGAGTGTAATCATTTCAACTTAGTTAGTCACATTTTTCCTATTATTATATCAACTCGATGGTGAGAGTACAATATATATATATATATATATATATTGTACTCTCACCGATCTGTGAGAGTACAATATATATATATATATATATATATTGTAACTTACAGAAAGGTGAATAAAAACTACAATGAACTTTCAATCGTTAGAAATCCCTAACCAACCAAAGCCAACACTTTGTAACCTACGAAAGATGTTAACAACCAAATGGTCATAGCAAAATCTACTTTTAAATAATAATAACTAAATAATAATAATATAGACTAATCTCAGGGTAATGTATAGGTATGGCTGTGATTAATAATTGATAATATTAGTGGCTTATAAATATAAGCTTTAAAAAATTAAATATACATGAACTAGTTCTAGTGCACACATGCTGCTATAATAAGAGCAAAATAAGCATTAACATGACAAATGTAAAACTATTACATCACCTTGGTTTTCATATTTTCTCTTAAAATATAATAACTCTTAAAATCTTAAGCATTTGACACAGAAAGGGTTATTTTACTTTCAAATTATTGTCCATCAGGTGGCGATTAAGTGATTCACATCAATCATTTGGAGATCCTATAAAGTTACAGAAATAGTGGGGAAGAAGAACAGGTTTAAACAAAAGGACCCAGGAAAGTTGGTGAGTAAATATTTTGAACTTGTCAATTCATGAAAGAGGGAAAACCCTCCATATCTGCCTCAGACAAGAATAAACAAGTCACTATCAAAAACGATAAAATGGCTCACATTAAATCTCATAATACTAATAATATAAATCTCAGAACTTACCAAACCCATAATAAAACCTTTTTAAAAGATAAAGAACAAGCTTAGTCTTAACTCTTAGCCTCCTATAATAACTATTCTAATCACTCTTCAACAAAAAAAGATAATTACTGTAGAGATCAAAGAAAACCAGAGGTTGAAAATTACTTTAAAACATTAGAGACTGGTAAGTGTAATTAAAACAAACAGCAAATAGAACAGGAAATCTGTATTAATAGCTCAAAATATAAAACAAATATATTTTCCAACTCTTACAAACAAACACAAAACTTTACAAAAACTAGTTTAAACACAATTGAGATTGGAAAGGATATAATAAGGCAGGAAACTCCTATCAATGGAAGTGGGGGATAACTGCAAGAGGGTGATAACTCTAAAGATAAAGTTTTAAATAATCACAATAAAGATAAAATGCTAATCAAAAATCTTGATGAATTTGAACACACTAAGATTAGAGAAAATAATTATTTAAAGAAAAATCACAGTATAGTAAATCATCCAATTAATAAGAACAACTCTAAATAAGAAATCTTATGCTGAGGCTATGATTATAAAAAATGAAATTCATCAAGAAAATAGACAATCTTTCAATTCTAATAAAAATTCCATTCTCACCATCACTGATTCTGACACAGATGAAGACCTTCAACTTGAAATACTAAATGAAATAATTGTTTTCAAACAGATCTCAGAAGAAGAATACCCAAGACATTAATACAAGATTAATAATTCCATTCCTAATTTACTCTTAAACTCATTTTCTAATTACATTAATGATAAAATCCTAATACTAGCCAAAATCATAATACTAGCCATAACTAATGATTAAAATAATCTATACAAATTTCAATCAATAAGTTTTATGTCATGGTGATGAACAAAGACATTTGGATGGGTATCAACCAAATTCTTACCCATCTGAGTGAGATATATTATGGTAGAGTTTAAAGCCTATGCTCAACAGAATGTGTTCAGGAATACTATAAAAAATTAAGAAGGAAAAATACTATTCACTATATATCTATCAATAGAGCCATCAACCTAGCTGGAACAGTAAAGATCTTCTTAATGGGATTTGGACAAACAGACTTGGAAAACATCATTGGCAAATTTGGTTGAATAACAAATTTCAAATATAAATATGACTGCAGGACTAATGGACAAATTCTTTCAGATACAGTTACCTTTTCCATTACCTTAGATAAAGGGGTGCACCCCAATGACCTCCCAACAATGATCTACTTACATGGATCACCAATGGTTGTCACTTTTCATGGTATAGCACCTAAATGCTTTTACAGCTTAGTAAAGACTCACCTCATTAGAGATTGTGAGGCCAGAATATGTAAAAACTGTGGCACAAAAAATAAAAGTACATAGATACCCAAAAAAGAAAAATAAGAGGATAAACAAGGAAAGAGAGAAATAAAAAATATCTCTATCAATTTTATCCAACTAGATGAGCTCAAATTGGAAACAGAAATTAACAGTAAAATGGCATGAGTACTGATACTAATGTTACAAATATAAAACAACCTTCAGAAATTGGATGCCTACTCAGTGAGATAAGTGAAACAACAATCACAGCCTTATTAAGCCTGACATATGGAAAATCAATAGACCAAACAGTAAAACATATATCAATATAATCACTACTCTGGACCTATAGGCAAATAGTGATATGCCTGAAAGAAAATCAAGTGACAGTGAACCTGGCTCAAATAAAACATTAACTAATTACTTCCCCAATAACATTATGACAGATAATGATCTTGAAGTTGATTCTACATGGTCTTCTATAGACTATGAAGTGGGTGAAGAAACTTCAAACTGAGATGATTCAAATAAAAATGATCCCATAGAAAAAAAAGATAAAAAAGTGAATAAAAAGAGCTATGACACAATCTCCCCACCCAATCTGAGCCAAAATAGTAATGAAGAACAGAAATAGAGAAAAATAGATTCACCATCCCCAGAGACTGAGGGCTGTCATACAATGACTAGAAGAGTGTGGAAAAAATTCAAGATTACCAGGAACAAGAAAATGAGCTTATATTGAAGGGCTAAATTCCTATATTAAATCAGATAAATCCCAGCCAGATGACCTATCAACTGAAGAATATAATCTATATGCAGAATATTCATTTGAATGGAACAGAGGTAAAAAATTATAATTACAATGCTGGAATAGAAAATGCCTAATGAGCGTATATCATGAAACACAAATTAAATGATGCTAAGTTTCTTTGCGATTTATGCTCATGGACTTAACACATTTAATAGAGTTCATGCAATAAAAGATTGGATAAATAAACATAAACCCAATATAATATGCATGGCCAAAACTAAAATTCATAATAAACCCAATATAATATGCATGGCCAAAACTAAAATTCATAATAATTCCAAATCATAAAATCCATTTAATCTTTCAAAGTCTCAGCTATTTCAATTGCTCAATCTCAATGACTGCTGCCAGAGGAGTGACAATTGTAATCAATCCCAGACTAGACTCTCCTACTAGCTTTAAAATGTTACATCTTGATTCAATCAGATTAATCATACATTTAATCTATCATCAATTTCAGATCAATATAATCTACCTATACTTGAAAAATGATCAAAACATAATTAGAAATGTGATCAACATCATAACTCAGTCATCACATCTAATCAATCCCAAATAATCATTATGGGTGATTTCAATGTAACGTACAACAAATTCAATAAAAAGTATGTTCACTGTCTCAACAGAGTTGTAATGTGTGGAGAAGGTCTATTCCTCAACAATGTCTTCTCCTTCTACACAAAGAAGACCACTTATTGACCTAATTTATTATTCACCGAGTTTGCTATTTAACATCGACAGTAAACTCTGGCCTGTATCCCTCTCTGACCACCTTGCTCTAAATATAGGTCTGGGGAATTTGACATCAAGAGGGCAATCATTGATGGAATGGACACAACTATTAGACTGCCACTGAAGTAAACAACTCCAGAAAATCTATTCTCTGAAGCATATATCTGCTTCAATAAAATTGACATCCTGAGAATGCTGATGGAAGAGGCTTAGTTCTCCTTCATCACCATTCTCTAATACATAATCAATGAAATCACACTCAACAAAAATGAACCAATAAGATTGCTCACAGATCTGGAGTCAATAGACAATGAAATTAGAGCAACCACACCATTCATCTTAAGTACCACATTTTCTGAATGAGTCCTTGCCCTCAAAGATAAATATAAAGACCAACAGAAATCTCTGGCAGAATATTTATTCATCAAACAGGCTCAGAGATTTCTATCAGACCAGTGGTGTTGGTCTAGTAGTTGCATTCAATAGGCAATTGGAGGAAGAGATAAGAAAGCTGTACCACAATTATTAGTAATAAAAGACAGTCCACTCATAGGTTCAGAGATGATAAATACAATTTGGCAGTATTTTTGAGCAAGGCTTCAATTAGAAAAGAGTGGGGACTTCAATGAGGCCATATATCTTGACCTGAATAGTTCTCATGATATAACTTGGAGAAGATATGGCTTAAGATTAGGGGTCTTCCAGAAATAATTTATCCAAGGGCACATGGAATATGAAATTCATCCTCTTTTATTTGGAAAGATTACCAGCACCCATAATCAAAGCCATGATTGGCCACCTTACACAGGGTTATAGGGAGATCAAAATTTTTTATGCTATATCCCTTGTTCCATTTTTAAAAAAGAGAAAGGAACTCTCTGATCTAAATGACCTAAAACCCATTTCGATAATCCCCCCTATTAATAAAAATAATTGAGCAGCTAATCAAAGATCAAATACAAAACAAAATCCTCAACTTTATTGTAAATGATGAATATGCTAAGAAGGGGGAGTCATTGATTAATGCCACCAGCCAAATGAAGCTTCTTCTAGATTATATTAGGGCCAAAAGAATATCTAAGCCAATCACTGTCCAACAGGTTATTGAGGCAGTGTTCAACTCTGTCAGACCAAACATCCTGATAGACATCCTCCAAGAATATGAGGTGCTGATGGTCTATCTTAAAAATAATTGCAACCATCATGATGAATGGCAAAATCACTCCTAGGTTTGGTCCTTTTGTCTTGATCTCTCAGGGATGTCTGCTCAGCATATTATTATTTATAGAATATATTAATATGCTGCTGAGAGAGATTGAGAGATCACTTCAGGGAATATATGTGAGGTCACTTCAGAGAATATACATGGCTGTCATTGGATGGAAGATAAGGCACATCAGTTATATGGATGATGTATTAGTCTGTCTCCTTTCCAGTAAGTATATACCCAAATTAGAAAAAAAATATCAATTATACCAACAATTTCAAATTGAAATTTAACATGACCAAATCACCAACATGGAAATTGCTGAACAGAAAGAGAATAAAATCAAATTTCATGGCAAATCCACAAAAATGTTTAGATTTTGACTTTTGCAAATCAAACAGATTGATGAGGCACCAAATTGAAGAATCACTACGAAGCTCAATACAATGTACAATCACTTTACTTACTGGGCTATATATCTCACTACAAAGTAAGGTTATACTACTCAACTCACTGGTGTTCCTGAAAATCAATTTATTTTCTGAATGGGATATGCCCATCCAAAAATTTCACTAAAAAAGTAAATGCATTTTGTACTAAACTGTTTTGGTGATAAAAGTTCACCACTATCAGTCTCCAAGCATTACAAACACCAAGAAGACTTAATGGCCTTTCCCTCCATTCTATTTAAACACTAATTATACAAAATAACTATAATACACTATTTAATATAATAAATAAATACCCAACCATATCATCCAAAGAATATATCATCCTACAGGTCAGACCCCACCCACTAATAACAAGTGGATTAGTTTTTTATACACAAATATTCAAAAGGTAATTGACATAAGAATTATTACTAATTGAAAATCTCCATGATGCTAAAAAATATGTTTGAAAATCTTTTTTTCTTTATTTTTTATATGATTTCTTAAATGAAATGTAATTGAATTACTACAATGAGTGGAATAAATATTTTTTTTAATCCATCCCTTTTTATTTTAGTACATAATCTTAAGGATCTGCAATAACCTATTATAATATAGAAACTAAAAGTATAAAATTATATATAAAGATTTTTTTCCTAAAATAAATCAAGAGCAAGTTAAATAAAGCTATGCCTAAAATCTATTATTAAGTCTTTTAATGTTTTTTTTAAGTTTATACATGAAAGTTGCTACTTGATAATTAGCCACTGTACATCGCTTGGTGGTGCTGTTTCTGTACAAAAACGTTTCAATATAATGTTTCCAGGCTGGGACAAAACAAAACACTTTTTTTTTATTTAAAAATGTACATTATTTTTCTAATAGCAAATGAAATGTTTAAACAAAAATTTTTAAAAAAATAATTGATTAACAAACTAATTAGCCTGAATTAAGTGAAATTTCATTCAATTAAATTGCAGTGTGTAGTGCTGGAATATGTAGGGAGACTGATGGTTTTTCTGATCTGAAGAATCATACAAAATATGCATTACTCTGATCAAACCAAGCTAATGATTTCCAAAACTACATGCAACCTCAGACAAGTTTACATTATTCTTAGCATTCTACATTAAATGTCAAAAACAAAACACCTTTCTTTTTATTTAAAAATGTACGCTATTCTTCTAATAGTAAATTAAATGCTTAAACAAAATTTACAAAAAAAAACAAAAAACTCTTGATTAACAAACTAATCAGCCTGAATTAAATTAAATTTCAGCACGTACCATTGGAATGTGCAGGAGAGTAGGAATGATAGTTTTGCCAATCTGAATGATTGTCCTCTGTCAAACCAAGCTTATGATTTGTCTTGTAGCTCTTCTTGTGAAAACATGCCTATTCGAATGACTTTTGGGAAATGGTGTTTGCCTCTACTCTTTTGCAGTTCTTTTCACCTTCCAAGCTATGTAAGAAATCACAGGGATGGGCTCACAGTTATTAGTATGTAATAGTATGTCAGGTAAGGTATAAGATCATTACTTCGAATGCACATTAAAAGTTATGGCCTGTTGAATTACGTACCCCTCACATTATATGGTAGCAATCTGTGAAGTGTGTGTTATTTGTATAGTGTTGTGAAGCACATCAGTGGGCCACAATATTTGTGTGCAATGCCATCTAGGCTTGCTAATGGGTAATAGAAACAGAACTGTTCTATATGCCATAAGTCCGACTGTGTAAATGGTATATTTCTGTGTTTTTGCACAGAAACAGCACCAACAACCGTTGTACAGTGGCTAATTAAACACTATCTGAATGTCTATTTTAGATTAAGCATAACTCAATGAATATGTAACCAAAACAAGTAAATCACCCTTTCATTAGGCTGTGAATTAAAAGCACTCTAAATGTTGAACAAGGTATCAAGAGTGGAATACTTTGGAGCTCTGATGTTTTAAGCAAACATTTCACAACATTGTTGATAATTCAGAGTAAAATTAATTTATTATTCAAATTGATTATGTCACTTAAAATTTCTTTAACTTATAAACAATTATTCAAAGCTGGAGCCAACATCTCACTTTTAACACCTTGACTGAAATAATTAAATAAGATTTAATATGTAAACTTTTGAGTTTAATGACTTTTAAGTGTCATAATCCATCTGGCTGATAAATTAAATTCACTCTGATTTACCAACATTGTTGACAAAAGTATGGTTAAAACATCAGAGTTCCCAAGAATAGATGGATTTATTCTATTCTTAATCCTTTGTTCAACATTTATAATGATTTTATCTTATAGCCTAAGAGAGGTTGATTTACACACTTTGTTTGGATGAAAATGTATGTACAATATATACATAAATATTCAACAATTTGATATCCATAGATTTTTTTGTCCAGGTGAATTGTGGTCCCTAATATAAATTGTCTCTGAATTCAGCAGTATGTAATGTTTTGTTGACAATTTTATTATAGTTGCACAAGATAATATATTCAGTATTATTGTTAGATACATTTCTCTAAGTCTGTTAATTCTTGTAGTTAGTTTGGGGATAATTCAAAATAGGCAAGAATGGAAAATAACATTTTGGACACCATTTTAGCTGAGTCAGAAAATCTGAGTGAAACCTTATGGATTTTTATTTACATATTCATGGCTTCTTTTACAGTTAATTTAGTTAACAATGAAATTTTGTTGACACTTCATTGTGATTCTTATCCAAGCTATTATAGATATTCAGGAAAACTAATACAATATTCTTCCTCAAAAAGCTGTTGAAATAAATATAAAAAAAACATTATTTTTTAATTTATATCATGATAATTATCCTCCTTTTCTCACCTTATCTGGAAGTCCACATAATAACTGGTATTAAACATAATTACCTTAATTACATCAATTTTTAAAACTATAGTAACCAAGATTATACAATTAAAAAAAAAAAAAATTGATTTTGAATACACCTGCATACAATGTTTTTTTGTTTTTTTTTCATAAGCAATTTTAATCATTTAATAAAGTCTGTGTTCTTGAATTTGAATTGTATTTTAAAAAAAAAAACTTAAATTCTAATTTCAAGACTTTCGTAATAAATCTCAATTAAATCTGTTTAACGAAAAACCTAAAAAGAAAAGCAAAGAAAACAAACCTAACTACAAGAAAAACAAGCTATTTATAATTTATTTAAAATTTATAATTGAACTTAAACTTTTACCCTTTAATAAACTAAAGTCGAAAAGTTTTACTTATCAATACACACACAAATATATAATTTAATGTGTCTGTATGTACACACGTTATATATTGTGTTTTTAACTTATGTTTTTTTTTAGAAATTAAATTAAAGCTGCATTTATGACCAAAAATAATTTTAGATTATTTATCTCTCACTTTCTGATTACCTTTATTACTTCTCCTCCCATACACTTTCTTTTGCCTAATTTCCATTTCAATACATAAGTGTTACAATGAAGATTTTTATTGTTATATAATGAAAATAAAAACAATTAGAAAACTAATATACGGTGACATTCAAAAAAGTTTTGATTTTCATAAACACACACACATATATATATATGTAACAAATCGCTTATGTTAATGTTTAATATAACATACAGTATTAGCACCTGAAAATGCTTTCAATACTATACTTCATATTCATTACAATTTAAAGTAAACTGTATGAAATGTGTTATGTTTAAAATAATTTCAAAATTGATACATATCTCAAAGCAAGATTGAAATTGTTTATATAAATATATTGGAAAATTGAAATATATAAAGATATACAATTTACAAAAACCTAAAATGGAATATATATACTATTAATATAGTCGTATTGGCAAAATTACTATAGGCTGGTTATATCTTTTATTTATTTATAAAAAAAAAAGTATTGCTATACTAATATGCTCAATATTATATTTGGAATTATATATATATATGAACATGAGTAAATAGTGAATATTTTAATGAACATTTGAATCTGATCTCACCAATAGATAGATTGAATTAGATATCAATGTACAAAACTTATTTTGTCATGTCTACCCCTCTACTTTTCCCTTATGCTGCACAATATGTTTCAGATTTATAATTATACTAAACATAATATATTTAAAAAATATTTTTACATTGTGGAATATATTATAATCTATAATTAATTGTTTGCTTCTATAACTTTCAAACATCAAAACAATTTGGTGAATGAAATGGCAAAATTAATGAATTTTATGCAGGATTAAATCTCTTGACCTCTGGTATTAAAATACTTTGTGAGTGGATCTTTTTTCATCTTGCTTGTATTTAGTTTTGTTATGCTTATGTATATATTAAATAAACTTGAATCTAAAATTTGAAAGAAAATTGATAAAATATATACAAACTAATAATTGGATATAATAATCTTCACTTTCAAGAATTAACTTTTATTGCTGAATTAAGTTTTTTTTTAAATTTTTGAATTATTTTTTCACATTGCTCAAAAAAATTTTTTTATTTTTATCCATTGTTTTTAATATGTATTTGCTTTCTAAATTCCAGAAATTCTTTTGATATTTAAATTATAACTACAGCTGTCCAACTAAGATCATCTACTCAAAACATTCAAACCAGATTTATTTCAACAATAATTTCTTTCAGTAATGACACTGATATACGTAGAAATTACTTTGTTTTTCAATATTCATCTTTCAATAAATCTGAAATCCATAGGTAAATACTCTGGTCAACCCTTTTCTTTAGAAAAAAAACCATAGCCATTTTTTAAAATAATTTGTGTATTCATTCAAATTTAATTCCACTTTTAATTGCTATTACTAGTACTGCTACTACTATTGCTATTACTACTACAACTTCTCCTATTCCTACTTTTACTCTTACACTGACTATGACTACTATTCCTCCTACTACATCTATTATTATCTTTCATAGAACCATATTTAATAAAGCAAAACAGATTACATGATGTGTTTTATCTAAATGCTATTGAAATAATTATTAAAAAATTAAAATAATATAGAGGTAGGCATATGGCTCATAATATTTTGAAAATAAAAAACAGTTCACCATTAGATGAGCTGATTTTATTTGAGATATTACAATGTAAGCTAAAGGTACTGAGGTTTAGTTTCTGCTTTTTTATTTCTGATTATCTTGATTGTTGATTTCTATTATATAGGCTTGAATGTAAATGCAAGTGACACTCATTGTCAATGAAAATTTTTTGTTTCATTATTTTGTTTATCTCTTTACATATATTATGCAGTTTTTTTAAATGTTTGGATACTTTATTTGGGTTGTTGTTATATAAAAATGTATACTTTGTGTACTATATGGCATAAAGAATGAATACACTGATCTGCGTGTCAGAAGAAACTCCTTTTTGAAATGAATCAAAAAGGCTAGTTATATTTGTTTTTATATTTTTGGTGAATGTGAGTGTTATTGACCAAATATTATTGATGTCTTTGCATGAAAAAAGTATTTATGTTTTTCTAAATCTTTATGGCAAAGAGAGCATTTATGGTTAACATTTTAGCAATTTCTATTAAACCTTATGAAGTGTTGTGTGGATAGTGAATTGTGTCAGAAGATGTAATAGTGAATGTATTTCTCTGTACTTGAATTAATTTGGGTTGGTTTGAAAACCAATTTTTTTATGAATCATAATGAGGTGATTAGGTTGCGGTTTGTCTATGGGAGTGGTAATTTTTTGATTATGAAAGTGAGACATGGGTGAAGTTCTAGACCATTTTTCAAGAGTAGATTTTGATTTTTCTTATTGATATTGCAATTAACTTTTTTCCTTCAAGAGTTTCCTGTATAGTTAGTCTATTTGATTTGAGAGTACTTTCATGTAAAATATTGCTGGAGTGTAGTATAAAATTTTTGTTATAATTAGTATGTTGAGAAGTGATATTTTTACATAGAGTGATAAATAGAGTTTTGTTAGAAAGTTGACTACAATTTATATTTTAATTTAAAGTTTGTTTTGAATAAGTGATCACATTGATTAATGATGTTACTGCCTGTGTAAATATGCCAGTAACAGGATTTTTCCATGCTGAAAAAAATAATTTATATTTGTTTGTATAATCTGAAAGAATCTTTAGAAGTTGGGGGAGGGGTGTTTTTAGATGGCAAAAATACTGAGACATCATCCATGTAAAATATACATGAGATGCTGATGTTTAGACAGGGTATACAGATTTTAGGTATTTAATTTTTTATGGTGATAGTTTGGAGATTTATGTAGGCAATGAATAGCAAGGCATTAAGAAGTATCCTTGTGGGATCAATTGGTGTGGCATAATTGGGATGAGGTTTTGCCATTTACAATAATGAATATTTTATGGTTTAATAGTAGTTTAATAGTAAATATAAATAGACCTTTGAGACTATTTAGTTCCAAAATTTTAAAGTAATTTTATAGGGATCATATCAATACCTGTCTCTATGACTAGCTGAATAATAATTGGACTGCAATATTTGTTGAATTTTAATGTTTTTATAGTTGCTTTAAATAGAATCATTGTTCATTTAATCACTGATTATTTCTGTGAATTATATTATATATACTATTGGATGTAATATAAAGTTGCATTTTTCTCTCTTATTACTGATTATTATTTTAATGGCAGGAGATCATATTGAAGTTGAATGTAAATTTGTTTATGTGGAAACCATTTATTGTGTTGTCATAAATACAAAAAGTTATAATTGATATAATCCTGGTATTTTATATAAAACATTTGTAAGGTTAGAAATGTATGGAGTTGCAAATTTATTAAGATGTGCAAATACAAACATTGGGGTTCCATCCATTCCAGAATAATAAGAATCTAGTATTGACTTGTATGTCTTGCATAAAAACACATATTCTCAATCTGTTGGGGGTACACAGAGCACAAAACAATAAAAAAGGTGAGCATAAATATATAAAAAATAGACAAAAGTATGAAAAAATAATTATTGAAACCAAAATAATAAAAGAAACATTCTGTTAATATAAAAATTAAATGTCATCCTTAGAAATAAGTAAATACATATAAGTAACACAAAAGATACTTTGATATTAATTATTTATAATTACACAAATAAATAACTTCCTTGAATCTGTTATGCAAAACAAAGCTTTACATAAGAAAATGTTATGTTTAAAATTGGCACTCTGTGTTCTCTTTCTATGTTTGGTTGATACCTTCATTTTATTTTTAATCCAGCTACTGCAGAAAATCCTATTTCACAAAGGTAATGTAAGAAAAGATAAAGATATATAAAGTACCTTTTCTTTCAGTGCAGCAAAGGAAAGATAAATAAATATAGAAAAACATATTAGAACTTTAAAAACCATTGGCAGGTGGGAACAATCAAAGGTGATATGGAAAGTTGGGTTCTGAATACAGACCACTGGTATAAATTATTTAGGCATGAAAATAATTTTATCCAGTTTGCCATATGATAATTGTAATAGATTTAGAAAGGCTTTTTTGTAGACTGACATTAAAATGTACATATGTTTGATCCAGCATGAATTTTCCACAAATGGCATCTGGTTGCATTTTAATGGTAGATTTAACTTAAACTAGGATAAATAGCAATATGTCCATCTGTTATAATTTCTGATTAAAATGTGAGGTTTGTTTAATAATGACTTTTGGCTAAGCATTTTTAATTTTGTTTTGCAATTGAATGGGATGATTGCTTTAGTGCTAGAAATTGAATGGTATGACTGCTTTAGTGCTAGAAATTTGGGGTGATCATGGTCTGTTTGTGATGTTAATGTGATTTTTATAGATGTCATGATACTTAGGATTTTTGTTATAGTGTTGTTTTAATGAAATCAAATATTAAAATGATTATTTTTCAATCATTCATATATATATATTCACACATAAATATTATTATATATATATATATATATATATATATAATTATTTAAGTTGACTAATATCACTAATCAAGACATATACATAGAGATAGACTTAGGTCAAGTCGCACCTTAGCAACTAAATGTGAAAGAAGAAAATGATAACAGTAAAAATTTAAATAGATCTGTAAGTTTAAAACTGTATATACAAACAATAATAATAATAATAATAATAATAATAATAATAATAATAATAATAATAATAATAATAATAATAATAATGATGATGATGATGATGATGATGATGATGATAATGATAATAAAAAGAAGAAAAAGATAAGTCACAAAAGATTTGGACAAAGAATATATCAGTATATTTGTACAAAAGATGGGATGATTGTGTTAAGAGGATTGTTGAGTGTTATAGTAGTAAGGAATGGGATAAAAGAATAGATTTATTAATAAAGAATAGGGAGTTAGAGAGATGGAGAAATAGTTTGGAGAGTAAAAAGAGTTTAAATATATATATAAAAATAAAAAGAATTTAAATATATATATAAAAATAAACAGAATATTAGGTTTGAGTTAATATATGATAATAGTAAGGAAAATAGTTTATTGTTTAAGGCTCAAATGAGATCTTTAGCTACAAGAGAATATACATGTAAATGAAAAAAATATGGGAATTTATTTTGTAAATTATGTAAGGAAGGAAGAGAAAATATTAGGCGTTTGTTAATTGAATGCAAATGCTTGAAAACAGAAAGGGTACATATAATAAAGTTATAACTGAAACACAGGCTTGTTATATACCTGTGGCTATATATATGTAATATAGGGTATATGAGCACAGACTTTCACACCACCCACCTCTCTCCACTCTATCTAATAACACTGATACACCTAAACACATATATGCTGAAAAGATAAATAATCACCAATATACATATTTCATGCTAAACCAGCAATCATCAGTTGGTCTAGACTATCATCTTTACACACATATATAGTATAAGTGCTCAGATATATATTAAGATAGACTATCCTCATAGTTTAATGGACAGGCTTCAATCCACTCCACACTCCAACTCTTCAACCATCCTTCCAATTGAAAATCTGATGATGGAATGCTCAAAGGCCACCCTGAGGCTGAGATTATTGTCACACCCATGTTGACCTAAGGTCAATCTGAACCCTACATGTACAGGACATAATCCATTTAATACATATGCAAGGATGGGCAGACATCTCTATAATGTAATAACTGAAACACAGGCTTGTTATATACCTGTGGCTATATATATGTAATATAGGGTATATGAGCACAGACTTTCACACTACCCACCTCTCTCCACTCTATCTAATAACACTGATACACCTAAATACATATATGGGTGTGACAATAATCTCAGCCTCTGGGTGGCCTTTGAGCATTTCATCATCAGATTTTCAATTGGATGGATGGTTGAAGAGTTGGAGTGTGGAGTGGATTGAAGCCTGTCCATTAAACTATGAGGATAGTCTATCTTAATATATATCTGAGCACTTATACTATATATGTGTGTAAAGATGATAGTCTGGACCAACTGATGATTGCTGGTTTAGCATGAAATATGTATATTGGTGATTATTTATCTTTTCAGCATATATGTGTTTAGGTGTATCAGTGTTATTAGATAGAGTGGAGAGAGGTGGGTGGTGTGAAAGTCTGTGCTCATATACCCTATATTATAATAAAGTTATGGAAGAATAAATATGAAAAAAATGATTATACAGAAAGTGAATTATTGGTTTTTATGTTGGGTTTGGGAAAAGATAAGGGGCATTTAGATATAAAAGTTATAGAGTTGACAAAGATCTTGTTGTGGAAATGGGATGGAGCAGATTATGGGAAAATTTAGAGTGGGGAATGAAAAATAAAGTGGCCAACAAGTTTATCTAGGCATAATTGCTGAGTTATTCTTGACTTCATTTAAGGAGAAGCCATAATACATCACATCACATCAAATTGTGCTCATTAGAATATAAAATATACTGATAACAGGTATGAATTTTATTTTCCTAATAACTATAAGATAAAAAACTAATTGATAAATAATAAAAAGAGAAGAGAAATACAAAAAGGCAACTTAGATTGATTGCATAATTGACTTAGATGTCCAGCATCCATCCATGATGTCTGCCAGCTCAGACACATTTAAAAGTTTCTATGCACAGGTTGCAAAGTCACTATCAATGGTTATAAAAAAGTGAAAATAATCTGTGATTGTTTTTCTTAAAGAAAATGCAGCCAACGCCTAGATTTCAGCATTTTACTGCAGATCTGATGAAACTAGATATCACCCCAAAAACTATTGAAACCAACATTAATGCTACAAAAGAGCCCTGGTTTAATGATGGCCTTAAAAAATCACTGAAGTCTTTAATCAAACCATACCTAAGGATCTTTTCAATTCATTTAAATGGTTTTTCACAGAATGTGCTATTGTCGTAGCAATTACTGATAAAAAGTGTTCACTCTATAGGTTCCCTAGGGAGCTTCTATTCGAAGTCATTAATAAAAAAAAACTATGGAATATTATAGTTTGTGTGAGAGATCATCTGAATCTGCATTATTTGACTATTGAATTTGTAAATGAAAAAGGCAATGAAATGTTCCATCAATAAATCAAATCTCTGGGATAATACATATTAGTTATAGTCAATCCCAACAGAGAAAACTTTATTACTGGTCTAATTAAAAATACTTATCTAGGTTACTCTGACACAGATTTTACTAAACTAATAAAACCATTCAGGAAGGTGATAGATTTTCAGCCTGTATATATGAAAAATACACCCATCTCAATACTAACAAACAGTTATAGATTCAAAGTAAAATTGGGAGAGAACATAAATTCCAAAAATATTCCAACACAAATTACAGACCAAGAAGCATTATTATTTCTTGTTATAAATGGTCTCAAACCACAACATGATCATCTAATTAGCAATTTTCCAGCTTTATATTGTAATTATTGTAAAATGAAAGCACACCCCTTGCATCAATGCCCCAAAGAAGATTTGATGTACCTTTGACAGACCATATTATTGAGGGAAAAATGATGTTGACACCAGCAATAATGGAAAAGTGATTCTGCATACTACAAGTCTCAACGGCATTGAAGTTTCTTCCCCTGCTAATCCAGAAACCTCACCTCCTCTTAATAAAACTTTCCTCAAAATAATGGAATCACTCACAGTTTTTTCATACCAGATGGTACCAGAAACTTCACAAATTACTAGAAAACCAGGTCAGCTGGCAAAAAAAAACCAATAATAATCTGAAGAAACTCAAAACTCTAGAATATGAAAGTAGTGATCATGATTCCCCTTCTCTAATCGCTAGATAGCAAGCTAACATCATGCCAAGTTACAATGCCTCTCCAATTGCCATGTACTCTTTGGAAAATAGTCCAATGGAAGAAGAAACAGATAATGATACAAACATAAGTAAATTTTAGTCAAAGCAAGAGTTATAGATCACATGACCCTTTCTCTTAAGCTTGTAAGTTATAAACAATGAGGATTGCCAGACCCATATAGCTATTTGAGTTGGATAGCTGGGTTTGAAGACGTATAGATGTCTGAAAATTTCAGATTTTCCACTCAATAGATAACTTTTAGATAAGTGCTTGGCTTTTGGTTGGTATTTTTAGATCCAGTGTCTGAACCTACCCTGACACCTCTCTGAGGAGTGCCAAAGCATGAAACCATGGTCAGAGGTTTGGGAAGAGGTTCCTGACAGAGATATTTTAAGTGCTGGCTCTGGCTAAGCATTTATTATAAAGCTTGTAGAGGAATGGGCAATCCTCATTGTTTATAAGTAAAGTTTCTCTTGAAAATTTCCTTCACAGATAGAAAAACAAGATCCAGAAATATTTCCCCCAAATCTACAGACAATAATTAAACACTATATATTTATTGATCCATTAAAATATTTTAAGGCTTTCTTTGTTTAAATATTTAAATTTATCTTAGATATGAAAAAATTTTTTTTCTAGGCTTAAATTTTGATATATATGTGAACACACATAAAAATAATGGATATTAAAATAAGAGTTTTTAATGTTAGAGGGTTAAACTCTCCAAAAAAAATTGATCTCCTCACTAAATAGTATGACATTGTTAAACCGCAGATCATGGGCATTATCGAAACAAAAATCTACAGTGGCTCACTAATCAACCCTATAGATAAGCTAAATTCCAAGGGCTAAACATCCTTCTCAAACACATCTGACACTGCTTCAGCGGGTACAGGCATTATCATTGATAAAGCCTGTCCATTTAGTTCTTTCAAAAATTCTGCATATTGATGCGCACTTACTAATAATTACATTTACTCATAAAGCCATCACCTTAAATGTATCATTTGTCTATATTCCTCTAGGCCCCACTATTGTAAACATATTTATTCAAGTACTTAATTCCAGATTAACAAAGGCTGTGTATCTGACTATTATTTTGGGAGATTTCAACCTGACATGCCAGACCTTCACCAGCAAATGATTTCATCAGCTGTCTTTTCTGATGATGAGTGGAAGAGGCTTTCTGCCAGAGTAGGTTGTGCCATTTTACAATGGTAGACACACATCACTTATAGATCTGGTTTTCTATTCACCATCATTACACAACATGATATGTATTCAATTGAAGAATTACCCCCTTTCTGATCATGCAGCTGTTTTAGTGTCACTGGATATTAATTTTGATATTAGAACAACAATTAATACAGGAAAGACCTTCAGAGTTCTACTACCATCATGTACATCAGAATATCTCTTTTCAGAAGTATACATATATCTTCACAAGTTGAAGAGTATTGCAATGGATCCAGTCCAAGCATGGTGTGCCTTTACTAATCTGCTTTCATTTAACATTGATCATCTTACCAGAACAACAGCACCCCCAACAAAACTATTAAAGCTTATGGATGATACTTATAAAAAAATTATTGACACTTCCTAATCAAATCTGAATTGTCCCAGTCTGATAGCTTTAAAGAAAACATATCAATTGCTAACAAACAAGCTTAGAGAATATATCTCCATTAAAAAGGAAATATTATATTTAAATAAGCCACACATGTATACCAGAAACTTCATTAGATAGGTGCTAGGTCACCCCTCCCAAGTTCGATTCCCAACAGCTATTAAAATTCAAACTAAAATTGTCTATGAAGATTTTATGTTGGAGCATCTTTACACATATAGAGAAAAATTTCAGAGACCTCACCAGTTCTAATGGCCTTTTCACATGATAGATTAGAAAATGAATTTAATATTACTTCAAAAGATTTCATTCAAAATATAGAAACAATGCCAGACTCAAGCCTTCCTGGTACAGATGGAATTCCCAAGTTTGCATACAAACATATTGATAAAATTGCAGCACAATATATGCTTAACCTAGTCTCTTATCTTACTAAAGACATGTATAAAATACAGGGCTTATATCATATTATGCTTGTTCCATTCATGAAAAAAGTTAATCTCAAATACTATAAACCTACATCCAATTTCAATGTGCTCCCTTGGCATAAAGATAATAGAATCAGTGATAAAAGATAAAATAGAGCCATTCATTATACCAAACTTATCAAAAATGTAATTTGCCAAAAAGAATCCTTGACAGGACAAGCAGCCTTTTTATTCAAATTAACTATAGAAACTGTTAGTGATAATAAAAATACAGTCCAATTGTCATTCAACTAAACATTGTACCGGACACCCATCCAACAAGCAATCTAAACTCAAAGTTGGATTCAAACCCAGTCTAACCAACGATTTTACTACAGACCAAACTGAATTCAAACCCAACTCACGAGCTCAGATCACTCAATGGATGATATATATCAATGGTACATGACTATGCACCAAGAAACTAGCTCAATGGATGATGATGATGATTGAGACTCCTGATCTGACTCTAATAATGTATATAGAATAACTAAGAATATTTCTAAGTCAATTCATATATGTATGTTTGGGATGCCAATACAGACAGCGAGCATTAATATTAAAATAATTATTGAATAATAAAGAAAGTTAAAAACCAAATGTGTTAATAACATGTTTAATAATAATAATAAATATTTGTTCAACTTTTATGATTAAGCTTATATGGATTACCTCTAGTCTTTAAAATGGGACTTATAATTTACGATAAAAATGGCAGTCATTATTATATGCCAATAACTATTACACAATATTATAGGAGGATTATATGTGTCTATGCCCTGACAAGTAAATAAAGGTAGATAAAGGTAGAAATTATTATTCCAATTCTAAAAGAATGTGATATTTATTTTCACATTCGTAAATCAATTCATGGAAAGTATGATAACTATCAGGGCATAACTTTACTGTTCAACAAGAAGTTTATTTAATAAGAAATGAATACGAAGTTGTTTGACTTTAATAAAATCAATTCATCATGATTTACAAGCATGAGAGTGGGGCTTTATTTGAACTGAAAAATAATGGTGCTGATGTCTTATGAGCTATAAAATGTATATGAAAAATAATGGCATGTCGGTGATTTAAGTAGACGGTGGTTTGTGTTTAACAAGTCTTTCTGCCCTATCAAGGAGACATGGAACACAGGGAAAGCCAGACTGAGTCATAGATGTGAACCTTTGGTGTTCCAAATATAATATGAATGAGGGAGGAAGTGCATTCTTCCAATTTAATTAAACTCACAGTAATATCACCAAGGACAAGCCTATGAAGCAGGAGATGGCTCGCGTAAGCAACATTCCGAAAATGATGATTTGGTAATCATCATGTTTAATTAATAAAACACATTTTATATAAGGAATGCTCTACATGATGACCTGATCAAGTTAAATTAAAGTCAAACATACTTTAACTAAAAGTACTTACCACAATTATATAATTATAGGAATTATACCCTAAATATCATGCCCCCCCCCTGAATATTAATAGAAAGTATAAAATTTGAATTAAAATATATTCATTTATTTTTATTGATCGACCTTTAATAAAACATTTTAACCTTATTAATGTGAATAAATAAATATTAGGAACTCAATACAGTGGCTGGGAGCATATATTAGAAAATGGCCAATAGTCATTATCAGCCATTAGTAAAAATAGCAACATTTAATAAATCCTTCAACTCGGTAATTAATGAAACTGTATTAAATTAGTTCTAGTGGGAAAGAATTACGACAAAACTTAATATTATATTATAACAAGGTAAGTGTAATGAAAAATTATTATCGAGTTGAAATTTTATTGGCATATAATCAAAAATAAATGATATTAATAATCATCTAGCAAATAGATAATAAGGTTAGATAAATGAACTGCCATCATAAGGAAAAAAGAAAATTAACATAATACTAATTTTAAAGACTAGAGATTAAGGTAGAGCATTACTCCATAATTTTAGATAGCATAAATAAAAAGAAATTTTTTACAGTAGATAGCTTGAAAGGTGTTTTAACTTAAAGTTCAGAACAGGCCAGTAAGTTGCAGTTCAAAAGAAAAGATTTTATCCATCCTTCCATGGCTGGTCAGAGGTGAAACGTAGACACGTATTTTGTAAATTATTTGAATGACATTTTGATTGATTCTTTCAGATTTTGGGCAGCACGATTGGTGTGAAAGAAGTTTAGTTTATCAGCTTCATTGAATATCTTCTGAGGACTTCATGCCCAGTGGTCAGATTCTCAAAGTTAGCCCCTCACCATGTTGAAGACACTATATAGATTTATAATTTAAAGACACACATAGATTCTAGTAGCACTTCTTTCACAACAAATATGGCTTCTCCCTCTCCAAACTTTTCCAGGCCATTTATACCTGTTCACTCTGGTTTCCTCCCTATTCTGATTCTTGATGCCTTAAGGCTAATACTTCCTACTTTATCAAAGTTACAAATTTTATCAATTGGTTTTTGATACATTCTCTTGATAAGGCTTTCAAACTCATTAACTTTGAATTCATTTTCTAATTAGAAAATGAATTTGTAAATCAGAAAAACGATTTTAATTAGGAACCATCCTTACATTTTAAATTATTATCTTTTTTTCTAATTAATAAAACTTTCCCCATTGTCTTTGGAAAAGGACGATCTAAAAGCTTATCGAAAGAATGTAGCTTTTAATCACTAAAATTTGAACAAACTGTTTAAAAGTAAAACAAAACATTCTGACGCAATGAAACTTTATAATGAATATATATATTTAAATATTTATAACTATATACATACAATCCACACAGTTACAATATATATAAATTCATGAATAATTTTATCATGAATTTATTAATGACATTGATGAGTTTAAAAATTAAACTAGTTGGTTTTAACATATTTTTGTATAATACTGTTTTTTAATGAAACTAGTGTGTATTGAACATATAAAGCCCCATTGCATTCAGAAATTCATGGTTAGTACTAGGGTTTGAATTGAGCTACATGTGAGATATCCTGAAGCTAGGATCGAACTTAGATCCAACTGCTTCAATATTGAAGCCACATTTGACATGATTTCCATCAGTAATCTCCTTAAAACTCTGCAAAAACACTCAGTTCCCAACACCTATCTAAACTTGCTTGCTATCCTACTTTTAAACCGGGAGATTTATGTTTCCCTAAATGGGAAAACTTCACCTCCAATAGAACCACATCAGTCCATTCCTCAGGTCTCACCTCTCAGCACCTTATTGTTCACTGCCTATATCAACCCTCTTATAAAAATAATAGAAAATGAATTCTCAGGAGTTTACATCTACCATCAATCACAACATCTCATGCATCACATATATGGATGGTATAGCAGTATTTCTATCATCCCAAAAGCAAATTCTCAAACTTCTGAAGATACTTACCCATTTTACAAAAGAATATAAACTGACATTTAATATGCAGAAATAATGTGCATGGTAGATCTTCACCTGTAATAGCATTACTAAAGTTTTCAACAGTAAACCTAATGCATTTCTTGGGTTCAACTTCTATTTATGCCATTCACCTATGAGAGCGCTCATACAGAAAAATTTAATAGAGAAAGTGGAAAAGATTGTCAATTCACTCTCCAAAGCCTACCTATCTCTATATATAAAAATGGTTTTGTTTAACATGTTAGTGATTACAAAAAAATTATATTTTACTCCAACAATCATTTATACCAAGGAATTTACAAATAAAATAGATTTCCTATGCAGGACACTATGCTGGAGGAAAAAGATTATCTCAATATCAGTAAAACATTAGAAAAAAATTTTTTTTTCACAAAATGGCCTTGGCCTCCATTCAATACATACCTTCAGGATACAAAAAACATTGAATATAATATCTACATGTGCACAAAAATTCCCATATTTAGAAATTTCTGCCAAAATTACCCCCAATGATAGACCATCTTCTCACCAGGGATATCTAAACACATTACTTACACCATAACTACCAATCCACAATCTCAACTTCAAACCACCACAAGCCAAATATAAATATTAAGAAGTTCATCAACTTCTACATCCAAGTCAAGATGATGTACAAACTCCACTTCATATCACTAATAAACAATTATGTCACAAATTCAAATTGTGGTTACTTGAACCAAAATATTTCAACTTTTTCCTTAAGATAAATCTTGACTCACTACCTATGCAACATTTTTGAAATACCAAAGAAACTACAAATATATAGATGATATGTGTAATCTTTGCCATAGGGACTCAGAGACACAAAACCACCTTTTTTTATCATGCCCAAGTCTAGAAAATATCTGTGAAATAATTATCTCACTTCACTCAAGGATAAAAAGATCAATGTGAAAACCCTTTTGGACTCATTTAAAAGGGGTATCTTTGTCAAAATAAGAATCAGAAAATTTATACTCTATGCCTTATGGTGTACAAGGTGTAATTTCTTATATAATTATAACCCAGAAGACACCCAAACACGTTCAGGAATAAACTACAAACCATACATGAAAGAGACATGAAGATCACAGATCATACTAATTACATTGGCACTTGGAATATGCTAGAACTTATATAAAAGTACTAACAGAAAAATATATCTAATATGGACACTTGTGCCAGTTTTGAAGTCAACTGACCCAAATTGGATGCATTCCTGCTTTAGTTTAATTGGAGTATATCTAATTAATTGTATTATTGAGTGATCACCTTTGTCTTTGATGAATTTTTTTCTTAAATACTTATTGTTTGCTAATGCATACAATGCATTGATCAAATCATTGTACATATGTAGTTTTGTGAACCAATTTATATGTTCGAACTATGTTGTCAAATGTAACTTGTGTAACCTTTTTGAATACTAATAAAGTTTATCCTTTGAAACATAATAATAATAATAATAATAATAATAATAATAATAATAATAATAATAATAATAATAATAATAATAATAATAATAATAATAATAATAATAATAATAATAATAATAATAATAATAATAATAATAATAATAATAATAATAATAATAATGTATTTGTAGTTTGAATGGTAATAATGAGTATCTATCATGTCAATAATTTAATAATCTACAGTTACCAAATCTGTGTCTCACAGATTCATATCTATGTTGATGACATCATTATATATCAGTTAATAATAATAAAAAATAATAATAAGATTGTTTTAACAAACTCAGATCTAACTGGCTAAATTATATTTACATTTTATATATATATATATATATATATATATATCTAACTGGCTAAATAATATATTTACATTATATATATATATATATATATATTGGTTGCAGTCCAATTCCAATTGTTGCAGGTAGATTGGTATAAAGATCCCCCTTATTTATTAAGTCATATGTAACTTCTACTATGATAGAAAAGTAGATTCACTCAGAGGGTTGATCATTCATACTGAAAAATTTCTAAGGTAACAGCAATTAATTAAACAACATATAACTTTGTTCTGTGAGAGTGTGTGTAATTAATATTCTATAAGTAAAATTCTTACCTCCAGTCCCAAATAATGATAACAAGTGAAAGTCAAATACTATGGGAGGAGAATAAACCTACATTTTATTATAAAAAAATATTCAACTAAACTAAACCTTCTCTTCCTTTCTTCTTGCACACTCTTAAAGTGTACTGTTCCAAAACATTAAATAGGAAAGTTTTACATTCCTGAGTGATATGAATGAAATAATAATAAAAAAAGATAACAAAACATACATAGGTGTTTAAAATAAAAATCACAACATGTAACAAACATAATTTCATTAAATCAATTAAATTACATTTTGTGAATTGACAGAGTTCTTCATGGAATACCGTTCATATTTTAAATAATTTTCTTGATGTAGATATAGACTGCTTGTCACTACTTCTGAATGGCACATTCTTGATAATTCTGCATTGGTCATCTGTTGTTCACCTTCAATCCATATACAAACATTCTATGCCAGGTGAAAAATAGTCTACTAGGAATTTTGAAGTAGACAATGCATATATTTAGACTTTCATAGTTAGTATATCAAGGATCCCACTGATGACAATCAATTCCTATAACCCAAAAACATTGTATTAATTCAATGTATAAATTTTTTTAATTAATTACAGTGTGATGTTAGAAAAAAGTTTACATATACTAAAATATTTTATTATTTTTTATGCTAGCTATATATATATATTTCTTCTTCTGAATTCCCTTTTGATTAGTTGTTTTGTTTTAATTTTTCTTCTTTTCTTTTAAAAGTTTAAAATGATTTTCTGTGAATTTATCATAATTACTCATTCTATTTATATTAAAGGTTCTTATAATTTTTTCCAATTTCATACTAAAATTATACTTATAAAATTAATATATTCAAATGAAAATCTCAATTTTATATGGTGTTCAAAACCTCTTGTTTGAACAAAGTTAGCTTTCTATAGCAAACATATATTTTTGAAGAAGATAGGGTTGGAATCACATTTGCTTTTGATAGTCAGTGTCATTTCCATTTCTTTGTATATGAAATCTTAATTCTTCTTTGCTTTTTGCATCTTCCTATTGTGTAGATAATATCACAATAATCGATTCAAGAAATTATGTAACACCTTATTATTTCATTCTTATATTAGGTTGCTTGGCAAAGTACTTGACCCTTGATCATTACCATGGCTAAACTATTCTAGTCTGCATCATTGTTTTATTCACACTTACGATATACAACACATTTAGCACAAATTAATTGTTGTTATATATATATATATAGTAACTCTTTTAATGTTTAATCTTACTCATTTTAACAATTGAGATTTTCTTCACTTCATATATATATATATATTTAAGTTTCGTTATTGTATTATTAATATTAGCGGACATTTTTTTTTTATTGTGTGTATATATATATATGTAATATTTGATTAGATGTGACTCATTATTAAGTTACTTAATAAAGTATTTGATATATCATACCGATATATATATATGTGCATATCTTGACTCAAATTTGATAAGTAGTAAATTATAACATATATTTCATATGCTGGCAAAACTCGTTAGTCTAATCAGACATAAATCTTGCCTGGACATAACCTAAAATTACAGATAGTTAAAGATTGGTGTGGGTATGGTTATAAGTTATCCTCACACTATAGATTATTTATAAAAGTCATAAGAAAAATATAGAATTAATAGATGTCTGACAAATATATTTTTCAAATATATATATATTTAGTTTTTTTTTTCAAAATAGCAACATAATATTTGCACTTTTCCATTATATGATATATTTTCACCATTTAGATATTTAGTATATATTTTTCCAAACATTTTTTTTTACCTTCTTATAAAATGTGCATAATGTTACTCTTACTTCTTGAACTTTTCAGTTTTTGTACATTTAATCCCACATCTTATCTTTTCATTTAAAATAATTAGCATTTCAAAAGCTATTATTTCACTTACAGAAGTAAATTTGATTTTAGGCAATTTTTCAATAGAATTATTTCACACACATTTTGGGTTATCCTTTATTTTTAATCATAGTGCCCCATATTATGATTTACTTCAGATAACAAAATATTTTTTATGTTTTTGAGAGTTGTATTTGTTTTATTAATATATTGATAGTTCAAGATTGTTTTTTATATCACATTTAAGGGTTTTTTATGTTACAAAACACCAATAAACATTGTACTGTAAATGAATCACTGCTTTTCAATATAAGGTTTTGGCTTATTTGAGTATTTATTGTTGAAATTCTGTCTTTTGTTCCTCTCTTCTGTTGAAATAGTTTATAACAATATTTTCTATTACTTTGTTGCTTGTCTCCTTCAAGTGTAACCTATCTTCAAAAGCTTTTAATATTTTATAATAATATAAATCGTAGGTTAAATTTTCTGTAAACTTCTAAAAAAAAAAATTAACTGATTACAATTTAATTTACAAGTGCCAATGTTTTCACGCTCATATATTTAATTCAAAACATTTCAAATAAATAAATAATTATTACTAACCATTTATTGAACAAGAAATTATCTGCAGATCAGATGAATCTTTAGACCTCATTAAAGTTTAATATATTTGAATTTATATAAATAATTCAATTTCATTTGTCCTTATCCACTTGTATTATCTTTGAAGATATAATTAAATCTCCACTCTATCACAACATTATTGAAATATATGCTGAAAGACATCTGATAAAGACAAATAATGTCCAATATATATATATATATATATATATATATATATATATATATATATATATATATATATATATATATATATATATATATATATATATATATATATATATTTATATATATATATTCAAGCTGAACAATATCTTGACTACAGATATACTCTAATTTAATAAATGATTAATACTAATTATTACTGTATTCCTTTGAAGTGATTGATGTCAAAAGAGTGAGTGTCACTTGTAAATCAAATTGTTTTGGTTTGATATCGATAAATACTGAACAATAAAGAAGACTTATGTAGAACATAGAGACTTGGGTAAATAATATCTTTGTCAATTGTCTTTATTTGTATGATTTAAGAATGTATGGTATTTCTGACAATCTTAAGAGTATCTAAAATAAATTAACCATTGATAATGTTATTCTTTAATTTGAATAATCACTATTTTCCATCATCAATCCACACAATGTTTGGTTTTCCTATTTTATTTGCACACAGTTTTACACTATAATATTTGTGTCTTTAGGGTGAAATATATTTCCAAATTTCAATCACATTCTTTGTTTTATAACTTCAGTCATAAATTGTGTTATTTAATTCTAAATATTTTTTATTATTAAGGAATGTAATATTCCCTTATAAAGCTACATGGAATGTCAACTCAGATAGTAATTTTGTATTAAAGAAAAATGTTTAGGCTTAAAATAATTAATTACTTTACTATTTTTTTAATATAATAAGATATCACATAAATTCATTTGACTGCTTAAACGATATTTTAAATAACAATAATTTAAAAAATAAATCATGACTTGGAAATGAAAATAGATTTAAGTGCTGTTATTTAAAAAGCATTGGAGAAAAGAAAAAAAATTGAGTACTCCTATTTTGCAGAAGGGAAAATTAAAAGAGTAATATGCACTATTTGTCTTAACATATTTGGAAAATTTGTTTTTTTAATTTTTTGTATAGTTGGTAATAATTAAGCAAATACAACTTTTCATTGATTAAAAATAATAATACTAATATTTCAAATCATTTTGCTTTTTTTTCTTCCAATCGCATCTTTGCATTTAGATGATCTTGGTTATTAACGCAGTAGTCAACCGTACAATAAGTTTCATTAGATTTCTTTACCGTAATGCATTTAAATTATTTTAAATCACAGTAATAATTTATTGAAATAGAATCGGCAACTACAAACATTATTATCTCTAATGATTATACACTTTTAGCTTAGTTATGCAAAGTATTCAAATAATGATAACATAACTTTAAAGGCACTTATAGTTTGAAAATTTTTATACTTATAGCTACTGTTAATAAGGAACGTTATGATTAATTTGCTTGCAAAAAATAACTTTTTTTTTTTCATAAACTATCTAACAGAAATAAATTCAAATGTCAAACCTGCATTAAACCTGCATTAATAATATAATGACATTTACATAGAGAATTATACATATATAAATTGTAATATTATGCACTTGGCTGACTCTAACCAAGTCATATATTATAAACTGCTGCAATGAAATATTTCAAAATGGGAGTTATTAAATATTCCCCAATAAAATTCAAAAATTATGGAAATAAAAAATATATAAAATAAAAAATATCAGTTAATCTCATATTTCTGTAGGTATAATTTAAATTTATATTTAGATAATTGAAAAATTCTAATAAAATTTTTGCTTGTGAAACTTTGCTTATTTCAATTATCTACAGTAGACTAAATTATAAAATAAAATGTAAACATTTTATGACCTTGATTAATAATTTAGTTAAGATTACAGTCCATTTAAAAAGGAAAAAGAAAAAAAAATACTGTAGCATTTTAACTTCATAAAATCACTAAGAAAAAGAACAGAAACAGATGATTTAATGAAATTTAAAATATTTTGTCTACAAAAATGTTTTACAATTGCTTACACATATCTGGCAAGTATAGTGAAGCAATAAGTTAAGTAAAATCCCCAGAACTTACTTGGAAATTAACAGAGACTTTGAAGTAGCAAGATCAGAAATAGTCCATTGGGGTAAGCTTCTGACGTTCTTTTCAGTCAAACTGCGGTAAAAAATTATTGATTTATATATATGTATAAGCCTGCATAAAATATTGAAATGTAGTTTTCAATAATTGTTACTTTTAATGGTTGGAACATATCTTATATAGTCTGTTTATAAATATTTTTTCTCTGTTTATTATTAAATAATTTCTTTAATGTATTATGAGATAAAGATGTAATTATTAGTTGTATTTGCAAACTTATAATTAATGTTTACTTTTTTTATTTTTCAATTTTTTATATAATGTTCATAAGTTTATTTATTGATTTTTTTTTTGTGTGTGTGTGAAATCAATTCAAAATATCTAAATAAATTATTTCTATTTTTCTTTAACTTATTTGGTAGATGTGCACCATTTTCTCAGTAATGTCTTCTATGCAAACGTAGCGGTTTTCCATTACAATTAAGCGCACACGTGTTCTGAGCAGAGGAAAAACCAAGTAAACAGTTTGATGATGCCAGTGGTTAAAATATCTGGTGACTTAGATAATTATTTTCAAAGACTCCCCTTACTAGAAAATGTTAAATAAGACCATCTGAGATGGAATTTGGTATATGGTGTTGAGGAAATATAACAAGAGTGCCCTGTATAAATAAGAACAGATTTGATCATCATCACAAAATCTAATGTTATTAACTTTTTTTGAGCCACGGACAAAATTTATTTTATTGTGTAATCATGTGCTGCACACCAGAAAGGTTATTTAGCCTTTAGATGTTGAACATAAATATGAAGTGTTTTTTATAATATTTTATAATTATTAAGCATCTTTTCTAATTAGACAACTTTTTTGCAACTCCAGATAACTATTTATATTTTGGAATCAAATCAAAACCCAATCAAAGAAGATTTTGTGATATTTTGAAAATAGGTGGGTTTTTTAAAAAAAAATTCTATGATAAGAGTTGATTAAATCTTATTTTAGCACAAAATAGTGCAAACAAACCATTATATTGTGAATATTTTTCAGTTTGAATTAACAAGATCATAAGAACTATCGCAAAAATATTTAAAATAACATCAAGAAAGTATGGCAGATCCAGTACTCCATATTGTGTGTGAAGGGAAACATTTTTTTTAGATAAAGCTAAAAATACCTTTATTTCCAACACTCTCCTATTATTTAAAGAATTTAATTTTGTCCTGTATGCCATTATTACAATGTTTTGATCCCTAGTCTTTTCACTAAATCTTCTTTAGATTAGTTTCTTTTTGAGCTTTTTTTATATTTATG
Source organism: Epiperipatus broadwayi (assembly GCA_028023455.1). Lineage (NCBI taxonomy): Eukaryota > Metazoa > Onychophora > Udeonychophora > Euonychophora > Peripatidae > Epiperipatus > Epiperipatus broadwayi. The sequence continues at coordinate 77,596 of JAQFVV010006659.1, read as the reverse complement.
TTCTACGTTTTGTAATCCAAATAATTTAACATCATCATATTCCAATTTGCCTTTTAATTTAAAACAAATCAGTTATTGCATTTATCTTATAATAAAAATGTCACAATTTTAGTTTTTTTTTTTTTTCAGATTTAGATAAGATCTTTTTCTACAGCTTTTTCTAATATAATAATTCCGTTAAAACCTTTGGTAAGAAGTAATATATTTTTTAAATAAATATATCATTTTTACAACTAAGTTTATGTTATCCGAATCTTATATAATTATCCGTGCTGAATAAAATCGGGTGAAAATCATTTTAAATAATGTTAACTTGATAGCAAATATTTTATGGGTTTCTGCTAGTTATTTAATTCTTGTTTATTAAAGCTATAGTGTTAATAGTTATATAATATATATATCAATAAAATATAAGTTACAAATAAAAAAGTATGAGCAATTAATTACAATATAATAAAAATATAAAAATATTCTAATGAGTATAAAAATATATATAATTGGTAAAAATCATCATAACAAATGTATAGTTCTGTTATTGTAAAAATATATAAATTCCATATATATATATATAGCTTTGCATTAAATAAGTGTTTTATTTAAGAATAAATAAATAAACTATTAATCTGCGTTTACACTTTAGAAACATTATTTATTATTTGTCTTTGCATTTAAAAATATGAAAGTGATTTAAAGGATGATACCTTTTAAAAAAACATAACTAGATTCTGCTACAATTTGCAAATTGATATAAGCCTAAGCAAACAAATCCAAAAATAAACAATAACAATAAATATTCTCTTAACATTTATATTCTTTCTTTAATTTCAATATTCAAATATCATACAATCTAATTTATTTCAAATTCTAACTGTCGGCTTTTATTTTATTTTTTAATAACTAACTTTGAGATTTTGTTAAATATATATTTGGCAAAAGAACTGACAAAAAAGTAAATAAGGACTTTCTTTCACTCTTAATATAATAAACAGATGGTGAATTCAAGTAAATATGATTCACTCAAGTATTTGATGCATTTTATAAATGAAAAAAAGTAGAAATGACTCTTGAAAAGTTCATTTTCTTGAATAACATTCTGTGAATGTTTACAAAACATTAGCCAACCACTCCTGCAATTTAAGTTGTTTATTCTAGATTTTTTTAAATTTGAAATGTTTATATATATATTCTATGACTGTCTTTCAATTTGTATGTTAAGGATTTAGACATTTCGAAATATCACAGTGAACCATTTTCTTATTTTATCAAAAAATAAAAAAGTAAATAGTGAAATAACCGCATTATTAACGGACTTATTTTTAAAATGATATGATAATAAATGTCTGAATATAGTAATCAATAATTTATAAAAATATTTTTCATATATGTATAAAAGTGGGTAATATTATGAAATCATTGTTATGTACGCTTTGGTACCGTTGTAGAGAATCTGACTGGAGCTGAAACTTTTTTGATCACACCGAGCATTGCCATTTTTTGTACTCCAATTTCTCATAAACTTTTGAGCAAAAAGTCATACAATTATTTATTTATATATTAAATCATTATCAAAAGTAACAATTATTTATACACCAGAAAATAATAATACTTATTTCAGAGGTTGCAGCCTTATCATCATCACCATCATTTCTGACTATATTGATCTGTTTCAGGTTGAATGTGTCTCCAACTTTAATACAATTTTTTGGACATCCTAGGTTTTCTTCTTTTCCTCATTTCATCATCGTTTTTATTTATTTATTTTATATGTGTTCTCTTTCTTCATTTTTTGCAATCTTATAAGATTACATTACATGCTTTAGTTATTTTTCTATTATCATCTCATCAATATTATTTTATCCCATAGACAGTTTGAGAGAATAGACACATCATCATTTCATCCATTTCTCTCCTCTATTTATTTATTGTCCAGATCTTTAATTCTATATAACTCTTCCAACCTCTCATATCATCCAACAATGTCAATCTTTTCCATTCTTTCTCCATGCTTCTACTCACAATTATCTGCAAAACATCTTTTATACTTTTTTCTTAATATATGTCCAATCTAGTTTTTCATTCTCATTCCAATTTCATCAATCATTTTTTTTTCTTAATACTTTTCAAAACTTCTTTTGTTATTTTATTCATCAAACTGATTTTTTTTTCATTTTTCTCCATATCCACATCTTAAAGGCTTCCAATGTGTTCCTAAGTTTATTACTCATTGTCCATATTTTACATCCATACAATAGTATGCTGCAACATAGCATTTAATTAATATTTTTCTTAATTCTCTCTTTTAAGATCAACAAAATATTTTCTTTCTCTTAATAAGTGCGGTCCAAATTCATTTTAACCTTTTAATATGTATAATAGTATCAGTTATACATCATTCAATTCAAATTTTTACCCATATAACTTTTTTTGATCCCCTTGTTAGTCCAAATACATATCTCTGCATACTTCAGTGTGGTGTTTTGAAATCTTTAGATTGCTCTTTTATTAAGTGTTCAAATATCAGATTCTATGTAAAACTAATAAACATATTTAATAAAAAGCTTTGTTTATAGGCATATTTGTTTTTAATATTTTTTCTACCAAAAATATTACTTTCAAGTTTAGTTGTAAAATTTACATTTATTCACTATGTTTCTATTTGCTTTAATAACATAATCAAGGAATTGTAATTGTTAAAATTTGCTAATTCATGATTGTTAATCTTTATTTTTTTTAAATGAAAGACAATTAGTTATTTTTATTTAAATTCTTGTTTTTGTCTGATAACTTTTATAACATTTCCTGAATCTGTGAAGCATTATTTTTCACATCTAACTGACATAAATAAACCCCATTGATATCCCATTGATTTTCTTCCTTATTTTTTTTATTTTAATGCAAAATACTTGAGTAAAACTGATGTAATAAGTTTTAGAGATATGAAATTGCCCTATCTCACATTCTTATCAATGTTCATCTTAATTATTATTTTCATGTCATTTACATTTTTCTTTTACTACCTCTACACCACCTATTGCAAGCTTTAGTAAATAATAGATTCCATATGATAGTGCATAATAATTCTCTACATACTATTTCCCTAGGACAATTGAAAATTTCTGTGTTTCACCAAGGGGGACTTTGCATCTATAAACAAGGCATCTGGATCTTCAGTTTGAATGCAATTTTTCACTAGCCATTCTCTTTATCTCTCTTAGACCCTCTCAAACTATCAGCACTAAATGATGAACATATTTTTAACCTTAGCCAAGGGGCTTGTATAAACATATATATCTCAAACCATTCAGTTTTTCTAAGGCATGTTGTCTTTATTTTTGTCAAAAACTAAGACACCTCTATCCTGTGGTCAAGATTTAACTTAAGTATAAACAAATAAATTATTATGTAGCTCTATCACATAACTCCGGTTACATATTGCTATTTTAGCAGCATATAGGAGGGGATCAGTAGAAAACTGCAGGACAGTGAAATCATCAGTTTATATACAAAAGTTTACAATAAAGTATTTAAATATAGAAGTATGAGTGTATTTATATAAAATATTTACAGCAAATTAAGGCAACAGAAAGTCTATTATGACATTAATGTCATTAGTGTCTCCATTTATTTTTATTTTTAACAATTATAAAGACTTGTCAAGTTTTATTATACTGAATATCTTTACTTAAATCTAAATAAATTGTTAATAAAGTTATGTCTATAAAAATAGCCATTTGATTTTTTTCTATTACTAATAAAATGCTTAAACATTCAGCTGACATATTTCTTATAACATTATGTCATTGGTATTATGATATCATGTTTAGACAAATATATTTCATGTATAATGTTATAAAACATCAAAAGTAAGCAGTATTAACAAATAATTATATCTCTTTTATACACATGATTCCATCAATCATGCTTATAGATTTTACAAGTCATTCAATATTTGTTTTTAAAACTTTATTATATTGCTAATGCAGATTTATATTCATTTTACTGTTGGTCTTAACAATATTTTTAATTAAAACATTAATAGATAATCATTATCAGAGTACTATCAAGATTTTTAGTGAATCCATAAAACATATTTAATCTTATGAAAATTTCCATTCTCTGTAATATAAGGTTAAAAATCCAAACTGACAATTCTATTGTTTAAAAGTTATTGAAAATATGCTTGAATAATATTTTATTCTAAAGAAAAAAAACATTAATATTTCTACAAATATGTTTAAAATGTGATACTTTTAAAAAAAGAAAAAGAAATTATTCTTTCAATTTGTTGAAGTATTAAACCAATATCTATATAACTAATACATTAATAATATTTACAAGTGTTTATGCAATATTAACTTCTTTTCATTCTAATATTTTGTTATCACACAATCTATAATAGCTGCTATCTCGAGTATGAAAGCATGAAAATGTATGCTATGTTTATTTTACTTAAATATAATGTTTAAAAAATATTTTCAATAACAAGAGGCCATATGAGTATAATAATCAAAGGCTCATTTCTAATAAATTAAGACAATAATTTATTATTTTACTAACACATATAAATAATGACAGGAATAAAAAAACAAATTGTAATTATATCAATTCAATATTATTATAAACAAAAAAACAAAATCTTGGTTAGTCTGAATTTATTTGAATCTAATGTGGTAAAAAGTAGCATAGTAGAAAAAAATATTACTTTTATCTGTTTATTGGTATATTTATGAACTCTGTATATCCAATATGCAAAATGAGATATCATAAAAAAACTATGGAGTCTCATTTCATGCTATATTTTGTCTATGTACCATATCAAATAAAGCATTCTACTTCTATAATATAAGTTTCATTAAGAATATTATATCAAGATTAAATCTTGACAGATTTTACTTCCAATTGTTATTCTACATGTTTTAAAATGTTTAGTTAATCTTAGCTTACAAATTGTATTTACTTATATCGCAAAAATGTACACTACTTTCTGTACAATTATGTTGTTATTTGTACAATTTAAATTATCTATTTACCAGACATAAAATCTTGTCAGTCTAAATGTCACACTTTCTTTTTAGATCATCATCATAATACTTCATGATATCTACTAAATGTATCAGAATCATTACTATCTCTATGACAAAGACTTTGCATTATTATATTGTCAAACATTCCAACATTTAAGAAAAAAACATTATAATCAGAATTGTTGTGCAAGTAAATAAATCTTAAAGTGTAGTTAATCATACCATAATATTATTATCACAATTAGTATATAAATATGACTAATGGCTGAGCCATATATTAAGCAAAATTATTGTAGATAATAAGGTTAAAAAAAGGAAAAAATGTAAAAGAGGTAATAAAACTGCCTATAATTAATACATAGCCAAAAACTTAACTTACATGGCAGAGGTCATAATTTTAAACAGACACTGCTCACTGACTATTCTAAAATCTTTTGATTACTCACTTCTCCACTATCCTAAATACATCTTTCAGCAACTGATACAATTCACAAAAACATTGTGATTGGTTTTATTGATTATTAATAAAACATTAATCCTCTGTAAACACATCTATCTAAAGTACTTTAAATGGTTAAAGAATTAAAATAATCTGGTCAGTGTTATTATTAAAATTAATAAAAATGTTTATCATTAATAATGTTGCTTACATATTGATTAAAGAGAGGGATATATGTAAAATCCTAGTTTTTACTGTAACAGAAAAAGTTATTGAATAGTTCAATTTTACGATAATCAGAGTAATTATAGAGAAATTATATATAATATTATATTTATATTACAATCAAGTGAGTTTTGATTATTCATGTTTTCATAAAATTACAAAAACAAGAGAAAAAGCTCAACATTAAGTATTATAGTAATTATTGTTAACTTTCAAAATTCAGTAAATTAGCTTTAAAAAGCATTGGTGGTTGAGAGGTCAGCATAGCTGCCTTGCAAGCAATTGTCCCGGGTTAGCAGGTTCGCTTCCTGGCCAATGCTATGACACATAAAAAAATTCTTTGATATGTCATTAACTTTATTAATACTTAGTTTATTAACGCATTGATTTAAAATTACTTTAGGTAAGTACAATAATACATCCAGAAAAAATGGTAGTAGGGCTTTAAAAACAGTCATATGCAAGTTTTCACACTGAAAATTTATTTACTTATATCAATAAACTACTCATAGTTTGAAATCTATTCAAAACATTTAAAGCAATGAATTTATTTATATTTTTCAAAACTGAAAAAAATATTATATCAAAGAGTCATAATACTGCATTTGTTGTGCTGAAATGTACTGTAATTATTAATAGGGATAAACTAAAGAGAGATTATTTCGATGTACTGAAACTAAAGAACTCTAGATTGAAATTGTACAAGTGCAAACAATGAGATTATTTGAAATATTGTGAAGAATTATACAACCCTATAGATCATTTAGCTTCTAATCATTCACCAAAATATTTATTTTTATTTATAATGATTACTTTATTAATAAGTAGGTGGAAAAAATAATACTTTTCAGATGATTTTTAATTATTGAAAAATCTTGCTTTCAGTGATTTATAATTGTTGCATTCTTCTTGATAAAATTCTATAAATTATTTTTATTAAATTTTCAAAAAATTATAAACATATTAAAAATTATAGACAAAAATTACATATATAAATTATTTATTTTTAATTTTTTTTTTTTCTTCTTTTAATTAGTATTGAAAATTAAATTATAATGCAATTTTAACTTTTGAAAGAGGGGTGGATTTTTTTTTTTCCACTTATTGGGTAGAAATCAAATTTGTTAATTGCAAGATATTGTTACTCTATGATTTGTTTGTCAAGTGCTGTGCAAAGACCATAAATGGGCTGTATACATAGAAGATTGTTGATATATTTTTAGATTTAAGGATAACCTATGAATGACAGATAAACATTGCCTGACAATAAGTACCTCCTGCTGGCTTGTAGAATAAAATTATTTTCATAATGAATTCAATTTCCAGTGCAAACAGTCTTTGATGTCTCTTTATTTTCCTTCTTTAATGTAGGACTCAACTCATACCATCAATCATTTCTCTGCTCTAATTGTGAGATTGGGATATGTTTGTGAAATCACATTTCCATTCATCAACTACACAGACAGAACTTTTGACTCCAATTCTTTTTTTCATGTGTTTGGTTCAATTTCTCAAAAAATAAAATGCAATAATGAGGATATATTTAATAGCTTGGTAATATTAATTATGACATTTGCTCAAAGAAATTACTCCTTAATATGAAAATTTGGAATTGTATTTGAAATAGAAATTTGAGCTGGAAAGTATGATGAGAAAATGACTTGTCTCTCAAGACACTCAATCATTTTAACTAGATTTTGCCTCATGCATTACATATTAAAGTGATACAAATAATAAAATTTATAGTAGTAGTAGTAAAACATAAAGCAATGGTAATACTAAATGTAAGTACTATAAATGTATATATTTTTTTAAATGTAGATATTTACAATGTGTGAATTTCATTTTATATAAACATTTCACTGTATAACAAAGAGTGACATTGATGGCTACTGATATATTAAGATTTATTTAGAGAAATTCATCTTTTAGAATAAGGAAGTTAAATTGCACAGTTAAATGAGTACAAATATTTTTAAAGGGCAGATCATTAAGTCAAAGGTGAATGCATACTGTTTGATTTATTGTAGAATCTAATTTAATATCTTTCAATGCATGTAATTCCTCAATGTATCAAAGGAAGGCTAATGGTGGTGAAATGTAACTTACATAATACTACCCATTTTATTACTGCATTGTAAGATATTAGTTTTAAGAACACAGAGAATAAATGTTTCATTTTTTTGTTAAATACTATTATTACAGAAATATTATTTAAATAGAAAATTTCTATTTCTAGGACACTTTAATGTATATATTTGCATAAATATTAGAATTTAGGTAAACAGTTTTTTAGCAATAATGGGATTGGTCCTATAAATTCAAATTGTATGTAATTATTGAATTATTGCACAACACATAGATTTATTTTTATGAAACACTTGTTTGACAGAAAAAAATGTATAAAATCATAAATGAATTCAATAATTAAGAGTCAGAATACAAAAGGAGTTCATATCAGGAGTGCAATTTTAACTGCATATTTTAGAATAGATAAATACATTACTGCACTACAAGATTAAAATGGTAATTATATTAAAAAGCTGGGTCTTATTTTAATCATATATGTATAAAAATTAATGTTTCTTCTTTAAAAGTACCTATTTTGCATACTAAATTTAAACAGTTATTAAATACTAAATTGTTCATTTGGACTTTCAGTCTTGTCATATTATTGAAGCATGGATTTTTTTAAGGAGTGTGTTAGAGATATAAATAAACTATTTTTTTGTTTCTCTCAAAAGCAAAGTAATGTTCGTTTTCTGATAATGATAATAATAATTTATTGAAAGTAAACGTAATCTGTTTTTTTTTTTTTTGGGTGCTTGGTAGAATAATAAATTAAATGTGGAACTTCATAATGAATATAAAGAATTAAACTAGAAATTTAATAAATGACAAGAAAGCTTAGAAATGATCAATAGAATAAAACTGCAAAGAAGATATAGTCATTCAGTGATCATAGTTATTCTAAATCTTTTTATGACACTGAAAAAAACCTTTGAATCTGAGAAATAGTATCACAATCTTATCAAACCTTGCAATGTTGCTTTCTTATATGATCATAAAGTTAATTTGAACAATTAGAAGAGTATTTGTGTCAGCTTTTCAATAATGATACAAGAATTGAAATGATATAATAATTTTAATGATATATCCATTTTATTTATTTATTGAGGTTTGAATAAAGATACCTGAAATACTGAAATTATATCTGTGATCATAAAAATGCTGATCTTGATAAAATATCTAGAAAAGTTTCAAAATGTAATGGAGATATGTTAGCATCAAAATTATTGACTTTTTTAAAAATATATTTACTCATGAAAATTGAGACTGATCATAACATCACATTTTTTCAAAATAAAGGGATAAACATGCCTGCATTAATTTACATGGAATATTATTATTACTTATTTGTGTAAAGCTATTTTCAATATTTTCTTGTTTCCAGACATAGATAAACAATTACAAAAGGCTCAATATGATTTTAGAGAAATTATAATTGACAATATTTGTCAAGTTAAAGGCAAAAAAAAATGTCTGCAACCAATCAGTGACTTATATATTCCTTTTATTGATTTGGGCAAGGCATTTTACCAATACTATGGCATTATCTGAAATTAATAGATTGTATATGAATGTTTATTTGTATTGTACTTCTAATAGATGATGGAATAATAGTAAATGTTATTACTGCAAATGAAAAATCTAAGTTATGTGAAATTAAAAATTATATTAACCAAATATATTTTACTTGTTCCAATATTGTTTGTGATTATTATGAGAGTGGTATTTAGAACTATGATAGCTAGCTTAATGAAATAATAATCACGATGGGATACAAGTTTGGTGGTGGATTTTTATTTTAAATCCATTAAAGCTTAAAACAGGAATTTGATCTTGTTGGTGAGTAATAATACAATATTTTATCATTTAAAAGATAATTTTTTTGAGTGCAACCAATAAAGATTTGTATTGTTTGATATATTAAAGGATAGGTTATTTTATTATACAAAAATAAATACTTCATTTAGATGACTATTATATAGAGATATATTGACATACTCTATTGATTTAATATAAAGAGATTATTAAAAGTTTTACTTAGGATTCAGTATAATTTTAAAATTACAGTGGCATGATTATAAAATCAATGAATGTGTTCTTCAAATTACTGGATATGATATTATACAGTCCATTACTATATAATTGTGATTTACACACCTGTAAAGCTATATAATTAATAATCTTAAATTAGCAGTCTGAGCACTTTTGGGAAATCTAAGTTCCCATAATCATAACTTACTATAAAATCATACTTCCATTTCGATTAGATGTATAAAATGAATTAACAATAAAAGACTTCTTGAATACATATTTTATAAAAAACTTAAGCATGGTTTTCAATGAAAAGACGGATCTCTTATAAAGATTATCTCAAAACCTTTCCAATTAAGTGCAGTGTTCATTGCTTCCATTGAAAAATATGTCAGATAATAGAATAAATCCAAGAGCTGCTATTAAATATGATATTAAAATATTTCAAAAAAAGAACATTTCTTCAGTAATTAAAAGGCAAGGATGCAAAGTATGAAAAATAGAAAAGTAGACCAGTATGTTCTATCATCATCATCAACAACAATTATCAGTCCACTACAGGATGGTCCCCTTAAGTTCAATCCATCCACAATCTTTAGCTTCTCTTCTCCATATCATACCTGCATACTATCTTATTTCATCCATCCATCACACTTGTGATCTTTTTCTGGGTCTTTTACAATCTTTTGGAATCCAGTTTAAGATTTCAATTGTCCATCTATGATAATCACTTTTAGCAATATGACCATCCCAACTCCACTTCAGACTTTTAATTTTTTTAATGAGATCAGTAACACCTGTTTTTTCTCTTATCCATATATTGTGTTTTCAATATCTTTTTGTTACTCCCAATATGCATCTCCCCATAGTTTTTTGAGTAGTCTGAAGTGTCTGCATTGTTCTTCTATTAAGAACTGGTAAACACATTTATTAAAAACTTTACCTTTTAAATATGTAGGCATATTTCCTATTAGTATTGAGTTATTTCTACCAAAAGCACTCCAACCTAGTTTAATGCTATGATTAATTTCATCAATTATTGTTTCCATCTGCATTAATAATCTGACCACGATATTTGTATCGAATAACTTCTTCTAACATATTATAATCAATCTTTATTTTCATATTTTGAGAAAATCACTTAAACATTACTTTAGACTTTTTAACATTTATCTTTAGTCCTACTTTCCTACTTTCATCTGATAATTCCTCAACATTTCCTGCTTATTTGCAAAAAAAAAAAAAAAAAACTACATCATCTGCAAAATCTAAATGATTTAAATAATCTCCATTTACTTTCACTCCTTTATCTTCCCATTTTAATCCACAAAATACTTCTTGCAACACTGCTGTAAAACGTTTTGAAGATATGGAGTCAATCTGTTATACACCCTTCTCATTGTTGACTTTCCTAGTATCATTATCTAATCTAATAGTTGCTGTTGCACTTTTATAAATATTCTTTAAAATATGACAATATTCTGGATGTGTTAATCACTGAAGAAATGTTTATAGAATCAAATGCATTTTATATTCTACAAATCAAAGCATAATTGCTAATCATATTTATTTGTTCTTTCTACAACTTCTCTCAATACCTGGATATGATCAACTGTACTAAAACCACTTTTAAATCCAGCTTGTTTTCTTGGTTGGTGGAATTCCAATGTTTTCTGTAGATGAGTTGTAATTATCTTGGTAAAAATTTTGTATAATACTTATAAAAGACTAATAGGTCTGTAATTTCTAATATCTTCTTTATCACTTTATTTAAATATTAATATTGCATTCTTCCAATCATCTGCTACATGTTTATCATTTAGACATTTGGTATATAACTTTGCTAAAAAAATATATTTCTTCAGCTGCTTATTTTAATATATCAATTATAATTCAATCTTTACCTAGAACTTTTTCTTTCTTTATAAATTTAATTGCATGTCTCACTTCTTCATTTAAAATTCTGGATAATTCAGAAGATGTAATAGATATAGAAGGTTATTACTATATAATTATTGATAAAAGTCTTCTACCCATTTCATGATATCAGCTCTCTTTTTAGTAATAATTCCATCTTTTTTTTCTTATTGCCGATATAAATTTTATACCAATACCAAATTGTTGTTTTACACTCTTGAGACTTTTATTCTCTTCTATAGCTTTCCTTGTTAGTTCACAGTTATACTTTCTTATATCATATTCCACTCTTTTCAACACCATTTTACAAAATTCGAGATATTCAATCCTTTTTAATGCATGATTTTTGTATATCTTCATATTCTTTTTTTTTGTCATAAATTTTCTAGTCTCAATAAAAATTTTATTGGTCAATTGCTGCTTTTTTCTACCAGATATCATTGTTGCAGTTTTCAAAAGTGCATCAGTTATTTTCATAGTAATTTCATTCAAATCTGAATCATGTTCAAAATCTACAAATAGTTGAAACTGATTTGTAAGTTCTAATTTTAGAATCTTTCTGAAGATTAGGAATATCAATAGTAAATATTGTTTTTTCTTAATTATATCTGTCTCTCTAGTTTTGCATTAACATGTATCTTACATATTACTAATCGATGATAACTTTCTGTGTTAAATTTATTAAGAATATTACAATCTTGAAATATGTATTTTCTGTTAGTCAAAATATAATCCAATTCTTCTGTACCTTCATTTGGATGCTTCCATGTCTATTTCCTTTTAAAATTTTTCTCAAATAAAAAATTCATAATATAATTTTTTTATTTTTTGCAAACTCCACAAATCTATCTCCTCTCTCATTTCTATTACCATAACCAAAATTACCTACAGCATTTTCATCTTTCATTTGTTTACTGATTCTAGCATTAACATCTCCCATAATAATTTTAAAATGTTGTAAACTCTGATCAAACTCCTTTTGTACATCCATATAAAAATCTTTGACTACTTCATCACTATGAGAACTTGGGGCATAAACCTGAATTATCTGCATGTTCTATCTGCTATTAAGTTGTATAACTAATCTTGCCATTCTGTCCAGTACACCATCAATCTCCACATTGTTGTTCTTTCATTTTTTATTTATAATGAATCCTACACCACATGTATTTCCCATATTTGTGCCTTTATAATAGAGTACATGTCAATTTTTTAAAATCAATTGTCTCTTCACCTTTCTTCTAACTTCACAATATCCAATAATGTCCCATTTAATATAAGATAATTTCCCTTCTAATTCTTGCATTTTTCCTTTACTTAAAAGTGATCTGTAGTTGTAAGTATCTAAATAATAAGTCATCGTCAAATGGCAGTGTCAGTACACAATCAGGGGATTCTTAGCCCACTCAATCTTTGGACACCAACTGCTGCCTTGGTTGGTGACTTTACAGCCTCCTGGGAATAAGAGCCATGATTTGTTTTTGTCTGTCATGATTATATATATATCTATTGGAAAAATACTTATTATTTACACATACATTCATTCTGCATTATCAGACAACTGAGAAGGAAGACCATGGTGTTTCTTGAACTTAAACTCAGAGGTAAATAGCCAATAAACTCACCACACTGGTTAATGCATTTGGTGAGCAGTCCATCCATGTTAATATACTATATGAATAATCACATAATAATAATAACAACTGCAATGACAAGAGCATACGGAGTGGACATTAGGAATTTGCACTCTTCAGTTCCTTTATTGCCTCCAAGAGGAATCAAAGAGTCTTTTTTCAATTAATAGCCTTTCTATATATGAACATATTTTTTTATTCATATATTGATTTATACATCCATTGCAAATCTTATTTCTATAGTAAATTTTTAAATGTTTCTTTTTTTAGAATTAGAATGTTCATAGTTTTTTATGATTGACTGCTGTATGTATGTATTTTATTTAATTATAAATATTGCAGAATTAGTTGCATTCTTGTTTCTGATGCATAAAGAAACTGATTAAGATCTTCCATCATTTCTGTAATTAATATAATAAATAAGATTTAGAGTAAATTTAACATTTGAAGTAACTGTTGCTGTTAATATTTGAAGCATTTTAGTAATGTTCATATGATTACTTCTGTAATTAATAAAGTTTAAGCTACTCATAATAAATAACTATACATATTTTTCAACTTTATTTATTAGATTTAAAGTTGAGTTATTTTCAAATTAGAAAATATGACAAAGAAAAAATATGTTTCTAGAATGAATTGAAACCAGAAAAGTTAATAATTTTATAAAATTATTTTTTAAAATTAAAAATATATTTTTACAAATTTAATAATGAAGTAGTTTGTTTGTTTAAACTCCATAATTGAGAATCCATTTACAAATCTTGTCTAAGACATTATCTTGTACACAGTATTCCTAACAAATTTCAAAGTGGAAAATACTTTTATGTAATTTATTATGGAAATAATATAGAATGTATAAAGTGTGTACTATAAGCAAAACATGTTAATTAAAAAAAATATTGTACTGTTTTTCAAAAAAAGTTACAACTCAGTAATTATATATTTAGGATTAAAAAGTTAGTAATGGTCACGGATAAGTTGATAATATACAGAACACATTAACTTAAGTCAAGAACATCCGGAAACAATATACATCAAGAATTATTACAATATATATATATATATATATATATCAGTGGTTCATTACTAATGAAAACATTATTTGCATCTATTGTCTGGTTTGTTTGATCCTGAAAAAAAAAAAAAAAAACAGCAAAAAAAAATACATATTATGTGTTAAATCAATAACTTTTCTGCACTTTTGTCATACTAAATCGTAGTCATAATACAATATTTTTTACATCATGTTTTTTTTTAATTTGAAATGACAAACCAACAATAATAACTATGTAATTATATATTGATTATATTTAGTTTCATTATTATTGAATAATATTCTACAAATTTAATTTCCATAAATTTTCATTATAATAAATTGCAATGTGTATTACATAATTTTCAAACTTTCCAGAAACATATTTATGAATTTATGCTTCAAAATTAATTTAAAAGTTCTATTATAGCCAGAATTTTACACAAGAACTTCAAAAAATAATTAAAGTTTACTCAAAATCAAAACTTATGCCATATCCCCAGTTGTTTAATAGTTTTAAATTTTTCCTCAATCATTTAAAAAAATAATGAATACTATAATTTAAATAGAACTAAAATATCAATACAAATAAAACTTAAACTTTAAAAAATGTTTTGGTTTTATTTAATTATTAATCAATAGTGACTTTAATTTTTTAAACATATGAAGTTGTTGTAATGAAATTCTTGATTGTTATCATTATTGGGATTGTCTAAGTGTTGACTGGTTTCTAATGCGTATATATATATATATATATATATATATTTTATTTTAATTTTTAATGATATATATATATATATATATATATCATTAAAAATTAAAATCCAATCAATAACAATCAACAATTTCAAATTGTTAATCAAAGTAATAAGAGTAGAAGCTTTTATGTCATAAAATCTCAGTTGTATTTTATTCATACATCAGCTTATAATTATTAAATTATTTTATTCCAAAGTAATTTTTAACTTTTCTTAAAGCAATATAATTCAAAATTAAAATACATACAATGCATATACTAAAAAAAAGCTTGTTTATTAGTTTTTAAAAAATAATTTATGCAAAACATGTTTTTTATCTAGCAGATAATCATAATTATAGCAACAACAGTTCGAGAGATTATATGATTTATAGAAGTGGTAATTTATAAAGGTTATTTAAACAGATATCAATACAATAGGAATAAAACCAATACATGAGTTAAATCTATTTTTTTCAAACATGAAATCAAATATGATCACGTATTTGTACTCACTTGCAATAGCATTGTCTTTTTTGAGAAAAATAACTCAAAAAAAGAAATTCAATATGGACTGGAAAGTCACCAATAATATTAACACTATCAATAAAAAAGAATTCTGCTTCCATCTTTCAAAAAAGTGGCTTATGTAAATCAACTCCTTTACATTTTATTATCAAAGTACTGTAAATCACCACTTTTATTAAGTATGAAATTCATTTGAACTTTGTTGCTATGATCACTAGTTATGGTTAGCATATATATTTGTAAAAATCAATAAAGAAGATTTTCTTAATATGCACATTGTACTTGTTTTAATATTGAATTAAATTGTTTTATGCATAATTTTTAATATTGAATTGCATTCTACTGTCTAATTAATTATCCTTGTTTTTTTTTAATAATTTTAAATAATAAATATATATATGTATCTTAAGAAAAATGTAAACACACAGCTTGAAACTTTTTTCTTTATAAGCAATATAAATGTTTAATTAAAGAGTAAATTTATTTTATGTGTACTACTTTATTTATGATTTTGTGGAAATTAGTGAAGAATTAGAGTGAAGAACTCCCTGCGAGGAAATAAACCAAAGTTCAACCTGTTACTTCTAATGCTCAGACGTTTAATTAACTTCTAAATAACATGCCTTATATTATTTTTATTAGTTTATTTAATTTCTACAACAATGCTCATTAAGATAAAACAACATGCACGATTATTTTTTAATTGGGGAGAATGAGATAGTAATGAGTATCTTTTTGATTGAAATATTTAGTCATAAAATTAAACAGGCAGCACAAAATTTGACTAAAATTAAAAAAAAAAACGGCCACACCTATTTGAGCACCTATATTCTATTTCAAATACATTTTTTGCTTAAAATTCAAATTAAAATGTATCAACAATCTATATTCATTTAAGACAAGCAAATGTATCTTATGGAAGAATGTGCAGTGAGAAATTGATGGAGTCAGAGCTAAAAATTGCTTAGATCAATTGTTAGCTCAGTAAAGTAATTAATAAAAACGTTGGTTGAACTATCAAATATTCACGCATTAGAATGCTAAAATGTAATAGGTATTTCAAGCAATGTATTTGTCATAGTAAATAATTTATAAAATGCTGTGAATATCTAATTCTTTCTTGCAAATGTGAAATATAATCAAAGCATTGCATCCATTTTTATACATTGATTAATGATTTTCTTTGGGATTTTATAATCAAAATGTTTATTGATTTTTGGGAGGTTAGAGAAATCTGAAAAATATAATATGAAATATAATTACAAAGGCAAATGCATTATCCAGAACATTTACTTTTTTAGTCATAATGCAATTTCATATTTATTGACATATGGTTGTTTTTAAAATGTGTCTAAAAGTAGATACATATTAATTAAACAATCTCATATATATATATTATGAGTTTTTTTAAATGTTAACAGGGGCCAATAATTTTTTCAGATTTATTGTTTAAATTAGTCATGATTATATTCATTTTTATTATCTATTTATACTTGGATAAAAATTTGTACACAACTTTATTTAAAATGCTTAGTAATAATATGAAAAATTCTGCATCCTCAAGTATTATTTTTTAAAGCAACTTTTTTAAAATTTTCAGATCCTCCTTAGAATATTTGTTATACTGAAATTTTATATATATATTTGATTTATAAAGAAATCTACATTCTATATTTATTATCTGAGTTAGTATCTAATTTATAAGTTCTGAAAGTTTTAATCCAACAGTATATTTTTCAGCTACCAGAAATCATATGAAATCTGGGTAATTATTAGTATTTGTCAATATTTTATAACCAAGTATTATTATCTACAATGTAAAACCAAAAATAAAAAACCTAGTACTATCTCTTCTATTTTTTTTAAAAAATCTTTTTAAAATATTTTTTTCTATAATAGGCTTTATGATTTTAATGTTTATATATATAGTGAAATCAGTCAACACATAAACAATTCCAATATCAGTAACAATCAACAATCTCAAACTCTTGTCAGGGCAATATTCTTTTAGGACTATATATATATATATATATATGAAAAAATACTAGGGGATATATATATATATATATATATATATATATATATATATATATATATATATATATATATATATATATATATATATATATATAATACAAATAAAATGTCTGTTAATTAAAAACTATTATAAAAACAATAAAAATAATAAATATAATTATAATTAACTATTAAATCTTTAAATCCAGGTGAAGTACTTTCAATTAATTCCTTAATCCTCCTCAACTGCAGTTAAATTCAAAAAGCATAACAGAAGTAAATGCCATCAACTCAAATCCCGTGAATCCCAAATTTTAACATTAGCAGCTTGTCTATTAATTATATTCATTTAATTCTGTTTACTAAAGTTTCCTCCTTATTTTTTTTATTATGGTTTCTCTCTTCATTAAGAATCTTAACACTTTCAATATCAAACTTAAATTTATATTTCAATGTCCTTTCATGATCCAAAAAAACTGAAGTACTGTAGTCATTACAACACTATTATTTTTACTTTTCATATGCTTGTGTAACAATTTGTGTTCTTTTAATCATTTTTCAATACTGCACTGATTCATCTATATATGATAACACTCTCCACTAAAAATTAAAAATACAACAATACTTTTCTGCTTCACAGCTATGACATTTTTTAGAATTATTTACTAAATTATTAAAGCCATCCATTACATAAAATGAAACACCAAACACATTCTTATATATAGTCTTGAAAAATTTCATTTGAGCACTTGAAATATATGGAATGGATATCCCTTCCTCACTATTAACCCTCACTTCCCTCACCAATCACTGTAAGTCTTTTAAAACGTACATAAAGCATTGCTAATATGCTCACTCCCGTACCCAACCCAATAACACCCTGGAAAATAATCCAACATTTTTCAATTTATCACCCTGATAGCAACATAATTTTTCATTATGAATCAAAAAAGTTCTAAAACTTGCCATCCCATGCACAACTCACATGAAATTTTTTAAGGATATTTTTGGTGTATCATTTTGTGTTACTGAGGGTGTTAGTAAATTAGTAAATAATTCTAAAAATGTCATATCTGTCAAACAGAAAAGTAATGTTGTATATCAAATTTCTGGTGGATATATGTGTTATCATATATAGATGAATCAAGATGCAGTATTGAAAAACAATTAAATGAGCATGAATGGTTGGTTATACAGGCATGTGAAAATAAAAATAATAGTTGTTTAATGACTGCTTCAGTTTTCTTGGCTCATGAAAGGACATGTAAATATAAATTTAAGTTTGATATTGAAAATGTTAAGATTCTTCATGAAGACAAGAAACCATAATAAAAAAAAAAATAAGGAGGCGATTTTAATAAATAGAAATAAAATAAATATAATTGGTAGACAAGCTGTTGAAATTTGAGTTTCATGGAATTTGAGATGATAAAGTTTGCTTCTGTTACATTTATTAAATTAAATGGCAATTGAGAAAGGTTAAAGAATTAACCAAAAATCCTTATGTGGATTGAAAGACTTTATTTAATAGTTAATTACTGTTATATTTATTGTTATATATATGTTATCATTGAATTGAATATGTATACATAATCAACTTAATCACAATATATTTTAATCATATATTTATTTACATTAATCAACTTTCATTCAAAATTAAATCTTGTCAAGATGTTAAACTAATTCAATATGTCATGTGATTTACATATTATCTTAGTACTTTAGTACTCCCTCTATTGACCAATCTCAACTCTAAGAAATGTTTTTATATTTTCCAATATTTATTTAACGCCCATTTTTCTTCTAACTTTATCAAGCCTTGAACTTAATTCATACATTTCTTTTGTTTTTTGTATATACATTGTCAAATACACTTTATAATTTCTACAATGTTTTATCACTTTAATAATTTCTTCACACTTTATAACATGCCCTGTTTCTAAAAAATAGCAAAATGGTCCTGACTTAATATTCCTCATTTTTATTGCTCTCTCATGGTCCTTTCTCCTTTCTATCTTACTTTTCACTGATTGATCTATATATATATATATATATATATATATATATATATATCAGTGAATATATATATATATATATATATATATATATATGTCATCATACATCCTTTACACATAATTTTATAAACTATTTCTATCTTATCATCCCATTTATTTATTTTTTTTTTTTTGCATTATTAACTAACTTTTTTAATAGTTTACTATTTTTCCATCCTATACCTATATTATCATTCATTTTTTCTTCCCTCTCATTTAGAATTTTATATACCTCCTTCAAAGATGAAATAAAAATTTATTTTCTAGTCTTTATTTCATTTTTATTACTAACTTTCATATATCCACTCCAATACTTCAATATATTGCTTACAATCATATGGATATAATGAAAATATAGTGTACCGGTCAGAATTATATGTTCATTTAACAAGGTTTAGAATCTAAGCAAAAGTACTTTAAATCCACTCATGCCCGAGATACACAGGTCAGGAGCAATCATGAATTCTGCCCTATTTGCTCTTCTCTAAAACTATAACATTATAAACAACACTTCTGATGATAACAGATGAAATTTTATTCATTTTGGTCCCAGAGACACAGCAAAAAAACATGAGATCTATAGGGTAATTAATGTAAATAAATAATATCAAATCTTGGCTCAATCAAATATCTTATGTGAAGGGGGAATCTGTAAATTTAAATGAATTACACATAGCTAGCATTGCAAAAGAAACATGGAATTTATATAGTATCCAATCAGAATGAGCAAGAACAGAATAACCCAGAGATAAATATCTATTTAAATTAAAGTAATCAGTTATAACTTCTAAATAATATTATTATAAAGATTAAATAGGATTCAATGAGTGAGATTCAGTAAGACACAAACGCATAAGTAATTATCAACATAATAATTTAATGAACATAAACAATTTTGATTTACATCAGAAGCATAACACAGATTTAATGCGGCTAATATTTTGCATATAAACAACTGATTTAGTATGCTAATGAACTGTAAATAACAGTAAATTAATGTTACTAATGCTATGATCATTACTTTAAAGTAATGACATAAGATGTCTATAAATTCATCTCCAAAGAGAGTTTTACTCTTGATATGGCAGTTAAATAAATTATCATTCATAAGCATATCTGGGCCTGTACAAATGAGGAATGGGTTAGCTTAACTAGGCCTTACTGTGACAATCCTAAAATATTTGACTAATTATCAAATGAGCAGTTTACAAACATCACTGTGCCATGTCTTATAGATAATATGAGAACTACACATAAAAGAACTCACAGTGCTAACTATAATAATAGTATAAAAAAATGGAGAAGATGTCTGTCTTTGGACTGAAAGGCTTTATCATATATATGATTCCACTTGTATTTATCACAAGGCGGTATTCGAAAATATGAGAGGTAAGGATTCCATAGTATGCTTGCTGACATTTCACATGCAGAGCCTTTAATACTCTAATGTTTGTCCTGAGATCGATTTTACCAAACCTCATTCTTAGATGAGTTACGTGAAGAAAATCCGGAGTTTGGATGAATAAATATGATAAAGCAAAATATAAATTCTTTAAAATGCTATCATAAGTAAGCAACGTGAATATGGCTTAAGTCTTAAATGACTAATGAAATAATTTAAGCTTAAATAAAGCAATAATATCATGCATAACACCATGACAAATAATAACCCACTCATCATTGTATGTATAACTTAAATAAATTTAGAATGTTGAATATAGAAGAGGAAAAAATATTATTTTTCCTATTTAACAAGCCAAATATTCTTAAATGACAATATATCATAAGCAAGTTAATGCTTGATGGCGTGAAAGCAATAAACAATTATTTAAAATAGGTTAATAATTAAAATTATTTTAGAAAACATAGAATACATATAAATAAATAGTGTCAACAACAAAAAGTTTATCTTATCCCATAATATGACATTTAAACAATCTGCCATTAAGCATTTATTTCAAAATATTTAATCGAGCAAACTAGCGGTCAATAAGAAATTTTACATTTAACTTTTCCCAAAAAATATCGGAATGGCTAAAATAATATAAGTTTGCTAGATTAAGCATTAGCATACCAAAATTAATTTAATAAAATACATATTTAAAATAAGTTTTGCCACATGAAAATAAAATAATTAGAGCGTGAAACTTAAAAAGCTAATGATAGATTTAAAGTACATAATTCTGTGCTAGCATTTCAAAGAACAAGTTTAAATCTTAAGAGAGAAAATCACAAATTTAACAATAATTAAGTTTATAGTCAGTTACCAAATAAATAAAGATTACATTATGATTACAATTAAGATTTAGGAAAAAAGTGAGGAATATAAGAGTTCATTCTTCGGCAAAACGGATTATCTTTAATAGTTATGGCGGCCATTTAGAATAACTACACGATGTTTGGACGCAAAGGCCCAATATTGACAAAATAATGGTAAACATCTTCCAATAGTTTTTTCACCATTAAACATAACAGTTCTCAAGTAGCGATGGCATGGCAGGAAGGCAGGACAAAGGCGATTTAAGATTAGGGAGGCAAATTCCTTCTACTCACAGTTCATTTTGCTCCACTCTCTAAACGAACACAAGAGAAGAGTGATTTGAACTCCTTTTGCATGTTCCTAGAATTTCTACTCCTCCTATGCTTGAAATTTGGCAACATTGGAAGATGTAAACAAATATGTTCAAGAAAGCATTATTTAAATGTATTTTTTTTAAAATTGCAAATAACTTAAAATATGATTTTTGGTTTGACTTGAAATAGTTAAATGAGAATGACATTTTTAAATTGCAATAATACTTTCTAGAACTTTCTGGCATTGCTTTAGTTTTACATTAATTGTATTTATTTTTATATCTGCAATACATATATGCACATACCCAATTATCTAAGTGAAGGGAATTTACAAGCTTGGAAATAAAATATACTTAAGCTAAAATAATAATTCAACTGGTTACACATAACCATTTTGAATAGACAGGGTGTAAGTGATATGCGTATATGTGTGTGCTTATCATTCCTGGATGACCAAATAAACATATAAACTGATTAAAACCCTACTTTAAAGGTATGTAATGTCATCAGTCAGTGAAGTTAAATATGTACTACAGATTTACCACTTCAATAGATATAGGATGGGAAAATAGTAAATCATTAAAAAGTTTGTGGGTAATGCAAAAATGATAAATTAATGGAGTAATAAGGTAAAAATAGTTTATAAAATTATGTGTAAGAAATATATGGTGATATAGATAGGTCAGTCAGCAAAAAGATAAAAAGGGGGAAGGATCATGAGAGAGCAATTAAGAGGTTTTAAGTAAGAACCATTTTGCCATTTTTTAAAAACAGGGCATGTTATGAAGTGTGAAGAAAGTATTAAAGTGATAAGATATTGTAAAAATTATATAAAAAAAAATTGTATGAGACAATACATATATAAGAAAATAAAGAGAAAATTTGAATTTAGTACAAGGCTTAATAAAGTTGGGAGAAAATGGGCATTAAATAGCAATTGAAAGTGTAAAAACATTTTTAGAATTGATGTTGGTCAATAAAGGTAGTGCTAAGATGATATGCAAATTATATGACATTGAATTAATGTAACATCTTGACAAGTTTCAATTTTGAACATAACTCAACTAATGAAAATAAATATATGATTCAAATATATAGTTGTCTATTAAGTTGATTATGTTTACATATTCAATTTAGTGACAAAGTATATAATAAAGACAACATTGTGGTTTTAAAACGAATAACCATCAAGTGAAATATATAAATATATATGTCTATTGTAATGAGATTTCCCTCCTTTATGATTTATTCTATGGCTATTTTATTTATTATTTTACATTATTAGTTAATATTAATCTTTAATACTTTATTTTTAGACTCCATTATTTATGCAGAGAAGTAAATATGATCAATAATTACACATTAACTATACCCCTGATCAATCCAAGACTTAATAAAAATATACATACTGCTGTCAACTGTCCAGACTGAAGCACAACCTCCTTGACTGCTAGAAGATACATCTCATGGGGATATTTATAATGAGTTTTAACCCTACTGGCACCATCCAGCCTTAGTGGATCCCATAAGATTTCATAAATATGTTTCAAGTAGTTGACCCTTGGCTAGCTATTAAAACATGAGATTAGAAAACACAAAATATCTAAATAAGATCATTTATTTTCTCTTAGGTAAAGTGAGAGAGAGAGAGAGAAAAAAAAAATTTAAAACACACCAATAATTTACAATACCTTTATTAAATAATAATAAAAAAGGAATATTTAAAACATAAAAACAAAATATAAACAATTATGCAAATAATAATTTTAAACAATCATGTGCTTATTTACACATAGTTAAAAGTTAACAGTTATAAATTACATTTAAATTTCTACATAGAAATAAAATGTAAAAGTTTTCACATTTGAAATAAAACTTAGAATTTCTATTAATGATGTCTAGAAATATTTAGCTAGGTTTTTTTTATATAGTATCTAGCTGATTACCCCTGTCTTCTGATCCTGTCAGATTCATAGTTAGTCTATTGGTAGTTGGATTCTTTCTCCTAGATCAGGTGTACTACTGCTAGGTCAGAGATATACATTACTGCATCTGTCTTTTGGTGCTCAGGAGACACAGAACAAACACTCAGATTTAATTTAGAAATACATTTTTCTCTCAGCATAACCGTATGAAAACTTCTTCATCTTGCTGGATTCAGTCGTTTTTAGCTGGCTTAAAGACACTTTAGTTAACTAACCAGGACAAACTAACTGCCTTCTTCCTTTTGTTCCATCTTTTGCTTTTTACAGTTTCTGTTGTTGCTGTTCTTCTTTTAGATAATAGCCAATTGCAACATTTATACTTTCTGACTCTACCCATATTCTTACCCATGATATTAACTCATTTGGTTTTTATTTTTATATATTTTTGTTTTTTATCTTACATTTTGATTACACAGAAATTAGTTAACAATTGTTAATTAATCAGTCAGAATTTATGTCCAGAAACTGATTATATCTTTTACAAGTTTGTTTTCAATTATATGTTAAATTTTAATACACAAATGAAAAGAAAGATAAGTTATAATTTGTATTTTAACTTAATCCCCAAGATTTTTACTTTTTTCTTTTAAACCTTTTTCTGAATAATAAAATATTGAAATAATTTTCTTATTTTATTAATAATAGCATTAACTCATATATATATATATATATATATATATATGGAATAATATATATATATATATATATATATATATATATATACTTTTGTTCCATGTGTATATACACATTATTACAAAAAAAGTAGAACGTGGAACCATTTTCATATATTTAACAAAAGATATCTTTAACAGTAAAATAACTAGAAAACAATAAATATGTATCAACAGTTTTAAAGCAGTATTATAATTTTAGTTCTCTCAATAGAAATTTGTTTCTTGGCAACTTCTCTCATAAGATATCTTTAGTTATTTACATGGCGATAGTTTCACAATTTACTGGGAATATCATGGTAAATCCATGAAAATATTTAAGCTAATATATATACATCAAATAACAAGCAAATTACTTCATTTTAATTCAGACAAAATTACATTACAATAACTAATTAGTAACTTCATCTAAAATAGTTGTTTATGTCTGATAACATCATTATTAAATTAGCAGCTACTAATTGAAGAAATATCCCAACTGTTTGCTACTAATCATAAATGTATCTCAAACGAATATACAAAGTCATATATTTGTAAATTATTTGATACTAAAAATCAATATTTATATTTATAAATGAATATGTTTTATGTTTATGAATAAACTGGCAGCTACTAATTATAGAAATACCCCAACTATCTGCTACTAATCATAGAAGTATTTTAAAGGAATATGAAAAATCATATATTTGTAAAGACTTGTAAATTACTTGATATTCTAAAATCAATATTTTATATTTATGAATGAATATTTTTTATATTTATGAATAAATACTTACATATGAATATTAAAAATTAGATTGTTAAAATATATCACAATTATTTAATTATGTAAAATCAATAATGCCTTATATTTATGGATAATTAGTTATGAGGAAGGACACAAATATAACCAGAATTATTCTCTGGTAAGTGTGCCTGCTGTCATAAATGTTACTGCTGTTGCATACCTCTTGTCCATCAATATGCCTTATGATGTTGCCAAGTGAAAATGTCATGCCATATAGCACATTTTTTGCAAAGTATGTTCCACATAATTGGTGTTTTTTTTGTAATGGCAGACAAGTTCAAATAAGTTGAAATTCTGTTTTCCCCTAATAATAATATCAGGAAAACAGTTGTAATACTTGTAACAAATTTCAAAAAAGTTGTTCTGAAGAAAACAAAAGTTTACCATGTCTCAAATAAGTGTTGTGATTAAAGTCCAATGTCAAGATAATTCTAATATTTTGTATTGACCCAAATGCCATTTTCCTCTCAAAATTAGTTTATAATAATCAGATGTTTTATCTACAAGTTATGAAACATTTGTATGATGAGAAAAATATAAACATCCTACTTTGTGGCAAAGTAAAAAGTGCAAGTTTCACAATGACAATTATTCTGTGAGCAGAAATGGGTGTGAAACAATTTTTAATTAAAGTCAACATAATCCATATGATCTCTAACCATGTGACTTCATTTTATTTCCTCCCTTAGATAAAAAAAATACTTCAATTTTTTTTCACTGCCTTACAAGTAGTAAAAAAGAATGCTGACATTAAAAAGCATCACTTTGTAAGTGTTTCTGGATTACTTTAAAAAATTAAAAACACATTTAGTTTGGTATATTGTATAAAATGGACAATACTTTGAAGAAGATTAAATTTACAACATTTAAAAATAAATAAATTTATTTTTGTTATAAAATTTTGATTATTTCTTGTTTCCCCCTCATACACATTGATTACTTGAAAAATTAGATTATAATATATCAAACTATTGTCCTGAAAAAGATAATTGGTTAGCTATTTTAGTGTGACATTATTAAGTGTTTGTTAGTGGGAATGTTTTGAAAGATATGGATTAAACTTTTTTATGTACTAATATGTTTTTATATTATTAACAATCTGTGTTATCACATTTGACTTATTTTATAAGTAAATGCTAAGTAAGCTTCAGATTTAGAGTCATGTTAGTTTTTTATTGGTGGTGCAATCTAACATTAAGTTGTTTAAGTAACAAAAATCTGTTCAGATCATTAATTGTAAAAGATCACAATGAAAATTTATTATTTCAGTAAATATTCAACGAAAAATTGTTTAATAATTAGGATATATTTGTGCCAAGTTATCAATCAGTCAAAAAAAAGTTGTTAGGAGAAAATATATATTTCACTTGCACAACTCCAATCTTGACAGAGAAAGAACTTTATTTCTTTATTACTTCTTTTTTATTTTTGTTAACATATTAAATATTTATATTAAATAAGTAAGTGCAATTTATATCCAGATTTTGTGTGAATATATTTGATTTCTAAAAAAAAAAAAGTCTGACAAAAGTGTATGTGATATCAGACTGCTTATAGGCTTTGTTAATAACTTAATTATTTTTTACTAGTATTTTTTAAATGGAAAGTTTATTTTAAATATTTCTATGATAATTATTGCTTTTTGAAGTTATATAAACAGAGTTTAGCTAAAAAAAGTTTTTATTTATTCCTATGGTTTTCTTTTTATTTGTAAAGTTAATTATTTTTTAGGAATACATTTGTTATTTGCACATGGGCTCTTAATATGCATCTCCAATATAATGATTTGATATAAATTATATATTTTCTTTTAAAACGTGTACTGAAATAAAAAAAATAGGCAAAATGCCCCCCCCCCCAAATATATATATATATATTTAAATAATTGGTATTGATTAATATTTATTATTATGTATAAGTAGATTCATTTTAATGAATAATATAAAATAGACATTTACTATGATAATATTTTAAAAAGCTGACAAAATTTTGGTGCTAGAACATTATGAATTATTTTTTCAATGGCTCTTCAAATGAAAGAAACAATCTGTGATTATTTGCAATTGTTTGTAGATAATTTTATTTAAATTACAATAACTATTTTATATAGGGTATATGAGCACAGACTATCACACGACCCACCACTATCCACTCCATTTCATAACACTGATATACTTAAACACATATATGTTGAAAAGACAAATAATCACCAATAGACATATTTCATGCTAAACCAGCAATCATCAGTTGGTACAGATTATCATTTCTACACATATAGGCAATAAGTGCTCAGCTATATATTAAGTTAGCCAATCATCATAATTTAATGGACAGGCTTCAATCCAATCCACTCTCCAACTCTTCAACAATCCATCAAATTAAAAATCTGATGATGGAATGCTCAATAGCCACCATGAGGCTGAGATTCTCATCACACCCATGTTGATTTAAAGTCAATCCGACCCCCTCATGTACAGAACATAATCTATTTAATACACATACAAAGGAGGGGCAGACATTTCTACTATATAATAACTGGAATATCCCTTATAAATGTGTTAAATGGAATATGTCTTGTACATGAGGGGTCAGACTGACTTTATATCAACATGGATATGATGACAATCTTGGCCTCAGGGTGGCCTTTGAGCATTCCATCATCAGATTTTTAATTGGATGGATGGTTGAAGAATTGAAGTGTGGATTGGATTGAAGCCTGTCCATAAGTATGAGGATTGACTATCTTAATATATATCTGAGCACTTATTGCATATATGTGTAGGGATGATAATCTGGACCAACTGATGATTTCTGTTTTAGCATGAAATGTGTATATTGGTGATTATTTATTTTTTGACATATATGTGTTCAAGTGTATCAGTGTTATGAGATGGAGTGGAGAGTGGAAGGTCAGGTGATAGTCTATGTTCATATACCCTATATACTACATATATAGATATAGGTATACAATAAGTCTGTATTCCAGTTAATAACTATTTTTATAAATGTTTTTATTTAAGTTTCAATATCTGTTTGTTTGTTTGTTTGTTTATAATTTGTTTGCGAAATTATTGTTATCACTTTTATTGTTAAAATTAGAATAAAATTTAAAATTGAGGTTTACTATATTTAAATTCAATATAATTGGTTTCGATTTTACATATAAAGACTAAATATGAGGCAAACCAATTTGAGTTATAACATTTTAGGTAAATGACCTATTTCTTACATATGAAACAGAGGATGGGAAAATGTTGATATCAAATTATTATTTTTTTTTGGAATTTCAATGTTTTTAGAAATCCAAGCATGTTTCTTGGTTTCAATTGTAAGCTTTATTTAATTAATAAAAAATATAGTTTTATTAAGGTATTTTGTAAATAAAAAATATCAATTTAAAAAAAAAGGTCAAACACTTTTTAATAAAAAATAAATTATTTATTGCTTTATTATACATTTATATAATTATGTACACATACTAGATATGATATATACTTAAGGAATATATTTTATCTTATTGTGGAAATATCTAGTGATGTATATATAAAATACAAATGTCAAATTAATTTTAAGTACAATTATATTCATGTACAATATAATTTTAGTAAGCATTTTTTTATTTAAAAAAAGTCCAAACAACAACAGAAATGTTAAACAATTTTCATGTAAAGTGATATTTTCAGATTTTAGTTCTCTTAATGATTGATTATACACACATACATTAACTTATATAAATAATGATATATATATATAATCTTTTAATCATTCAAATTAAAAATAAGTCAGAATACTAGACTTATTTGTATACAATTTAATTATATATCAAATTGAGGTTCATTCACACATGAACTACTTCAAGATGTATTTTTTAAAAAAATAATCATGTGACAATAAATGTTATACAGTTTTAAATACTCTCTAGTGATCAGCAGTAAAAATAAACTCATGAAAAATAAAAAGTATAAAAAATTATTATTTCACATATAAATTTACATATATGCTTTCATTATATATTCTCTTATTCTTTTTTTACCTATTTTATAATTACTAATCTAACATCAACCAAACAATTAATCCCTGTTTTATACTTCCACTAAATATACATATATACATAAATATACATATATACATAAATATACATTAATATACATTACATCTCCCGATTATCTAAACAGTGATCATTTCCTTTCAAATTTTATCAAACCATTAATGATATTAATATATTTATCTATAGTTATTTTGTATATATAATGTTTTATAATAGTTTCTTTCTTTTAAATTGTTACTATACTTTCATTACTCTTATATTTTCCTTACAGTTTATTATATGTTCTGTTTTGAAATAATGACTATATGGTCCAGAGTTAATATCACTTCTTTTTATTGCTCAATTATGCTCTTTAGCTCTTTCAATTATACATTTCTTTGATTTCTCTATGAATATCAAATATTGTATATACAAAAAAACATAGATAAATGTATTAATATGATCAATGGTTAGATAAAATTGAAAAAAAAAGGTCACTGTTATATAATTAAAAGCTGAAGTATATATTTGAATATCTTCATCATCAACAACAACCATTATCAACCCACTGCAAGATGAAGGTCTCTTGAAATTCAATCCATCTTCTCCAATCTTTAGCTTCTCTTCTCCATATAATTCATGCACACTTTTTTATTTGATCCATCCATGTCACATGTGGTCTCTTTTTGGGTCTTTTACAATCTCTTGGAATCCAGTTTAAGATTTCCAATTGCCCATCTATTATTATCTTTTTAGCAATATGTTCAGCCCAACTCCATTTCAGACCACTGATGTCACTAACACCTGTTTGTTCTCTTACCAATATATTGCATTTTCAATCTATTCTTGTTACTCCTAACATGTATCTCACCATACAACTTTGAGTGGTCTGAAGTCTCTATATTGCACTTTCATTAAGTGTCCAAGTCTCAGATCCATAAGTAACAACTGGTAAAACACATTTATTAAAAACATTCCATTTAAAACACAGGCATATTTTGTTTTAATAGCAAGTTGTTTCTACTAAAAGCACTCCAACCAAGTTTAATTCTGTAATTAATTTCATCCATTATTAATCTGACCAAGATATTTATAACCGTTAACTTCTTCTAACTCATCATAATCAATCTTTATTTTCATATATTGAGAAAATCCATTAAACATTACTTTAGTCTTTTTAACATTTATCTTTAGTCCTACTTTCATTTGATAACTCCTGAAATATTTCCTGCAAATCTAAAGCATTATTTGCAAAAAAAAAACAACTATATCATCTGCAAAATCTAGATGACTTAAATAATCTCCATTTACTTTCACTCCTTTAGCTTCCAATATTAATCCACAAAATATTTTTTGCAGCACTGCTGTAAAAAGTGTTGGAGATATGGAGTCACCCTGTCTTACACTCTTCTCAATGTTGCATTTCCTAGTATCATTATGTAATCTAATTGTTGCTGTTGAATTTTTATAAATATTTTTTAAAATATGACATTATTCTGGATCTATACCTTGATGATTCAATGCTTTAATCACTGAAGAAGTGTTTATAGAATCAAAGCTATTTCATAATCTAAAAATTCAAAGCATAATGGTAACTCATATTCATTTGTCTTTTCTATAACTTCTCTCAATACCTGGATATGATTTACTATACTAAAATCACTTTTAAATCCAGATCATGCTCTTGGTTGGTAAAAATCCAATGCTTTCTGTAAACAAGTTGTAATTATCTTGATAAAAATTTTATATAAAACTGATAAAAGGCTTCACCATCTCTTTTTTAGATATTAATATTAATACTGCATTTTTCCAATCACCTTGTACAACTTTATCATTTAGACATTTGGTCTACAACTTTGCTAAATTTTTTTCTATTTTTTTACCTGATTCTTTTAATATATCAATTATAATTCCATCATTACCTAGAGCTTTTTCTTTCTTTATATATTTAATTGTATGTCTCACCTCTTCATTTAAAATTATATGAATGTACATGTAGTACATTTGTATATGTATTGAGAGTATAAGACAGGAGTTAATTGTTTGTTTCATGATAGATTAGTAGTTTCAAAATAAGAAAAAAGATAAACAAAAGAATATATATATATATATATGAAAAATAAAAACAAGTATAGTCTTTTGGTAAAGACGCCATCTATTGATCATATATATATATGCAACTCCATATTTAAAAAAAAACAATAATATTTTTTTCTATGAATTTATTTCTAGTTATAACCAATAGAATGTATAAAGCTGTAGAACATTTATTGTCACATGATTAATTGTAAAAAAAAAATGATATCTTGAAGAGGTTCATATGTGAACAAAAATTGATTTGATATGTAATTAAACTGTAAACAAATAAGGTGTTTGCTATTTCAGTTTATTTATAATTCAATTGATTAAAACTTTAAAAAAAATGTGACACTATTATGGTAATATATTTAATGAAAAATGACACAATAGGAAATGATATATATATATATATTGAAATAGTCAGTTTCATTCACCTGCCTGTTTCATGTATTTTACCCCCGCACCTACCTCTATGCCAGATTTAAACCCTGTCATTTAAACAACCTTAAATTACTATATATGTGAGATCATGCATATATACACAAAAAGTAAGTCTGTAATTTAATAATATATGTATATATTACAGATATGTGTTCATTTTAAAAGATATCTAGTTTAAGAAATATTTTAGTCTAATCTATTACTCAATTTTATGGTTATATTACTGAAATCACATATGTATATAGACACAGTCCCAACTTGTTATTCTATATATATATATATAATAGTTTTATACTAATTATAAAAGCAGCTTTTAGTTTTACTTGTAAACAACTTTTAAATTAGGTCATGCAATAGTCTTAAAATAACATGAACATGATTTTATAAATCTAAAATTTTAATAACAATTCTCAGAATTTTATAATGTTGTAATAATAAACTATGGGGGGGGGGGTAAAAAATAAAATCTAAATTAGTTTTAACAATTAAAATGTTTTTCTAAAATAAAGTAATGGGTTTTTCAACTACGGCCAAGCTTGTAAAAATAACTAGGTGGCCAGAGTTAAGAAAAAAATATAAATACTTCAAGTTTTGTGGCCAAAAGAGTTTATTATATTTAATAAGTAAATTGTAAACCAAATCCATGTTTGTTTTATTTTTTAAATGATGCGCAAAGAAGGTGATCCCTCATCTCTCTCCATGCCAGGGGTGGAAAGAACTTTGGTCCAACAAAACTTGATGAGCCATATCTCAGCCAAGCAGCCCATGGAAGAACCTCTATCAATGTTAAACCATCATGAAAAGTGTCACCTTTTTATCATCCCAAGTGTCCAGAACTGCAATGAAAACAACTGACCAGTAAATTTTCACTCAGAGCTCTGTTCATAAACTGTAACTTTCATTTCTCTATTTTAAAGATAGCTATTTATTAAACCTGCCTTTATAAACAGCTTTTCTAAAATCTGCAAAGAAAGCTGTTAAATGCTAATGTTTAAGTCTCTTCTGAATGTAAAACTTGTAATATTAAATCCTTTTTAAAATGTAAAACTATGATAATCTATTTTAAACTAAATGTATACTATTCTATGGTCTTTGATGTCTATTCCCGATCTATTCAATTTATTCTATAATTTTATTATTGTAATATTATATGTATTTATTATGCTAAATAACTGGCAACCATGAGTATTTATAAATATAATTTTAGCTTATCACTCTGCGAAGATAATTTCAAATCTTCACTATAATAAATATTTAATAATTGAATTATTTTTTTCACTCACTGTTTTCAGATCATGTTATTATTTTACTGATTAATTTTGGGTATTAATATAATAATGAGTAATGCTCTAGCTAAATTTGTAGTTTTCTAGTTATAAATTATAACTATCTATATATGTAACTCATACATTATAGGAACTAGCCACAGATATTATCAAAGCATATTCTAATGTTTTATCTGTAATTACCCCTCAAATATGCTTTGTCCTCTTTAGATTTATATATGTTGAGACACAGGTGATAATATTAAACTAGGTTACTAATTAATTTAGTCCCTAAATAGTATATTTGAAATACTAAACTTGAGAACTGGGTTGTATAGATATGCAAATAGATGCTATCTATTTTTAAGGCAAGCTAAGATAAATTTATGTGTTTGCATTATATATATTTACTAAAGCTGTAACCTCAAGAATATGCAAGTAAAATGTGATAGTAGGGACCTCTACAGGTCTTAACCACAATCTTACATTTTGGAAAAAAGAGGGAAAACTGTCAAGCTTGTGGTTAAGACCTGTAGAGGTCCCTTTACATGCAAATTCTTGAGTTTACAGCCTTAGTAAATATTACTTATGTAATCAATGTGCATTTAAATAAATTTATAATTATATATATGTATAAGCTGCCAATATGTCCTTACTAAGTATGCAATGTACAATTAACTGCTTGCTGCATGATTCTTGATGAGTTGCTGGCAGAGGTCATGCTTATTCACTTATTTCAGGTTAAGCACACTCTTTTATAACTGGAACACCAGGATCCAGATTATTCATAAGTAATGCTTATCTGACTCCCTGAACTACTAAGGTTCCTATTCATAGCAAGTTGATAGGTTGTAAGGCAACCAAGCATTTGATGCTGAAGCCCATGAATAATGACCCATTCACACCTTCTAGCTTTATTAATATTTTTAATATGTGCTATGGAGTATATAGCTAAATCTATAATAAACCAGTTTTCTCTTCCTCTATATTAAACACTTATCCAGCAACAGTGTATATTCTAATCTAGATTAACATGCTAATCTGCATATCTCCGAGCCTGCTTATGTGCTCAACTTAACTTGATATAAATAGATGCCATAGGAGCACTATTAAGTTAGTTATATAACTATGGCTATTAAGTTCCATATGATTTAGCGGACTACACTAGGGCTATAAATTTGACATATTAATATAGGCATAAACTTAAATATTACACTATACTTTATTGAATACTTATAATGAGATAGCATGTAACATATAATCTCTTTAATTATATAATGCCTGCAAGCAAAATCTTTCATGTTTCATCTATATAATTTTGTATATTTTAGTTTTACTATCTTTTATTTTATTTATTAAATTAATATTATTTAAAACATAACTTGTTTACATATATTTATTGTCCACAAATTCATTTTTATCCAAGTCTAGATTTATTTGCATATATATATATATATATAAATATATATATATATATATATATATATATATATATATATATATATATATATATATATATATATAGACCATTCTATTAGATTTCATAATCAATCATTGATATATTAGTGGTTCACTTAGTCATATGGGTGTATATCTACCTAATCAGTGTTAAGTTAGTTAATTTATGAGTCTTTTCCACCTTGGGTGACTGCAATGTCTGTGTAATTTGGGAAATGTCATCCATAGGACATTAGATCTTTGAGCAGGGGTAAAAAGATTGAGTGTTGGCCAGAATCTAGATCCTAGCATCCAGATTTGATCAGCTTTAGGGCATTTTACCTGTATTCTAGATTTTCTTGCTTAGAAGGACAATTCTTACCATTAGAATATCAACTATAAGTGTCAAATCAGTTTAAAACACAATAGAATTTTACATTTTCATTTACTGGGCCAATACTAAAATGTTAAAAATAAAAAGAGATATATTTATTTTATAATGAATACTGTTATTTACCATTCAGTATAAAGCAAAAATAATAATTGTTTCTTGAACCATAACTGGGGTTCTTAGATTTAACTTGAAATAAAAGTATGGAGAAAGATGATTGCTTGTAAATTAATTAAGTCAATCTCTTTTGTTGAAAAACAATATTTTTTTTGTTTTTTAGTGCATGGTAAATAAAAGCATTTAGTGTTTAAAAAAATCTCTATTCATAAAAATTTCAACTTTCTTTAAAATCTCTTTGTGGAAATAAAAATAGAGTTTTATAACATACATTCCAAATCTCTCTGTGAAATAAGTATTCTTCTGTATGGAACTTTTGAAAATAAAATAAAAAAACAAGTTTTTTACTCATGAGGAAAATCATCAAGTCTCTTTGTAAAATGACTTGCAATTTGTTTTCTCTATTTCAA
The DNA here is from genome assembly GCA_028023455.1 of Epiperipatus broadwayi. Lineage (NCBI taxonomy): Eukaryota > Metazoa > Onychophora > Udeonychophora > Euonychophora > Peripatidae > Epiperipatus > Epiperipatus broadwayi. Next base: position 41,705 of record JAQFVV010006659.1, on the reverse strand, counting down.
TAATTGTTAATCCAAAATATTATATCATCTATTATTCATTGCAATTCAGCAATATATGATTAAACTCCATATTACCATTTAATCTTTAATTTCAAGAATAATTAATTTATATGAACATATTAAAAAATACTAAAATCCATTAATTTTTCATATGCTAATCTTGATCAATAATTTTATATTTTTGAAAATAAAATTTACTTGAAAAATGTAAATATATATAAAAAATATTTAACTTTGAATGATGTTCTCTTAATATAACAGAATAATATACTAAGTTTTATAAATGTGTTGCCGATAATAATACATAAAAAATTTATTAGTAGATAAATTACGGAAATTTTGCTGTAATTTTATGTTGAGGCTCCCAACCTGATTGTTGTGATTTTATATATTACATTTTTTTTTGCAAGATAGCTACAATTAATATTTAAAAGTAATTGAAAGTGTAAATACTAATTTGATTGTTATAATAAAAATTATTTAAATTATTTATACAATAAATGGATTTCTTTAACAGCTTAACATATAACTATTAAAAATATCATAAAGAAGTCTTTACAGATTCCAACCAATATAAAGATTTGTTATTGGGTTTATTAAGTCCTTTAGATCTGCCATTATAGCTGTAAACTCCATAATCATTAACTCTATATTTCATGGTTTGAATTTAGTCATGTTTCAAAAGGTCCATAGCTCATAGTTATATTTATGTAGCATTGGTTTGTCTAGAGTCTGTTTATGAGACTCCAATTGCATTTATGAAGATCAAATTGAGCTGGATTTATTGTTAAATCTGGAAAAATATATATTTTGAAAAATTATAAAAATTAAAATTTTACACCACAATTCATAGATTGAGGATTTTTAATTAAGTGACTATCCAAAAATAAAACACCAGTTCAGCCATGTTTTTAGTTATTAAGAAATTCAATTTGCTATGTTTTCTGTGAGGCAACTTCTACTTTGATATCTTCCAAATAAATATGTGGAAGAATAAGAAGCCATTGTAAAAAAAAATATTTAAGTGTATCAATAATATTTTTCATGGTAATATTTAATTGTGAATCCATAAGATTATTAAGGAAACTTTTTCACTGGAATAAGCAAATTCTAAGAAAGAAGTATATAAAGTATTTCAATAAAATATTTCAGTTATATCATCCAAATTTTTGAAGAAATTATTAATTAAATTAATTTAAATTTAAACCTTAGAAAAATTAGGAAAATAAGTTAAGTGATAAACCAAGGTTATTCCTAAATAGCATGGAATAGGACTGTATTATAATTGATTATTGAAAAAGGTTAGATTTTGATTATGAGATTATTTTATATTGTTTAGATAAAAAAAATTGAACCTACTGTTTTCATCAGATTTGAAATAAGATTTCAAACTTTGAAAAAAAATCAAACTTTTAAAATCTTTTCATTTCAGAAAATAATATCTTTGGAGATGTAAAGCAATGTCAACATTTTAAATGAATTCTTTGCATTTTGTTTTTGGAATATATTAATGAAAATCGTTGACAAAATGTAATCTTTTGGAAGATCATTTTGTAAAATTTTGTATAAATAAATATAATATCAATTTTTAATTTATTTTGAAAGCTTTTTACAATGTGAAGCTTTTTATGACAAAGCTTTATAAGTAGATAGATATCTTTCAATTATTGAAAACATTTTTATAAATATCCCCCCTTCCTCAAGCTTGTAGAAACACAAATTCATAATATTGTGTGGTAATTATTTTGAGCATTGTTTTGGGTTTATTTAGTTTTAAAACTGATATGGTTTAACTTTTATACCAAATCTTTGGCATAGTACTTCTAATATTACTGAATAGTTTTGCAAACCATATTTTGATTTTAGGTACTATTTTTTTTAGATATGCTAAAAATATGAAAACTGCCTTTATATTCTTTCTTGACTTAAGACAATCAAGACAAAATTAACTTTAACAACATCTACAAATTTTGTCAAATATTAAAGGTATATTGTTAAAAATAAACAAGCAACTCTGATCTGATGATCTTGGATTAATAAATCAGATATATAATAGAATCTTAACATGAAACTTAACAGTGACAGTAATAATTCTTTTAAACATACAATTATAGTTTTATGATTAGTTAATATACTTAAGTTTCACTACTAGATCATTTAAATTTTTGCTTTTCAATGACATTTCTCAACCTTTTTTTGTTATCATCAAATGATTTTTTATGCTTGTCAGCACTCTCTGGATCTTTGTTAGAACTATCTATCATAACAAAAAAAAGTTTAATGAATCTACTTATATTCTTTTCAAAATTTCTATTAATATTAATTCCACTTAGCTTTCCTTCAATTTCATAATGATACAAGATAATTTTCAGTTACAGGATTATGATTTTTGAGAGCTTTTAAAGTAGTCTATAATGATTCTAGATAAATATATCTCATAGTGAAGTGATTTTGTCAAAATCAAAATATAAATCAGGAGTTGTTTCTTTTTGTCAATCTGCCTGAATATAAAATATTTTAATTTTTATTTGGCATAACAAAGTAACTGCATGATATCCAAATATTTTTATTCTACAAGATGATAACCTGCTCGATCCTTAATTCCATATTTGCAAAGTCCAGTAAGAAAATTGAAATTTCTTATTAATATGGAAAGTGTTAGAAGATATGGAAGAAGAATGGACTAATTTATATTGGGTGGGAGGGGGGTATAAATATTGCATACATAAAAATTAACTATCTGAATGGATATTGCAATATCATTTGAAATGTTTTCAACAGAAATTGTTTATTTAAGAAAATGGTTTTAAAAAATTTAGCCATACCATACTTAGACCTTAATCTATGAATAATTTATGTAAATTCAGAAATTTTAAAAATGTGTGTATTATTATAAAAATAAAGAGTTTCCTCTCAATGTCAATCAAAAATAATTTTATTGACTTTTTTAGGTAAAAATAAGTTACTTCTGGAAATAATATATCTGTACTGAATGTGCTTCATTGTTTCCACATAATGTACAAACCATTTTTATTTTGAAATCTTAAGCCCACTTTTGTAGTTCTAGTACAATTATTCTCCATAATACCTCCAGAACTTATAATAATAGTGTCAATATATTTTCATAAGTTGTCATCATTAACCAAGAATTCATTAAGAGAAAGCATAATTTCAAAGTGAAGGCATTGGTTTCAAATGATAATTTACACTATTTGCAGCAATGCCACAGAATATTGTTATATAACCAATACATTGTTTAATTTATAACAGTAAAATTGAAAAGTAATGGTTTCTGCTTCTAACCATCTAATTTCTTTGTTTGAAAGATATTTTTATTATTTTGAAAGATGTTTTTAATACATACATATATATATAAATTTATGTAGTAGGCAACAAATATATACACCTGGGTCTCTTTTTATGCGGACTTATTTAACACGATTTTGAAGTTACGCGATTCGTGTTTTACCGGAAGTCGACCTCCGATAATGCACTATTACTTTAAATAATAAATTTTGCGCACTTACGTTATATTGAAAGTAATAGCACATTATTGGAATTATACTGTCCTCTTAGTAATTTCAATATTTTCAGTGCTTTATAATAGTAAGATTTTATGCAATAATGAAATTAAAATCATGATTTCCACATTTTATGTATACACACATTAAAATTTACAAGATTATAATGTAAATTTGTTCAAACATTGTGCATGTTAATTTTGTATTTTAAATCACATTCTGTTTTTGCTTTTTTAAAAAAAACATAATCAATTTTTAATCATTTAGTGTCCACAAGTTTATTTTTAAAAGGTCAGTAATAGCAGTGCGCACAATTAAAAATTAAAATCTGATTTTTAATTGTAATTAACAATTTAAAAATTACTTATGGGCAACTTGAAATTAATGTGATGTAAAACAAAATTTGATTTTTAAACGGAATTGAAAATTAAAGGCAAAAATAAGAATTTAATTTTTAGTTGTTAATTTTAATTAAATTTTTCCCAGCAGTGGTGAATAAATGTCTTTTTATTATCATAAGTCTAAGTTCATAAACAATTAATAAAATCATCATCATCATCAACAGAAAACTATTAACACAACATGAGAGTGAACTTGGCACTAGTTGTATTTCCTCTTGTGAGAATAATTGCTGAGATATTCTTGATTTTGTTTAAAGAGAAGCCAAATATATCACATCACATTACATGAGAATCTGATTTTTTACTAGTTTGCAAACGAACGTGTTTTGGGGCAATAGCAATAATAATTAAAACATGTATAAAAATATATAAATTACTGTACTGTAAATTATGCATAAAAATATATTATTTTGAATAAAATTAAATATTATAGTTAATAAAAGTTTGTCTTGTATCAATTTTTTTCAAATTTGAAATTTTTTATTAGTCATATTTTATTTCTTATTTATTTATTTTTTTTGTGCGAATTTTAAAGTAATTTTACGTTGGTGCTTTGCTTTTACGTGAATTCTGAAAAATCACAGACTGCATCCCCCCCTTTTCAATATAAGTTACATCTATTTTTGCGCGATTTCGTTTGTGCGTGTTTTCTGAGGAACCTATCTATCGTGTAAAACGAAACCCAGGTGTATATATATATTTCTATATAATGTCAATAAAAATAGAAAGGTTTTTTTATGTTCTCCAAATACCTTTATTCATTTCCCATTATTTGTAAAGATGTTTTCAATAATAATTAAGTCAAAAATCTTACCCAAATATTATTTAAACTGAAGGTCACATTTATGAACAATTAACTGTACAAATTAAACCTTGATTTACTTACAATTTTTTAAAAAAATGATTATTGTCTTTTTAGAATTTCTACCAAATTATTTATATATTGTTTATGAATAACAAACAGTTTTTGATTCATATATATATAATGAAGATTTTATGAATTTATAGCATGCAAAATATTAGCTCAGATTTCAACTGATTACATAGTTGTTTTCTTAACCAAATATCACATTTTGATATTGAATAAAAATTTATATTCAATTCTCATTAAAGAATAATATTTATGATAATTTATTCTTGGACTTTTTTTAATATCAAAATTTAAAGATTTCTAAAAATCCCAATAATTAATAAGGTATGGCTGATATAATACACTAAATGTTTTGTGTTAATGAAAAAAATTCTTCTTTCAAAAATATTTCATATTTATAAATATATTTATATAATTTTTTTATTAAAAAAAAATATAATATTTTACATAAATATATTCTTTATTGAGCTCTTTGGTTTCTGACACTTTGTATATGGGGTGAGAGTTTTTGGAAATGCTCAATGTTTTTGTTCTTATAAAAATTTTATTTTACATTGAAATTCCATAATTTGGACTTGATTTATTTTTAATTTGATTTGACAAGCAAATAATATGCTAAATAAAGATACACTTGACCATTTTAAATATTTTAAAAAGAACCTGTAATTATAGCAATATATCGTAAAGGTTATTTCAGATATTTATGAAACACTGAATCTAAAAATTAAGAATTTCATTTTTAAGTTGTGTTTTTTTTAATGTGAATTAAATAAAGATAGATTTAGGATAACTCTACCAAATTAGGCTTTAAAATGTGATATTTTCTTTAAAAATTATAGTATTTGAAAAGATTTTACCACAAAGTCAATTCTGACAGATAATGGCATAATAAAAACTATATTGATTTTTATTAGTCATTTATTAAACTAGAAATTATCCAAAAATAAATAATATTTCTGAAATGAAATTTTTATTACATCACTCTCATGTATAGTGCAGACTGGTTTCTATCTGTTTTTAACACCTTGTACATCTTGGGGACCAGATAGCTTTTTCACATATCTTTGGACTTATGTTTATGATTACATCTCTCCACAAGATGTTAAAAGTAGATAGACATGAGTCCCTATCTTGTGTGACAGTGATGTAGTGAAAATTACACCACAGAAATATTAATGACAATATAGACACTATTGTTTTATTTTCTTTATATCACCATCAAGTTTATTAATTTCCATTTTAATAATAAAGCATAAATAAATAAAATAAAAGTTTATCTGTGCATTTTTTTATAATAGTCAACCAAATTGTGTGCAAAATCAAAAATATTTTATAAACAAGAAAATTATTATATTTCATTATACTTTAAAATCTGTGCATAAAGAGTCGACTAGATGCAACACCCTCTGGGAATTTCCTTCTGTCAAAGAACAAAGGAGAAATCTTTTCACCTTAGCTACAGTTGGTAAGATGTGAACTTCATCAGATTTTTTTTTCACTTTTAACATCAATAAAAGTATTACATTATAATCTATTTTTTAAAACAATGGGTGTCATTATAACTTAAGTTAACATTAATACAACACAATGTAAATTTATGGAACAATAACACTTTTCTGAGGAAACTTTCAATGATTTTTAATATAGATAAGGGTTAATATATAAAAATTATGATCTATGTAATAAATCCCTACTAATTTAATATTCAAATCATTGAATTTTATTATGTGATTGATATTTAAGATAAATCTTAGACATTTTTTAAATGTGATCAGTGAATTTGTTGTTTGCAATAATGCTATTGCTTTGAGCAACTTTTAAATGAAAACAGATCTAGTACTATCATATATAAATATATCTGGGATATTTATTTTATATAAATATAAATGAAAAGTTATATATGCATATTTTGTGTAACACTTTTTTATTCTGATTCATACAGATATGCCAAGTGCCAGATTAAATCACGATATTCAAGCTACTTAATGATATAGTTCTTTGAAAATATGTGACTTTGATAAAGCAAAGTTGTATGTGAATATTTGATTATGAATTTATGCTAAAATATTAATAAAAATGTTTAAAATATAATTATTGTAAACATGGACATTTTTATTTTTTTTGTTTATTAATTACAATTTACATTAATTATTGCTAGTAATCCGTACAATATTAATATTCTTGTGAACCATTTGAAGCAACGTTATAATGTGTTACTAAGTATTCAAGGTCTAGTATTTAAGTTAGCTTACCATAACTTTCTATTGCTTTATTAAAAATATTTTAGCATATTAAATTTATAAAGCTATTTTAATATTGGAATACAAGTATAATGTATATATTTAAGATGTAAGAGGGTCTGATTTTTGCTATGATAAGCCACATTTGCCAAATATACATATATTAAAGTAAATACTCCGAATCACAATTAACTCAAAAATCAAATTTAAAAAAACCATTCAAGTAGTCAAGCGTTGGTGGCCTAGTGGTTAGCATACTTGCCTTCCAAGCAGCTGACCCGGGTTCGCTTCCCGGTCAACGTATTTGACATATGAAAAAAAAAATTATTCAAGTTTGCCTTCACAATTAAACCATTGATAATATTTTTTTTAATTGGATTTGCTTAGATATTTAATTGTGAATTATTGTATTTGGTTCATTATATTATTTATTTACCTTTTAACATTTGATATACATATATATTTTAAATTGTTCAATTCATATATTTTTTTACACACAGTTTGCGTTCATCCATCTTTCTAACTTTATAATAGGTTTAACTATATTATTACTCTTGAAATTATGTTCATATGTATACGACATCAACAAGTAAGTGATTTATTCGAAAGTATATTTACAATTTCAGTTGTTTTTTTGTAGACATTGTATTAACTTTATCTCTATATAAGTTTAATATATAAGTCGCCATTATCATAATCATAATTTTAAAAAAAATATTTTTTGCGCCCACTTTAATATTATTTCTATGTATTTGTACTGTACACATAATGATATTTTTTTACATACTTATATATTTATCCTGTCAATAAAAAATAAAAAAACTTTAGAGCAAACGAGGAGGGTTTATATTTATTTAATTGGCATAAAGATTTTGGTTAAGAGGTTGTAAAAATATTCCACATCTTATAAATAGAAAGTTGCTTAAAAGTAAAAGAGGTTTCATATTTTTGTTATTTTTAGTTTACTTAAGTCTTTTAATATATGATAACAAAACCACGGTGAATAATAGGTAATTGGTTTTAGACAATGTCCTGGTCAGTCTGGCGCTACGTCTAGCTACCGCTGTCCAGACAGCCTATGGAAGCCTGTATTGTGTTCAACTCAAGCAGCTGTGACGTGGCGACACCCACTCTTTCACTACGATTGTCTTTGGACAAATGGCAGAGTATAGTCCCAGTCGGATGCAGACTAGCGGACAAGACAGGTCACTGAAGACAAGGACTTAGTATTTGGCTTTCAATAGACAATACAAGTTGAAAGGACGCTGAAGTAGTTTGGATGCATTCTCATACATCGATTTACTAAGTACGAGTCATTAATAACATTGTGCGTACAACAGTCAAGAGCTTATTTTGTTACCATCTTTGTAAGAACAGTTTTATGGGTCATGTTGAGATATTCCTGATGTCACAGTAATTCAAAAAAAAGCAAAATTACTTTGAATGCTCAAATAGATATTTTTTAAAAAACGTATTTACGCACAACTTTTTTTCTAATTATATTTTTTTGATATATAGTATATGCATGTCTTTATTTGTACTAATTAAATAATTTAATAATAATATATATAACATTTTTATATAATCAAGAATAAATGATTTAATCATTTAATATTAAGAAGAATAAATAGTTATAATAATTAAAAGTTCAATATGTTTCTAGTTCACCACTTAATAACTGATATATTTTTGTTTATTATTATATATAAATAATTATTTAAATATTTATTTTAATTGCATCTTTTAATAATTTAATAAAGCCAATGTATGACCTACTATTTAATATTTGTTGAAGAACTTAATTTAAATTAATTATACATACTTTCATTATAGAAAATAATTTTCACTTACTAAAAACAAACTTAATAAAACAACAAATTATTTATCTGGAGTTTTTTCCATCGGTATATATTGAACGTATTTCACTTTGAAAAAAAGAAAAAAACTTTTTTTAAAAAATTATGTATTCAATGTTTTGAACAATAGAATCAGGTAAATATTTGCAGTCATTAAGTTATTCATTCTATTCTTTTGAAATGATTTTTAGCTTTTAACAACTGCATTCTTATTATTCCAAAACTTTAGTACTTTTATTATAAGAATTATTTTTGCATTATTTTATTTTCTATATAAAATTACACACACACATATGTATATAAATAAAATCGGCGTTAATTTATTATTATTATTTGTATTAGCAACTAGAATCAAGTAATTATTTATTCAAATTCCTATCAACTTAAAACTGTAATAGCTTTTTTTTTTATTTTATCAAAATCATTTCAAAACATAAATTAATTCATACATGTAAAGTAAAATAATCAGATGTTCTATTATGCGGGAGTTCATAAAATGTTAGAAAGGCGGAAATTGTCAAAACTGTGCTGCAATCTATGAGATTTGAAGTCCAAAGTTAGCGATTAGACTACTCTACCAAATCATGCAATGCATGTATGTGTGCTAAAACTATATTTGAAAATAAGCTTAGTGATAATGCTGGGTCATCATACGATAAAAGTGGCAAATCTTTGTTACAGTTGCATACTATTTTTTCTTCTAAAATATTTAGATTTATATCTTATACTCGTAACAAATAAACTCAAATGAGCAACATTTAACTGATAGTCACATATAAATAATTATTTTAATGTGCATTTATGAATGTTGGATACTAAATTGCAATTGCTACATGAGTCTACTAAAGGTTCTAATATTGGTGAGCTTATCATTGCATTGCGCATGACAAAGAAATTGTGGGTTTATGAAATTACTTTTCTACATTTTAATTGTATGTGCATCAATCACTTATTTTATTATTTATTTAGCTTATGATTTTTTTTACAGTTTAACTATTAACAAAGTATCATAAAGAAGAACATGCAGATATTCAAACCAAAAATTAGAATCACCAATGGCTTTAATTGAGTTTTAAATTCTACCACCATAGCCATTGATTCAACAATAATTACCTATGTAGTTATTGTTTATGATTTTCTATATGTACATACATCAGGGACTGCTGAATTTCATTCATGAAACTGATGATAATGGCCAGGAGTTGTTTTGAAACAGTTGTTGAGAATCACCTCTTGCCTAGGTATATGAAATCCAGATCACTTATTGCTGGAACTTGAAAAATAATTCTATTTTATGTCATAATTTTTTTGCTTTTTAATTTTTGGTTTAATATCCAAAAAGGGATGTTAATTTGAGGCAAGTCTTAGATGATAAAACTATAATTTGAATTATTGTCACATCCAATCTGTTTAGCAGCTTTGTGTATGTTTTCTGTGAAACATCTTTTTTTTAATATCCAGTGGAGGAATATGTAGAAGAAAACTAAGCCATTATGAAGGAATATACTTTAAAGAATTATTAATATATTCTGTGATAATATTTGAGTACCCAGAAGTGTAACATATTCAGGAGCACAGTCCACCTTTCTATTTTGAATGGAATCTAGCATGTCTTGTTTTTAAAATTTTATTTTTACAATTAAACATTTTTTATATAAGATAGTGATGATTTTAACAATATTTATTATAAATATAAGCTTTGAAGTGATAGACATTTTAAAAGTTAATGAAAATATTAAAATAATTTTCTAAACAGAAATAACAATGACATTTAGTGTCATTGCTTATAATTTATCTAATCAATAAGTTAGTAGAACAAAATAGTAGATATTTGAATTTTATGTAACTATATATATATATATATATATATATATATATAGTTATATATATATATATATATATATATATATATATATATATATATTGTTATTAAAATATTAAAACATATTTTCTTTATCATTTGACAAAGGCGATATTAGTTTACCCAGTAAAAACTGCTTCTGCTTTACCATAAAAAACTTTTAAGAGTTGTATTCTTAAAAATAAATTGTTTTCAAACAAAATTTCTCATTTGGGATGTAGGTGTTTGATTTAAAATAAATGTTTTATAAAAAATTTCATTATAATATTTAATTTAAAACAAATTATTGAAAATTACAATTTTTTTTAGAAATGTAAATGGCTTGATTATTTGAAATTGGACTAAACCACTCTCCAATCAGAATTTGTTGTTTCTATTGACATCTACAATCAATTCCCTCAGAATTGTCTTGCAAATTAGGACATTGCCTTTGCCTAAAAACTTTATATAATCCTGACATACTCAGATTTTTTTCCAAGTATTAATTTTAAAATTATAACTGTAATAAATAAAACTGTTTCCAGTAATGTGATGTTATAGATTGACTTAAACAATGTAGAAAATATATAGTGATTACAGTACCACTGTAATACCCAAATCTGCAAAATATGTATAAGATCACCACTACCCAAGCAAATCCAGTTAATGTGATTTTTTTTAATTGGCACACAGAATTTACAGTGTGTGTTATTTTATAGTATTTACCATTTAAGTACAGGATGTGAATACCATTGAGTAAGAAATCCTAATCAGTGTTTATTATAACATAACATTTTAATTACAGTCATGTGTGATTTAATATAAGTTATAAAAAAATTTGAAAATTTTACTTTTAAAAATATTTATTTGAACATTTTATTACCTTTCACATGTGTGGAAACCCCTATAAAATCTATCTAAAAAACTAATAATACAATGTTTTATCATTTACTCTGTATAGTTAGCTTTATTCTAGAGATAATTATATTATAATGGAAAAGTGAATCTTCAATTTTTCTGATTATAAGTATATAATATAAAAACTTGTCTGAAAGAATTTTTTCAAGAATTAAATTCAGAATACAACAAATAAATAAAAATTGTGAAAGATTTAAGATTAAAATGGTTTTTCTTTTAGAATGTAATCTTGAAAAGAAACTAAAAGTCTTTTGGGAGATAAGATGTGATGTTATGAATATAATTAAATGTTATTTTTTTAAAAAAATATTGAAAATATAAAAATATATATATTATAGGAACATAACATTTTGTTTTCACAATTTATCTGCAATATTGTTACCAGAAAGTACTACAACATTATGTTAAGCAAACTCAGAGGTAATAATTTTTTTAAAATACTAATTTCTTTTTTAATGTTTTTCAATACCTTTGGTGTTAAAGACAATAAGTAATAATCTAAATTATTTTAAAAAAATATACTTACAATTCAAATTCAAACCGACAAAATAGTTTGCTTCAAAACTAATAATCAAATTATTTATTATTCAGAACCTCAAAGAAAGTTCAGTCAATAGAAGTAAACACAGCTTCACATATAATCCATTGATTTTTATTTCTAAATTTTATCATCTGCATGACTATACTAAATAATACAGTTGTTTTAATGTTCATGGATGCATGTAAGCCAAAATATTGTTACATTTCTGTCAAGTGAATAACTACATTTTGAAGTATCAAGAATGTAGCTATATGTATGTGTGTTAACTATAAATGACATTATATTTAGTAATTGTGAAAATTTTATTTTATTTGCTTTAAAACATAGTAAATAAAACTGTATGATATAAATAATATTAAGTATATTGTGATTTGTGGTGTTTGAGCTTGGCAAGCTAATGAAGGGGTTTTTCTGAAACTGGTCTCACGAGACTTGCTTTATCATCAATAATAATTCTAAATTTGGCCATTTTCCCCATCTTATAACTTAGTTAAATAATTGACTAGTAATTACATAATTTTTCAAGCTGTCATTATAAAAGTTCCTAGTATTTTAGTTTTATTGTAAACCTAATGGAAGAAAACATGATGCATATATTTAGAAAAGACTATAACTCATGCTATGTGTTTACAAATGTTAAATATTAAAATTAACAATTTGTACTGTTTAATTTTGTTGTGTTAAGACAATAAATTATATTAAACTGGCTTGTGAATTAAAGAAAATTTGATTTTAGTTTATTAAAAAAACTGATTGTTTCTCTAATTACTACATGGATTAATAGTAAAATAAATAAGAGATATATGAAGTGAAATATGAGTGCAAAAGAGATATAGTCACTCATCAATATCACTATAACTGCATTGCAATTGTCAGATAATGATTTTTTTTGTTCTTTTAATTGAAAATATTATATTTTTCATCATTTGGCATTATGTGTATTTACATTTATTCAAATATTTTTGCCGTTTAAAAATCATGATACAATTTTTAGCACATATATATCATAATAATACAAAATAACATTTATTATTCTCATATATGCACACAGCTTTACATTAGGCAGCTATAAAGTAACATTAAATGTTGTATGGGTTGCAAAAAAATAATGATGATTTAAATTTCATCAGATTTTATTATACATCAATTATATTTCTGTAAAAGACCTAGTAGTATTAAACATATGCATATTTATATTTTTTGTAAAGGTTAAAGTATTATTTTAAAGTGGTACAAAGCTTTAAAAAGAATAAATATTTATTTTTGTCTCCATCTAATGTCTAAACATGGAAATCATGTTGTAAAGTACATATACTTTCATATTTATTTTAACTGAGTTAAAAAAAAAGCAGTAAGTACACACACTCACAAAAGTTTAATATGTTGATTTATCATAGTATTACTAATTATACATAGAAAGGATATTAAATAAAAATAAAGAGCATGCAAGTTCCGTAACAAAAATTCTTAATTAAAAATTTTATTTGATTGAATGTAAACAAATATACACACAACAGTTTAATTAGCATGTATTTCTAAATGCAATGCTGTTTTAACATGTTAATCTTTAGCATTTTTATAATTATATAATTTACTAAATCAATTTATATTTAATTTATTAAATTACAGTGAGGTCTGATACTCTGAAGGCTTATAGAACAAATGAAGAGTCCAAAGTCATTTTTTCTCTATATTATCATTTACACAATAAATACAGACAATGAAAACTAGGGGAGAAAAATTCTTTGTTACATTAAGTTTAAATTAGAATTTTAGTTCAATCATTTATTTTTAGAGGCAAAATATACATTATTATAATTTTTAAAATCTTCTGCTGCATAAACATAATAAATTTGAACTTAAGCATAAAAATATGACTTACAAATATGGGTAACATAATACTAAAAAAGTTGTTCAAACAAAAAATCTCTCAGTAAATAAAAACGTTATAATGAATATGATTGGTTGTCATAGGATGCACCTACATAAAATGTTTTACATCTTTTCTGAAAAACTAATTAGAAGGCTGATAACAATATGAGAAAAAAAATCCAAATAAGAAAGCAAATGTAAAATGAGTTTTTATTAGTGTAAGTTTATTTTTGCCTTTAAATAATTGATTTGTATAGCATATACAACAATTAATTTTTGTTATATTATAAGTTTTATATTTGAATATGTGTTTTGGATGATAGCTTTTGGAATCGATTATTTTTTTGTAGCAAACCTTATTACATTATAATTATCATAACATTTACAACTCTCTTAATCTCTTTATCAATACTCTTTATTTATATCAAAACTAACAGTTCAACTGTCCTGCTATCATATCAGAGCTACAATATTCAAATATATAATTATATAATTAATACACATATACCCCTGTTCACATACATAATTAAATACATAAAATAAACAAAAATAAAATATACCTTTTTAACCTGACCTTTATAAATAATCATTTTCCATTTTATTACTTTACACTTAAATAATTCTAGCAATATTTATTTTATATCACTTTTAAAAAAAAAAAAAAAATATTTATTATAATTCTAAACTTTGACATTTATTCTACTATTTAATACATAATATTTTCATTTTATTTATATTATAAATCAACTTCTAACCTTTTCTTATTTTTATTCTTTTCCCACATTACAAATTACTTTTTCTACATTACAAAAAGTACCTACTTCTTTACAATCTTATTTCTAAAAACCCAACTGACAAAATTTTCAAAATTTGTACACTTGTTTAACACCTCCCTCTATTGTCATTTTCTTCAACTTTATTATTTTAACATTTTTTTAAATTCAAACTATTATTAATAATAATTCAATATAAAATTATTGTCTTTACTCCAAAATCCCTACTAAGATTTCATAGAGCAATATGAATACAGTTACCATAATACATATTTAAACATTATAAAAATAAAATTCATTGCATCACAAATATTTAACATGTTTAATTTAATATCTAAAATTATGAAAAAATAACATTTAAAATATAGAGTTCTTTTTTTAAAAAAAAAATAGCATAAGAGATTAAAGAAATACATTTATCATCATAAAATATTAAAGTAAATCTATATACATAGTTCATGTTTTTTTTTTCTTTTTAAATAAAATTAGTTTGTATGGTTGAGATTGATTGCAAGTTTATATGTGTGAGTTCACAAAATCTTTTAAATCTTTTTGGTGATCACAACAAATAGTAATACTTTTGCTTTGAAGTTATTAATTTTAGGTAATTTTACTTACTCTGAAAACATAATTCATTTTAGCTATTAATTGCTATTAATTTGTGTCAATTTTTTAAGGTGTGTCAAATCAGTTTGTAGTAATTTAGTCATATGGCTTTTATATATGCTTGATATGAATTTTTTCTAAAGATATTTTTTTGGTCATATGCTTAAAACAAGTGGCTCTCAATTAAATGAAACTTTTAGTTGATTTATCATTAACAAGATATGGGTTAAAGTTAATTTCTTGTATAATACTAGCTTATTTGTTGCTGTCATAATATAACTTCTAAAATAGTACATTGTTAGGCTGCCTAATCTTTTAATTAGGCATTTACAGTTATATCCAAACTTTAATAACAAAAATATATAACTGAAGAATTTTATTTAAATAAAAGTTCGGTATCTCTATTCTAGTTACATTCAGAAACTTTAGGAAACATGTTAACAGTCATTTATATTTAATAAAAGATATTTTGTATATTTTGAATTAATTTTAAATCTTTTCTAATTAACAAAAAACAATTACATGCTGATTTAATATTTGACTAAAGTAAGCATTGTTCATAAAAATATGTAATTACACAACAGTATTTTAACATGTTCATTTAAAATCAATGACTTTGTCATAAATTTTGGGAATTTAAAGTGGTGCTACAATAATACTGCCCTCACTTTTAGCTTTTAGTCACTGTTTTGAAATATTCATTAAATTATTAGTTAAAAATATGAAGGTATCAGTATTGTACAGATCTCATACAAATGATGCCTTATTTGAATTCAAATAAGACATTGATGCATGATTGATAGACTTGGCCTCAGGGAAAATCTCAATCGTCTTTTGTAGTAGTATTTCAAAAAGATAAAAAATAATTTTCACTAATTCATTTACATATTTAATCTTATTTATTTAATATATCTGCAAAATATTTATTTTAAACCAAAAACCCATATGACTACAATTACATTTTATTTGAAAATATTTGTTTTAAGAACATAAGTTATAAACATTTTGTTACAGAAATACAAAGCAGTTTGTACTGGCTAACAAAAATGGCGTTCACAAACACCAGCCAAAAAAATTCTTGTAAAATTTTAATAATAATAAATTTAATTTTGAATTTTAAGACATATGATTTAACTAAAATTTGTTTGTTTTTTAAAAATGGAATTCAAATAAAAACTATTTTATTTTATATTTTTTATGAATAGACAATATTGCCTTTAATAACAAAAAGTGCAGTTGTTATAATTAAAAGATTACTCTATTTAGTACCATATTTTTGTATTTTGGAAAGTTAAAATATTAACATTTATAATGTCTATCATTTAAAAATGTGTATTTGCAATAAATAATGTCATGACTATCAATATATGATATAGCAAAAAAGGTTTAATTGCAAAAAAAAAAAAATATAAATATGGTCAAAGTTGTCATAGAAATTTTGAAATGAAAGAGGGAAGATTTGGAACTTGAATAAGTTAAGGTCTGAAAAAAAAAAAAAATGATAAAGTACTTTTCGTCTTTCATTTTTTAACATTTCAACGAAATAGAAAAATATGAAAGTCTATGATCTGATACAATATTTTAACAGAGTTTACATACTTATAATGACTTAATACAATATTTTAAAAGAATTGCCACACTCTAAGAATGTAATACAATATTTTGAAAGAGTTTATACTTTGTTAATAAAGTATTTTAAATCAGGTAATAGTGATCTACTTTGAATTATGATATATGTCAGCCACTATATTATAAGTTAAAAAATGATTAAATCATTTAATATACTTAAGAGATGTATATGTTACAGATGATGAGATCAAAGTTTCTTGCTATAGGAGGGGGGACTGGAATCATTGTCTGGATTGCATGTCTGTTATAGTATATGCTTTAGCTGTTACATACTTCTTGCAGACACCCTTCTTAATTCAATGTGCCAAATGATATCACTGGGTGAAATTGTGAGTTCACATAGCATGTTTCCCCTAAAGTGCATTTTGCATATTTGTCAATATTTTAAATGACTGAAATGTTAGTATTAATGCTGATTTTTTTATGCAAACAGCATTTCTTTCTCAGATTTAGTTTGTAATGGTCAGACATTTTATCAGCAAGTTGTTATACATTTACATGATGTGGCAAAATGTAAACCTACCATTTTGTGCTAAGAAAAGAGTCCAAACTCCATCCCAACAGTGTCATCTATCAAAGTCTTAAGTGTAAAACATTTTAAATTAAATTCAGCATGATTTAGCTTATCTTTTTTTTTTTTTTGGCGGACTTAAAATTGGAGGAGAAACAAATGACAGAAGTGTTAAAATGCATCACTTTAAAAGTATTTTAGACAACTTGGAAAAATAAAAAAAACATGTTTAGACTGCTGGGTTGCATCAAATGGATAATAATCTGAAAGAAATTAAATTTATAACAAAAATAAATAAATAAAAAATTATTATAAAATTCCGGTTAGTTTTGGTTATCCCTATGCACATACTTTTATAAATTAAATCAAAAAGAAGAAGTTTTAAAAATAACCATTAAAATAATGTATAAATGCCATAAATTAATTAATAAGTATATGAAAAAATCAATAACTCTATTTATGGATTATACAGAGGAAAAAAAATCAATAATAATAGTAATATTTTACTGAGTAAACTTTTGGTACATTGTACCAGAATCACAGTTTTGAAAGAGCACATGCCTAATTATTATTATTATTAAATTTTTCTTACATAAAAAAAAAATCAAGTCAGATGTCACATGATCTGATTTAATAACCTTGTAATTATAAATGTTATATAGAACTTGTTAAGAGCTCATTTTGCGAGCTCTATATATATATTTTCTAATCTATATATATAATTTAAATATTTATATGTAATAATGATATATGTAAAACAGTATTGAGCTAAAAAATGTTTTATTTAATTTTATGCAAATAGTTAAAAAAAATTTCATTAAGCATAAAAAAATTGAAAAAAGTATACAAAATTAATCTATGAATCATAACAATTATTTCTTCTTAGATAGATAAATGTTGCCCCCTCACCCTATGGCTACAAGTGAACTATGACAAGGGAATAAAGTTGATGCCAGCAGGCAATCACAACTTCATCAACTTAATAACTCTTACACCACCCAAACTGAATGCTAACATTCTTAATCATGGCCCTCAATTCATTGGAGGCACCTAGAAGTACTCAATCAGAAATTGAAACAACATTTGTTGACAGTCCACAGTGTGACACCATTATTGGACAAATTGTACAAATTTCGTCTTCAAAATGTTTCATGTCTAAAAATAGGAAATAATCTAAAAAAATTGCTGCCACAAAGAAGTATTTTCTTAACAACAATTTCACATGCATCAAAGAAAATAAAGACCACTGTTTTATGTTACTTCCCATACAACATATCTAAAATAGACACTCAGATTCAGAATCTCAAAATTAAAATGAAATCTTACAATATCAAAAATCAAAAAGACAATTTTATCTCCATCATCCTCCATAAATACTCTGAACAGGAATATTATATCTTTTATTTCTCAGCCACTACTCCTTCCAGACTTTTCCAACATCAAGCTGTACAAAGATGATCACATTCTTTAGGTAATGATCTATTTTGGTGGTATGTATTATTATAAAACAGATTAGATGACTGGCCAATGGCTTTTCAATCTATTTAGCTTTGACAACTATACTGTGTAATCCTCCTTGAATGTGTTGATTTAATCAAAAACTGTACTTTAAATCAATATTATCACCTCACATCACTTGATATTGCTGAACTCTACAGCTCAATCCTCTCCAAAGCATCCATTCAAGTGATCAAGCATTCATTATTGAATGCCTAACATGAATTCATAATGACATCATAGTTTTGTTTGATAACATTTACTATAAAATTGAAGATGTCTGGCCCTTAAGATTCCCTATAAATGGTATTATCTTGAGTATCTTCCTTAATAGCTTTGAAGAAATGATTCTACCTACATATAGTGGCTTACACCCCACTCTCTTATATGTATGCTATATGGATGACATTTTTATTTATTTGACTTCTTGATTAGGCAAATAGATCAAGCTTGCTCATGCAACACCTCTTTTATGAACTAGAGAAAACAAGAACAATTTTAATTGTATCAAAATCCTCAATCTCTACATATAGCATTACCGCCTTCACCTCAATTATAAAATACTCATAAATCTTATACATATATACCACTTCATCCTTCCAAAATCACTGACACTATGCACTCATAAATTAGCTGCCTTTAAAGCCTCCCTACACTGTAACTCCGAGCTCTACAAATTTGAATCAGACAAAAAGGACAACATCAGAGCATAAATTTTTGAGCTATGTAACATGGTCTACCAGAATTTGACAACTTCAAATGATTAAAAAATTCTACAATAGAAAGCCACACCCTCTCCTCCCCATAAACAAAAAGCCTTGGATTTCTCTTCCATACATACCCAGCATTATTCACCACATCACCAATGTTATCACAGCCACACATGAAGTTGCATTTCACACATTACCAACCTTACATCATCTGCTCAACAACTTGAAGGACAAACTGCCAATTGAATTCCACTCTCAAATAGTCTACAAAATTAAATACCAAGATCTGGCATATCCTTCTGTCTACTATGGTGAATATCATGCCAACATATCAACCCATATTACTCAGCACTCATATGTTTTAATAAAGCCAAACTCATGCAGACACTTGCTCAATTTTTTTCAACAACTTCTCCACAACTGGCCATGTATTTAAACCCTCTCACTTCAATGGCATCTGCACAAGGTGCAAAGATGCCAAATACAAAATCAAAGAAGCATGGTATATTTGAATAGACAAATATGCTATTAATAAAAAAGAGTCCTGTGGCCCCCTTTCCAAAAATTGACTTATCTATACTACATAATTTTAAATGCAAATATCAATGTAAATTATCCTCCACACAATGTATAATCATTTTTACATTTATGACTTTTCTAACGCAAAATAATGCTAAGCACATCTTGCTTAATTACAGTTTACATATTTATACATTTGTAATAACTTGTTCTTTTCGGTTTTTAATAATTTAGACATTTTTTTTACCTGTGATAACATACTTATAGAGTAATATCTCAATCTCAAAGTTAACATTCTTCAGAAGTATAATATTATAATTAATCATTTTATTATTTTCATGCATGCTGTGTTTTGTTTTATTATCAATTTTATATATTGTCTTATTAGAACTTGTATCGTTCTTTTAATATAGATGAAAATAATATTTTTTCATTCACTATCATAATATGTAATAATTACAACAACTTCAATTAAAACGGATTTTAAATTATCTTACATTTTTATACTACCTTCTTCTATGAGCATTTTTTTTTAAAAATTACATCTTACATAAATTGTCAGTCTATATATACTTATTTAATTAATAAGGAGAGACATTTATAAAATTTATGTTTTTAAACCTAAATTTTTATTTAATGATGGCTTCTTAATTTTTTTTATCCGCTATATTGTTAATATAATTAATGATTTTTATACTGTTTTTTATTCAAATTTATGTCCTGTCTCTAATGAATGTAAATAAATAGGTCATAATAAATAGGTCATCTTTTATAATATCTGTGAAGGATTAATTTTATGTAAATTGTTTCAGTTGAAGTTAAGTCTTTAAAAGAAATAAAGTATTTAAAAAAAATTACAAATTTTGAAAAAAATTGAATTATATAATTATATCATGTTATAATTACTTAATGGATGTTTAAAACTATTGTGAATTAATTAAAGTGATAGAAATAAATTAAATTATTAAAACTATAAAGGTTTTTTAAATATAGAGTAAATATATGTATATATTAAAATATAAAACTGTCAATGTGAAAGAAATCACTCAAAAACAAAAAAAGAAAAGATTATTAAAAATGTTGTAATGAATAAATAGTTTTACATATAACTTTGCTAAAAGGCATTTCTAGATAATAAATCTAAATATCTTTCCTATACCAAATTGTTATTAAATATTGTAACCTAATAAAAAAAATACCAAACAAAGAAATAAAGTTTACTATCAAAGTCACACATACACACAAGGGATAGGAAATCATAAATTATATAAAAAAAATTTTCCAACTAATAACAAATCGTGAAGTAAATAGATAAGTTTACTCAGCATAAGTTACATTCGGACACGTATATTAGATTTAGGTTATCAATATTTTAAATTTTTTAATTCAACTTATACTCAATTATAAAGTTTAATAATAAAATAAATAATATAATTTATTATCAAACAAAATAATTTACTTTAAAAAAATAACAATAATGTTGTTGTAATAGCTACAAATATAAAATGTATACATCAAAATCAACAAATGGGTGCACAATTGACAATCCAACATATTGCCACCCTAAACAGCTATACTTGATATTAATAATTAGTAACCCAGTAACATATACACTGAAGACTATAAGTATAAGCAATGGCTGAAATGCTTATTAAAGATAAGATCAACTCACTAATATAATAATATTTTAAATAATGACATTAACACTTCATATATAAAATATTTAAATATTATTTATCATTATAGCTGTTCTCAAAAAAAAAATATTGCATTGCTCATACTCTTATAAAAGTATTTATACAAAAAGTAAGTTGTTATAAAAATGAAGATGTACCAAATTTATAACTGGAACTAATATTGTCAAACCAAACACACCCAATCATAAAATATGAAAACTGTCAATAAATATGCAAAATAAATAGTTATTAGCAATCAAACAATAATAAATTAAAAATTATAAATATTACCTTTAAATAATACAGACTATATATTCTATAATCTGTTAAAATATGATGACAGTAAAATAATAATAATCATTTGTCATCCCATTTGTGTTATTTTTAACATTACAATAAACTGATTTGAAATATTAATTTGAATACATATTTTATAAAAAGGTACACTTATTTGGACAATATTTAACAACTGATAATTATGAATAATTAATATCAGCATAAAATTGTTTGTATAATAAACAGATTATTTAAAAATATTTAATAAAGATTTATAAATTGTTAATTATTGTGATCTATTTATCAGTAAAAATTTTATTTTCCTTCTGCAAATTTAAAGATATTAGCAGATAATTTTTTCCATTATGGTACTCTATTTAAAATATAGACAGAAAACAGGCCTGACCAAAGTCGTAACAAATCATAATTTTTGCAGCAACTGATGGTTTTAATGTACTCATATTCATTATAGATAAAAATATGGAGTAATAGATTATCTATTTGAGATTTGGATTCACAAAGTCTTGGGATAAAAACTATTTATTTACAAATTTATTTTGGAAGTTTAAAATTCAATGTTTTATTTTTTTTAAAAAAAAAAAAGCATGGTAATCTACCTGTTCACATGATCAAACAGTTATTAATAAAAAAATCACTCTTGGATAATTGCCAACTGAACAGTAAATAATTTTCAGTTGTTTATAGTTAATATTTAATTCAACAATTGACTTTCAATATAAAATAATATTTTGAACAATTATAAAATTATTAACTTTTTTTTAAAAATTATAATTTAATAGAATCAATCTTTATAAATTAAGATTGTATAAAATTTTTTAAATAATAATGAAATATTTTTAAAATATCAATGACGTCATATTTTTAAACAAAATAAAATATATTTTCTATACATTTTCTTAATTTACATATCAATGAAATATATTCTTATGGAATAAATCATTTCAATATAGTTACTGGGTTCATTGAAAAATTTGAATTTATAACATTTATAATATTTTATATTGTTTATGTCTTTTACAGTTATAGATATATGTATAAATAGATTAGCATTGATTATATGGTTTTATATATAATTGAATATTGTAGCTGTGATGATGTTTGCTGGACAGTTATAATCTTAAGTAAGACATTTTTTTTATAGATTGCATTTTAAAATGTTCAGTGAAGGTTTAAATTCTATAACATGAGAAAAAATACTATGTAATTATTATATTCTTATAATATACAATTTTATCATACATTCAGTGGAGCTATGTGTATGTACTATTTTATTTCAATATCCCTTTAAATGCATCATACATCATGTTTGCTAATAAATTTTCATTAGAACACAATACATATTGTTTGTGGAATTGCAAGTATATGTTATTTTTTAACATGCTAATATATATATATATATTGTACCAGTTGAAAAACCCACCAAAAGAAGTGCAAGTCGGATCCAAACTCAGCTGGTTCAAACTGAATTCAAACCCAACTCACTAGCTCAGATTAGTATAAATTGACAGCACAGTGCTAAGCACCAAGAAACTAGCTCAACAGTTGGTGAAGATCAGAGACCCCTGAACTGACATTAATATCTGATAATTAATTAACTTAAAATACTTTTAAGTCGAATTATATGTATATGTTCAGGTTACCAACACAGACAGTGAGTATTAACATGAAAATAATTATGACAGAATTAAGAACTAAGAAACCAAGTGTGTTTAGAAAATATTTAATAATAATAATTTTTTTGGTTTGAATTTTAAATAAAGATTAAGTTAATTAATTCTAGTTCTTAAACAAAATTTATAATTATAATAAGAGTGGTGGTCCTTATTATATGCCAATGAGTATTATGCAATATTTGAAAGTCTATGTCTATGCCCCCAACAAGAAAATAAAGGCAGATAAAGGTATTCATTAGTAACAAAAATTATTACTCTAATTTTATATGAAAGAATGTGATATTTATTTTCACATTTGCAAATCCATTCATGAAGAGCAAGATATGTATTTTAGGGCATAACTTTGATCTTTATTAGAGAAATTATTTTGAGATATAATGGAGAATTTGTTGGACTTTAATTTAAATCACTTCATCATGAATTACGAGCATCAGAGCGGGCTTTACTGGAACAGAGAGGCAATGGTGCTGACGAATTATGAGCTATAAAGTGAAATTGAAAGACGATAGCTAGTCGATGGTCGAAGTCCTATGGCAGCTTGCATCTGACAAGTCTTATGTCCTTTGACTAATATGAACAGGAGAGGAAGTGCTTTCTTCCTTGATAATTTAAAATAACAGAAATATTATCACCGACCAGCCTAATGGAGTGGAAGATTGCCCTATGGCCGCAACGTTCGAAGATGATGACTTAATAGTCATCGTTTGAATACTAAAACCCATATAGAATGCTCTACATGATGACTTGATCAATTAATTAAAGTCAAACAAGCTTTTAATGAAAACTATTTTAAAGTATTTGTAAATCATATTAATTATGCCCCAATCATCATGCCCTTCCTGAATCTTAAATAACAAAGTTGAGTTAGAATATATTTGATCCTTTATCGGCCCTTTTGCAATAAAAACATTTTAAGATTATATATGAATAAATACATATTGGTGTACACAAAAAATAGCTGGGGCATAGATTAAAAATGGAGCTAATAATTTATTATTAGCCAATTATAAAAATAACACACATTTAATAATTTCTTTCAACTCGATAATTGAAAGAATGGTAAATCTAGTTCTAATGGGCGAGAGTTACTATTAGAATTAATATATTATTATTTGCACAAGGCAAAGAAAACAAAGGAGATCATAGAGTCGAAAAATTATTGGCATATAATTAAAAATAAATGACATTAATAAATCACACAATATATATATATATATATATATAATATAGTAAGAAAATAGAAAGTTTAAAGACTAGAGATTGAGAGAATTTATATATAATAGCATAAATAAAAGTAAGTTTACACAGAGATTATTACACAGAGATTATGACATTTATAGAATGAAAAGAGCTCTTAAAGGGACTGGCCAGAAAGTTTAAGGTTCATTATTGGAAATATATTACCCATTTCTTCAAGACTGGATCCTTAGTTTACATGTCCGAGTTGGTAAAACGTAGGCACACATTTAGTTGATTACTTGAACATCATTTTATTTGATTTTGGCAGCATGATTTGTCTGGAAATGATTCCAAAGCTCCATTGAAGATTTTCAGGGGATTTTAGGAACCGATAGCCAGATTCCTGATGTTTAGCCCCTTACCATGATTGAAACACTATTTAAAATGCACAGAGTTTACTGTACTTCTCTACAACAAAGATGACTTCTCTCTCTCCAAACTTTTCAGAGCTATATATACTGTCCTCTGATGCCTTCAGGCTAGCGCTTCTTTTATTATCAATGTTTTTAGATTTAATGGTTGCTTTTAGATACATTCCTTCGATAAGGCTTTCAAACTCATTAACTTGAATTCATTTTCTAATTAAAAAATGAATTCTTAAAATCAGAAAATGATTTTAATTAAGAAATCCTTATCTTTTTTTTAATTAATAAAACTTTAACTGTTGTTTTTGGAAAGGGAAAATCTGAAAGCTTATCGAAAAAATGTAGCTTTTAATCATTAAAGTTTTAACAAATTATTTAAAAGTAAAAAACAAATAGTCCCAATGCAAGGAAACTTTCGAACAATTATATATATTTAAATATTTACAAATATATACACACAATCCACACAGTTGTAATATATATAAATTCATGAATAATTTTATCATGAACTTATTAATAGAATTGATCAATTTAAATCTGTAAGAATTAATATTAATACGTATTTATAAAATAAATTTCCTTTATGGAAATTAGCGTCGATTGAATGTATAAAGCCCCATTGCATCGGAAATTTAAGGTTAGTACTAGGGTTTGAAGTGGGCTTATGGCTAGATGTCATGAAGCTAGGATCGAACTCAGATCTGACTGCTTCAATATCATCATCATCATCAACCATTATCAATCCACTGCAGTATAAAGGTCTCTCCAAGTTTAATCCATCTTCTCCAATCTTTAGCTTCTTTTCTCCACAACACCCCTGCACATTTTCTTATTTCATCCATCCATCTCACATGTGATCTCTTTCTGGGTCTTTTACAATCTCCTGGAATCCAGTTTAAAATTTCCAATTGTCCATCTATTATCATATCTTCTAGCAAAATGTCCAGCCCAACTCCATTTTAATCTTTTAATTTTTTCAATAAGGTCAGTAACACCTGTTTGTTGTCTTACCCATACATTGCGTTTTCGATCTCTTCTTGTTACTCCCAACATACATCTCTCCATACTCCTTTGAGTGGTCTGAAGTCTCTGTATTGCTCTTCTATTAAGTGTCCAAGTCCCAGATCCATAAGTAAGAACTGGTAAAACACATTTGTTAAAAACCATTCTTTTCAAACACATAGGCATATTTCCTTTTAGTATCAAGTTATTTCTACCAAAAGCACTCCAACCAAGTTTAATTCTATGATTAATTTCCTCCATTATGTTTTCATCTGTATTAATAATCTGACCAAGGTATTTGTAACTGTTAACTTCTTCTAATTCTTCATAATCAATCTTTATTTTCATATTTTGAGCAAATCGATTAAACATTACTTTAGTCTTTTTAACATTTATCTTTAGTCCTACTTTTCTACTTTCATCTGCTAACTCCTGCAACATTTCCTGCAGCTCTGAAGCATTATTTGCAAAAACAACTACATCATCTGCGAAATCTAAATGACTTAAATACTCTCCATTTACTTTCACTCCTTTAGTTTCCCATTTTAATCCACAAAATACTTCTTGCAGCACTGCTGTAAAGAGTTTTGGAGATATGGAGTCACCTTGTCTTACACCTTTCTCAATGTTGATTTTTCCAGTATCATTATGTAATCTAATTGTTGCTGTTGCATTTTTATAAATATTCTTTAAAATATGACAATATCCTGGATCTATACCTTGATGATCCAATGCTTTAATCACTGAAGAAATGTGTGTAGAATCGAATGCCTTTTCATAATCTACAAATCCAAAACATGATGACAACTCATATTTGTTTGTCCTTTCTATGACTTCTCTCAATACCTGGATATGATCTATTGTACTAAAACCACTTTTAAATCAAGCTTGTTCTCTTGGTTGTTGGAAATCCAAAGTTCTCTGTAGACGAGTTGTAATTATCTTGGTAAAATTTTTATATAAAACTGATAAAAGGCTGATAGGTCTGTAATTTCTAATCATCTTCTTTATCACATTTTTTAAATATTAATATTATTACTGCATTCTTCCAATCTTCCGGTACATCTTTATCATTTAAACATTTGGTATATAACTTTGCTAAAATTGTTTCTATTTCTTCACCTGCTTCTTTTAATATATCAATTATAATTCCATCATTTCCTGGAGCCTTTCCTTTCTTTATACACTTACTTGCAGGTCTCACTTCTTCATTTAAAATTCTGGGCAATTCGGAAGAAGTAATAGATATAGAACGTACTTGTTCTTTATTACTATATAATTCTTGATAAAAGTTTTCTACCCATTTCATGAAAACATCTCTCTTTTTAGTAATAATTCCATCTTTTTTTCTTATTGCAGATATAAATTTCCTACCAATACCAAAATGTTGTTTACCATTTTTGAGACTTTTATTTTCTTCTAGCGCTTTCCTTGCTATTTCACAGTTATACTTTCTTATATCATTTTCAACTCTTTTCCATACCATTTTACAAAATTCGAGATATTCAATTTTTTTTAATACATCATTTTTGTATATCTTCATATTCCTTCTTTTCTTCATAAATTCTCTAGTCTCAGTAGAAATTATATTAGTCAATTGCTGCTTTTTTCTACCAGCTATGTTTGTTGCAGTTTTTAAAAGTGTATCAGTTATTTTCATATTAATTTCATTCAAATCTGAATCATATTCAAAATCTCCTAACACTTGAAACCTATTTGTAAGTTCTAATTTAAATTCATTAGAATGTTTCTGAAGATTAGGAATATCAACTGTAAATATTGTTTTTCTTAATAATTTTTGTCTCTCTAGTTTTACATTAACACGTAACTTACACCTTACTACTCGATGATCACTTCCTGTGTTAAATTTATTAAGAACATGACAATCTTGAAATATGTATTTTCTGTTAGTCAAAATATAATCCAATTCTGCTGTACCTTCATTTGGATGCTTCCATGTCCATTTCCTTTTAACATATTTCTCAAAAAATGAATTTATAATATAAAGTTTTTTTTTTTCTGCAAACTACACAAGTCTATGTCCTCTATCATTTCTATTACCATAACCAAAATTACCTACAGCAATTTCATCTTTCATTTGTCTACCAATTCTAGCATTAAAGTCTCCCATAACAATTTTAAAATGTTGTTTACTCTGATCAAAAGCCTTTTGTACATCCATATAAAAATCTTCTACTACTTCATCACTATGAGAACTTGTTGGGGCATAAACCTGAATTATCTGCATTTGGTATCTGCTATTAAGTTGTATAACTAATCTTGCCACTCTGTCCGATACACCATCAATCTCCACAATATTGTTCTTCCACTTTTTATTTATAATGAATCCTACTCCACTTGTATTTCCAATATGTGTGCCTTTATAATAGAGTATATGTCCACTTTTTAAATCAATTGTTTCTTCTCCTTTTCTTCTAACTTCACAAAGTCCAATAATGTCCCATTTAATATAAGACAGTTCTTCTTCTAATTCTTGCAATCTTCCTTCACTTGAAAGTGATCTGCAGTTGTAAGTACCTAAATAAAAAGTCGTCATCAAATGGCAGCCTGGGTCCGCAATCAGGGGATTCTTAGCACCCTCCGCCTTCAGCCACCAACCGCTGCCTTGGTTGGTGACTTTACAGCCTCCTGGGAATAAGGGCCATGCTTTATTTTTGTCTGTCATAATTGTATATATGTATTGGAAAAATATTTATCATTTACACAAACATTCATTCTGCCTTATCAGGCACTGAGAAGAAAGACCATGGTGTTTCTTGATCTTAAACTCAGAGGTAAAAAGCCAATAAACTCACCATGCTGGCTAATGCGTGTTGTTGAGCAGCCCATCCATGTTCATATACTATATGAATAATCACATAGTAATAACAGCTGCAATGACAAGAACGTATGGAGTGAACATTAGGAATTTGCCCTGCTCGGTTCCTTTAAGGCCTCCAAGAGAAATCAAAGGGTCTCCATTCAGTTATATATATATATATATATATATATATATATATATATATATATATATATATATATATATATATATATATCATGCATAAATAAATCAAGATGGATAAATGAAATATTTAAAAAGGTAATATTAATATATTACTAATAATAAATAGAGGAAACACATTTACATATATTATACTGTATGATTATAAATTGATTTGTTGAAAAAATATTAAGAAAAATACATTGCTGTAATGTATTTTTATTTAAAAAAGAAAATTGAAAGGTCTGATTTTCATCACAATTAAATATGCTTTGGGCTATATTATTTTATTTTGCAATAACTTTTTGTAAAAAGAAAAAAAAAGTATTTTATTGAGGAAATATAATGGAAAATAGTGCCATCAAATTTGATATGGATTGCAAAGGAATTGTGAAATGAACATGTTTTCAATACAGACTGAAGAAAAATTTAATAAATATGATTACATGTGACACTTTGAGACAGAAAAATAACTGCTTGTATTTTTGAAAAATGACTTTACAATTTTTTTTTTAAAAATATTATTGCATATGGTGCTCAGAGATAATTAAATATAGCTATAGCATAGCATAATATCCATTAAATTTATGAATTCTGTTATTGCAGTTGTTTATTTACATTTTTGTTTGCTTATTTACATTTTTATTGGATAACATGTAATTCATGACATATATATTGATACTACATAATTTGTAGCTTTATTATATCATTTATTTTAATATTAAAACATTATTAATTCATTCATTATCCTGTCTGAGGGAAATTACTAACAAAAAAAATAGTGTGCTTCTAGACTGATATATTTTTAAAAAATTATGTAATTTGAAGGATGCACCAAGATACATTTATCTCATTATCATATAATTTCTATATTAATAGAATTTATTTTATCAAAACCTGAACAAATTTTTAAAATCTTGAGTGGCAATAGATGTAGCAATTAGGAATCCCCATGTTAAACCACCAAACATCACATGACACAATTTCTTATGCTTACTCATAACTGTTATTAAAACAGCCCAAACTCTCCATACAGTAGTGCCATTTAGTACAAGCCAGAGTAATCAATGATGCCAGAAGGCTTATGCATAAAATATTTATATAGTTCCTACTCATCCAATATCCCTAGATTAGGTTCCTCACGGATGAAAATCACAAACCAGAAAGTAGTCTGAGGGTATTGGATGAATAGGCACTAGACAAAAATTTTAGGCACAAACCTTCTGGCATCCATTGGTCATTCTGGCTTGCACTGAATGGCACTACTATATGGAGAGTTTTTCCTGTTTGAATCTCTATATGCATATATTTTGTGGTAACCAGAAATTGGGGTACAATGAATACATATTTACTTAAATAGAGGAATAGTTAAAAATTAAGATAATATATTACTATTGAATAAATATGTCAATATACGTTTATACATTTAATGAAATTGTTAAACAAAGAAAATGCTAATTTAAATTCTATCTGTTTCATTAAGAATTGAAGACTTTGTTCACTCAATTATTTATATTTTAGATAAACTAAAATAATTATTTAATTTCATAAAGTAAATAGAGTAAAAGAAAAATTGAAATAAACTATTGTAATCTGTTTTTGCAAGGGCAGTTTAAATTAAAAAATCAATTTTGTTGATTGAGTGCAAGAAACGAAAGTGGTGGCTAGTGTTTGCAAACAAAAATAGCTTCAAATTGCTAAAATAAATTTGACCAATTCACAAATGTAAATGGCAAACATATATTGATATACTGGCTAAAATAATTTTAATTTAAAGTAAGAATTTATCATAAAAATGCAATTATTGTACTGAGGTTATCTTTATTGCACAACCATATATATTAACCCAATAGTATGCATAATATTAATAGAAAAATTACATTCATTAGCAAAATAGTTTTGCTTTCAGAATAAAAATGAAAATCTTAAAATAGATTAAAAATAAACAGAAAGTTCTTGAATTTGGAAAATAGATTAAAAGATTAAAAAAAAATATTATGAAAAAATACTGAACAGTTGGATTCATATCTGAATTAAAGAAATAAAAACGTGGACAGCAGAATATCATAAAACTATGAAAGAGCTTGAAAAGAAAAGGATTAGTCTAAAATATGACAAAAACAAGATTCCAGAATTATGTAGAGTTTCCTTTACACAGTAATTCCAACTACTAGTGAGACTAAATTAGCTAGTGGCTACTAAAGAAGGTATTTTTAAGAACATCTAATCTGAAACAATGATAAACAAAGTTATTGTTCTAATTTTATCAATATGTCTAAGTACTATAAATCTATCTGCCTTTCATCAGATTTATCCATATATTATCTCGAAGAGAAGAATTGCAGCTGCCTATTCCAGCTAGCTTAAAGTAAATCCTAGCATGTTACCCAATATCATTGGAAAATATATTGACTCGGAAATGATTTACTAACTACCAAAGTGTTACCAACTCAGTGAAGACTAGAAAATTAATAATATATGTTAATCGGTGCTTATATAACAAAGAAGAAAACAAAATCTGACTTTTTAAAACACAGTTTAGTAACTATCAAGAGTCAAATCAATAATTGTTAATATGTGTCACAATATAATTAAAATTGGTTAGATTTTTTTACTACAAAAAGATACTTTAATTTAAACGAAATAGTTTTTAAATGTATTTACTTAAATATTAATTTTTTTTTAAATTTAACTTTTTAAAATAACTGGTAAATCTAAAATTTCCCTTCCCAAGCCAATATTAAAATTGTATGAGAAGTGGAAATAGTATTACAAATGATGAGATAAAGTTAATTCTAAAGTTTAATAAATTTTAAAATTTTAAATTTCAATCAAGTATAATAATTAATGTAATATTTCTAAATTATTATTTAGCACACGTTTAAAAATAGAGATTAAAAATATATATATATCTTTCTAACAAAGGTGTCTGAATGTTGTTCTAATTCAACATCTTGTTTATGGTATACTATTATTCTAGCTTTAATATACTTCGAAAATTATTTTCTGTAAGTTGAGACAAAGCACATATTTTTTAATTTATTATTATATGTTCACTCAATGTATATAAAGTCAAAGTTACCTCATTTAAAAGTGAACATTTGCATGTTTAAGGCTGATGATCTGTAAGCTTACAGTATTATGACAGTGATTGTTTTAGTGAGAGTTGTCAGTCTGAAAGATGGTAAATGATTCCATATCATTTACACATATGATAATCCATCCTAGAAGTGTTAGGTACATGATTCAAAGTTGAAGGCACAAAAGTTCTTGTTGTTTGGAGCTCTGCAATCACTTCACTTGCTTGAAATAGACATCAAAATCTTCATAGACAAAATCTCACCATGGTAGGCACGTCACAACAGCTATATACTTGCCAGTTTATTGAATCTACATGATTCTTTTATCCCCACATTTTTATGGGATCCATTCTTATTATTTTTTATTAATTAATCAAATCAGTTTTTGAAAATTTACTTTTCATGCTTCTTTCTCTCTGTAACAGTCTTTTATCGAATCACTACTCAATCATATATATATATAGTTCTTTTCTTTTAACTCTCTTTCACCTCACTTTTTTTTTATCCATAAGCCGATGACCATATCTCAGGAATGCTTTTAGCTGCCATTGTTCCAAAATACTAACTTGTCCAGATTTTGAAATTCCGATGACAAGTATCATTAACAGAAATCACCCATGGCACAATTTTCAATTTCTTTCATTACTCTCCAGCCTTATATTTTAATTTACTTTCATTAAGAAACATGCACTACAAATGACATTATTAAATAACTATAACTTACGATATAAATACAAAACAAAAATATAAAAATTCAACTCCGCACAAAACTGCTTCTTTTCATCTTCACATACAAATATGTTACATGTAATAAATATATAATATATTCATGCCTTTAAATAGATAATGTGTTTCACTCACACTCTTTTGTAACAGATTCGAATGTATATCTATAACTATTCTTGCAATTATCAATTTAATTCCTAATAACAATCGCAATAAACATTTTTGTAATCATTATTGCCCTTTACATCCTTTAGTACTCGTATTCAAACCCAGCTACTGTTACAGTACTGAACTGAGTTCAGACTTATATGACTATATAAGGTGATGAGCTTCGATTGAAAATATTATGATGTTTTTAATTTGTCTCTTAGTTTTGTAGTTAAGTAGAGATAAAAGGTGACTGCTGGAGGATTGCATTAGATCCAAAGATCTAGGTGTAGTGCTCTCAGATTCAAGTCACTAGCCCGAAACTAGTCTGGGTATATTGTACGAGTAGACACTAGATTGGAGATTTTATGACAAGCCTTCTGGCATCCATTGATTACTCTGGCTTGCACTGAGTGGCAATATGTATAGTGAGTTTTGCCTGTTTTAATATTCTATACATGTATTTCTATAATCTTCTAAGAATTAATATATCTATATATGCGCGTGTGTGAGAGAGAGAGCGATTATATAATAATATATTTATTTTTAAGATCTCAGAATTAATTCAATGATTTTAGAGAATAAATTACTCTGAAATTAGGAATGAATTCTTTTCTCAAAATTTTTCTTATTGCTTATGGATGGAAATGTAAACACTTTTTTAAAAAAAAAAAAGATTCATTTTATTATTGTAAATGTTAAAACATTACAAGATCTTCTAAGTTACAATTCATTTTATTTTTTTTTATTTCTTTACATGAAAACAAAACAAACTGTTTCACTGATATTTCTCAGTTAACTTTATTACATTGTATATTAACTTTGTTATTTTTAAATTCCATCTGTTAATAATAGTAACATTATTTATCACAAGTGGTATTTTTAAAATTTTAATTCCTTTTTCTTAATATTCATTGTAATCTTCAGTCTTCATACATAGTTTAGCGATCAAACATAGGGTTAATTCATAAGTGTTTATACTAATTTTTATATATAATTTTACTGAGTATTATATTTTTTCCCAGAAACTTGTTTTGTTTTTTAGTGCGAAGTTCTAACAATTTTGTTCAAGTGAATTTCATAATAACCTAACACATTTTTAAAAAAATCAGTCACCTTATTTGTGTACATTTATTAATAATGTATTGTTTTTAACAAAAAATATTAAAAATTTTAACTCATTAAATTTAATTGTCTTTAGAGTCAAAATATATAAGCATTCTCTAATATTAATTAAATTTGATAAATTCTTATCTAACAGCTACTTATTAAAGTAGGAATAAGAGTAGTATTTTTATATATTGGTAAATAATAAATACTACATTAAAATTCTAACTAAATCATCAAATTAATTTCAAGTTAAATAATATTCATCTGTGATCAGCATTGAATTGTCATAACAATCCAACAGTCATTATTCAAAATAAAGATAATTAAAAATTTTAACATCTTAAGATATTGAACTGAAGTCAACCAGAAACTATTTAATGTTATATATCTTCAATTATATACTAGCTATAATATATATCAAAATACAATATCACCTGATTATATATTTAACATCATTTACATTAGCTTCTCTTAGGAATGTTATATCATGTTGTTATAAACAAGCTATGTAAATTTGAAGGAAAAATGTGATTCAAGATTAACAGTTAACCAAATTCAATAGCTAGGAACTATATTAATAGATACCCAGATCATGTTTGACCTGTATTTTAAAATCATATTTTTTAAATATGTTATATTTTTACAATTTGAATTCTTATATGATTGATTGTTACATTTTTTTAAATATATAGGCTCACTACAGCTTATAACGCAAATTTAAATATATATTAGCTAGAAGAATATGTAAGAAGATGGCAGCCAATGTTAATATATTGTTTCTAAAAATGATCAAATAAGATTTCTAGGAAGTAATATTCTATCATGTAGCGTTATAAACTTGTCTTCAAACAAAAAATTATATCTATGTAAATATATAATTAAACTAGTAAATAATAATTATAATAAGACAAATTAAGCATAAAATAAATATCTTAACTTTCTAAGCTAAGCTTTCAATACAGTGTATTTTTGTCGATTCACAACTGAGAGCAAATTTAGCAAAAATTTATCATTATTTCCATCTGCATACAGAGATAATTTAACTGGAATTCATTAAAATTAACACCCAGTGTAAGTATCTCTGTATGCAGGT
The DNA here is from genome assembly GCA_028023455.1 of Epiperipatus broadwayi. Taxonomy (NCBI): domain Eukaryota; kingdom Metazoa; phylum Onychophora; class Udeonychophora; order Euonychophora; family Peripatidae; genus Epiperipatus; species Epiperipatus broadwayi. The sequence continues at coordinate 5,991 of JAQFVV010006659.1, read as the reverse complement.
GGAAATTCTGATACATTTTTCTAATTCCCTCTCAGCCATCAAACAGACTCCTAATTGAAAGTCTGACTTAGCAGATTAATAATTTATTTTATGCTTATTTTGCCTTCCATAATTATTATTTACTTGATTATTTGTATATCACATATTGCCTATGGTATTAATATTTCTACTTTTGCATAGGTATAATTATTTATAACAAGAGAAAAACAAGCCTCATGTTGCTCAGACAAATTAACTGCAATGGAAGCGTTTGCCTTAAATTTGATATTCAAGAATCTAAAAGTACAAGTTCAACTTCAAAGTGAATACTGTCCCTGTGCATATCAGGCCAGCAACACTTGAAGAAGAGTGAAGAATAATATTACTCAAACTGTTGTCTAATTATTAACCTGTGTTGTCTATTGGTGTGTTATTACTGACAAGTTGTTTGTATTTGGAAAGTTTAAATAAAGTTTAAAATTTTCTATACATTCAACATTTACTCATAGATGATGGAAATAGTTCACCATATCACATCTAGTCTACCTAAAAATATTGTTAAAAAAAATTATGTATCTAAAATAATACACGAAGTATAACTAATAATACATTGTTGTTGTTGTTGTTTTTTTGTCTTTCTTTGAGTTTTTTCTTCATTTTTTATTTTTATTGAATTTTAAAGAAAACGATACATTTTTCAAGATAAAATTATAGACAGAGGGATCATTCTCAGTAACAAAAAGATTAAGTAAGAAATTGAATGCATTTAAATATATTTCATTAATATTTGCAAATTAGTATTTTTTTATTGATAATGATAAAATATTTAAATAATAGATTATAACAAAATTTTAAGATCAACTTTTTATAATTAAGCAATCAAAGGCATACAATAGTTTTCAGATCCCTTTTTTATCTTTTTTTAAATTATATTAGCATGACTAATCTCATCAACAAAATAGGCATAGAGAAATTCATATTAATATTTATTCATTAAGCAATTAATTTTTAAAAGAACTTTGCCAATTTTAAACATTTAAATTGGCTATTTTTTATGGGATTGACCAGGTACTAATTTGTACATTATTTTAAATCAACTGAATTTTCCAACCTTGTAATTAATTTTATACACTTCAGAAACAAATATGGATATGCAATAATTATCACATGAAAAATAAAAAGTACAATAAATAAATAAATAAAAAACAATTGCTTGTGGCAATATTTTCCAAAAATATTTTATCTTATAAATGATTACATTTTATAAATTTATAATATATTAAATTCAACATGGAATCAAAATGGCATGTCATTTACCAAACTCAGGAATGTAGTAGGTATAATATATTATTTATTATTCTTAAAAATTGTACAATATCTATCATTTTAGACAACTGAAGTAATTTTAATACTTACTAATACTATTTACAGCAATCAATTGTTTTATAATTTTTGACTAGTACTACAACATTTAAAAAAAGAATGAGATATAACAAGAATAGTTTTACTTTTATTTTATCAGGAATTATTTAGATGCTACACAAAAAGCAATTATATAAAAAATGAGTAAAATTTCAAAAAAAAAAAAAACAGGCAACTTTATTTCATGAATTGTGATATATAAAACTGCGGATGAAAATAAAGGTCATTAAGATGTGGATAAAATGATACTAAATTCATAATAAATATCTTTAAAATTGTTTGCACTAATAAACTTTGAAAGTGAAATCATTTTGGAGCAAGCCAAATTTGTATTATACAAATAAAATGTTCAATTATAACTGACATGCAGAACATTCTCCACACATAATTTTTAATCTATTTGTTTGTTTAAGATTATTAAATATAAAATTTATAATGTCTATTCAACCTACTATTTATAGGTACGTGAATGTAAAAATTGTAATGATATGGACATATATGGTGTAGTGAGAACCTATTTAAGCTCCACATTGGGTGACATTGTAAAGTTATGAAACAAGAATGCAAGCAGTGATGGAAATTATCATCATCAAAACAAAATGATGAATAGTTAGTTATCACAAAAGATCTTTGTTTTTACTGATCATAAAACATGAGTAAATGATCAGAATCCACTATAAGTAAGTAAATAAGTTATAATATGGCATTACCTGTACTAAACATCAAGATCCAAGAATCATTCTTTATGACTTGATATAAATAATGTACACAGTACAATCTAAGGTTAATTATCATTTATCTAATACAAAACTTAGAGTATAATGTAAAAACAATCATCAAGAAAGAAAACTGTCAAAAAGGAGCAAGATCATATCAGATGTTGCTAAAAAAATATAACAAAGCAATCAACAAAAAGAAGATAATCAAAAGCAGACTAGACAAATTCTGCTAAAAAAACTAAAGATAATAAAAAGATGTTATTTAGATGGAAAAATAGATAAAAAAAGAAGCCAACCTTTTCTCAGATAACCACCAAAGAATGGAAGCAGTACTGCACTGACATTATGATGTTTTTTTTTTCCTGATAGGACTTGAATGATTCCAGGTTATATGTCACATGTAGGTTATATATCACATATAATATTATTTTTCCTTTTCATTTGTATTTGTAATAAATTAGCAAAATATTTTTAACATCTGAATCTGAGGAGGCTTGCATTAGTTACTTTTAGATCCAGTTGAGCATGCATTTCTTGTAGTACACCTCATAGTTATAATTCTGGTGCACCACACCAAAAGTGCATTTAGCTATATTTAAAAGTGAATAATAAAGTCTTTTCATTTGCAAATGTTAAATGCTTTGCTAATTTAGTATATCATATATTATAAACTTGTGATAAACTTTATCAGAAACATTTTGTCCAGTATCACATCAGTACAAGGTAGAAGTTTAAAAAGAATTGAACAAATTAAAAGAATAGGAAAAGATCATCTTCAAGTTATCATCTCCACACAATAACCCATTATATGTAGTCAATTATGCTTATATGCTAAATGCCTTAATAAAATGACCATTCTAGATAAGAATATCTTAGTAACTATTTGTACTTTGATAGTCATGTTCAAAGGGAAAAAATATTTATAGCATTTGATCTAACAACCATTTATTGGAAGATCATTTTTCTTGTAGATGAACATAGATACAGTTCTTTGCTATATTGGTTATTTATAATAGTTCCATAGAAATTTTTGGATTAATAATTATTGGGAATAGTATTTCGAGATGTCTGGGTTAGATTCTATCACCTGAGATTAAAAATATTGTAGTAATGTATGAAAATAATATAGTAAATTATTTCAAAAATTTAGATCATACTAAACACTTAATGACTTCTTTTCAATGAATGCAAAGTCATAAAAACTAAAATAACTTTAAAAATATCTTGACAAATGATAATTAGTGTTTTTGGAGCATGTTATTGAAAACAGAGGCATTTGACTGATCCAAATAAAGTAAATTGTAATAAAGATATTCCTATAGTAAGGAATCAGATACAAATCAGATCATTCTTAGTATTATGTAAAAATTGAGTCTACAAGGGATTTGCAACAAATATGGAATTTATTTTAAGTTAGCAAAGAAAAAGATACCTTAAAATTGGATTGCTGAGCATGTATTATATGAAATTGTGGATAAAACATTGTAATTGGCACATTATCATTTTTTAAATAATTTGATCTTTTATTTATTGGTTAACTTTATTACATAATTGTTTTAAAAATAATAATCTCTAAAATTATTTTTTTACATCTATATTCTTTATATTATGTTCTGAAAATTCATAGTCATGTTTAAGGAATTTGTATGCCAGTAAAATTATTTAGTAATAAAATAAATTAAGTGTATATATTTTTTCTTCTTCACAATTTCGAGGATCTTTGAAATATCAAAGCTAGGTAAGGCATAAGGTTCTAGAATTTTTATTATTTTTTCATTTTATAAAAATTGATTTTCATGAATATAGTGTATTCCAACAATTTCTTGATGTTAATACTTTTTTACTTTATTTATTAAATATATTATTCATACATGCAACTATCTGTCTATCAAATATCTATCTGTATATTTATATGAATATTGATCTATCTGTCTATCTTTTTATTTATTTTCTATATATCTACATATCTATCTATTTACCTAACTATCTACCTACTTATCTATCTCTCTATTAATCTATATGTCTCTCTTTCTATCTATCTATATATTTATCTATCTATTTATTATCTATCTATATGTTTATTAAATAATGTTTAATGCTATACTAATAATAATGAATAAAATAAAATTTATATAATATTGCAATTCTAGCCAAAAAAACTGAACTTTACTAAAGTTCTTCCACAATCATGGTTTCATCTATTAACAAATATATCTTTTAAGTAAAATTCACTAAACATGCCATCTATATACCAAAAAAAATAACCTTCCCATCATTTATTTTAAAACCCAACTTCTTTTAATATCATTGGATGTCTTCATGAGATTGATGGCCTCAAATTCAAAATTCATTATCATCAAACTATCTTTTACTCTTTTTTTTCAATTTGCTTTTTTCACTAAAGACAACCCCAGTATTGTCAAATGAAATACTATGATCTGTATTCAGTTCATAAATAAACAATTCTGAGTTATTATATTTATTTTTATGAATGTTAAGTTTTTCATTAAAACTTAATTTACTCTGACCTATATAAATTTTATAACAACTGCAGGAAATCTTATAAATTACTTCAGGAATAGATATACAATCAATTAACTGTTTTGTACCCATTTAGTAATGCATTTAAATTTAGGCCTTTCTTCCAAGCCACTTTCATGCTATCCAATAAAAAAACTATTCTTATAAATCAATTTACTTATTTATGACTTATATGGCAACGAAGTAAACTCTTTATTCACATTAACACTTATATCTTTATTATTATTAACAGATCTATAAATATTTTTATTAAATAAAATAGTCTTAATAAATATATTATTAGAGCCTAATTCAATATAGTCAGAAGAAAATTGACTTCTCTGATTATAATTATTATTTTCAAAATTATCAAGCCTTGTATTCCTATAGCAAAAAATTAATAAAGTCTCTTATCAGTAAAAGGTTGATAACTATCTAGTTTATCAATTTTTTTAATTTTTTCTTTAATGAAATGACTACAAAATAAAATATCAACTTTATCAATACTTAAATCAAAAAATTCTAACTTTACAATTAAAGTCTACCCTACTTTTCAATAATAAATTTAATATTAGAATTATGATTTTTTGATGAATTGAATGCTTTTGATTCTAATATTAAATGTAACACTGAGTGGGGGGGGGGTACATTTAATTTGTAAAATTAAAATTTTTAGATTTAAGTGTTGATAAAGTTGATAATGTTTTAATTTGTAATCATTTCATTAAAAAAAAATGAGTATGAAAATCTTAGAGAGTTATAAATCTTTTTACTCATAAATTCCTTCTTTACTGATTTTTTTGTTATAGAAAATACTTTTGAAAATAATAGTTATTTTCAGAGGAGTCAATTTGCTTCTGACTATATTGACTTAGTTTATAATAATGAATTTATTAAAAATATTATATATATCATCATCATCATCATTATCAACCATTATCAATCCACTGCAGGATGAAGGTCTCTCCAAGTTTAATCCATCTTCTCCAATCTTTAGCTTCTCTTCTCCACATCACCCCTACACATTTTCTTATTTCATCCATCCATCTTACATGTGGTCTCCTTCTGGGTCTTTTACAGTCTCTTGGAATCCAGTTTAAAATTTCAATTGTCCATCTATTATCATCTCTTCTAGCAATATGTCCAGCCCAACTCCACTTCAATCTTTTAATTTTTTCAATGAGGTCAGTAACACCTGTTTGTTCTCTTACCCATACATTGCGTTTTCGATCTCTTCTTGTTACTCCCAACATACATCTCTCCATACTTCTTTGAGTGGTCTGAAGTCTCTGTATTGATGTTCTATTAAGTGTCCAAGTCTCAGATCCATAAGTAAGAACTGGTAAAACAC